>JADFUC010001969.1:0-58882 GCA_019722365.1 Lithospermum erythrorhizon | reverse complement strand
TGTACCATGGATGTTAATGAGCAGTTTTAGTTTTGATCATTAAATCAAACTAGACTATATTTTATCGTTGAGGTTTTGTTGAGACTTTAATAAAGTCCGAAGAATCATCTCCACTCTTAAATTTTGATGAATAGTATTTTAATTTACCTTTCTACTAAGATGGTAATTTTGATTCAAAAAGATATTATGAATGTCAACTAAAGCTTCATGAATTGTTAACTTTAACTATTGAAGATCAAATGTCACCATTAAAGGGTGAAGGGAGTACTTGATTAGAGCCATCGAAAGTGTTTCTGGAATCTTGAAGACTGTAACTAGAGGTTCGCTACCATTTAAGGGTGTCTATGAGTCATGAAAGGACAACATTTTTCTACCTTCATTCCCAAACGAGAGTCAAGTATTTTCTTTTTGATGATTGAAAGTTTTGCGTGTCACTTATAGACACACTGTTTATTAAATGTGATCACCTAAAATTAAACTTGATTATCTATTTGGGATGGGGGAAGTAGTACCTTGTGTCTCAATCACATAACGATTCATGTACTTGTCGGTGGCTTCTAAACATTGATCAGCCAGTTAGATAGTTGGGGTGCAAATTCATGATTTGTTGATTCCATTATGTTTACATAATAAGAAATCCTCGTCTCACACACTTCGAGTGGTGTCAATATTGTACCTTGCTTGGTATATGGATCGCTAGATCATTACTCTGTATCATGCTCCAGGCTCCACAGTGTAGTATATTTATCATATTTCATCACGATATCTGATATAATAAATTACTTTCATGTCCTGTTCATCAGTTGGATTTACCCCTGTCTTAGCTTAGGGATGGAAAAAGTCAAAGTTCTCTACCTAGGGAAGCTGGGTATGCAATTCAACTTGCTAGCAAAGAGTTACTTGATGTTCGTCCCTCAACGGAGCGCGAGAAGGTTGCTGATATCTTTTTAACATCCAATAACTCTTTTTGTACTTTACCATAAGATTATTAAAACCCTTAATTTAGCCAGTCAATCATCTTATATTTTTCTGATTCATTTAAGGGAAAATATAAATTGAATCTAACTTTTGCAATCAGTTCTTGGTGTTTTCCGTACTTTATGTTCAAAGAGATCCTTGCTTTTCCATGCTATTTAACAGTCGTGATGAAGTCCAGCATCTGGCTTTCATCATCGAGACACTCTTCTTACTTCAAATTAGTTAGAGAATTGAGGCAGATGCCTGGGCTTAGAATATGCTAAATTCCCTATCCATCGACTAAAGAAGAGCTGGTATTTTTCGATTGAACAATTGTTGGTCATGCTTTAAAGTCATCCCTTGAAGTTACCAAGTGAATTTTTTGTTGTGTAGATCTCAGAGATTGAAACTCTCTATTCACCACAAACGGGGGCCCCTCCTATAGAACTCTATGATGGGTATTTGAGTGGACTTTTAGAGAGCTATAACTAAGAGTGGAAAATATTATCAAAAGGGAAAAAGCAGGAATAAAAGTAAGTGATGTTAGAAGAAGCTCTCAGGTCCAAAGAATTTTCTGCAGCAAGGAAACTATAATCACACCCATTTCAAGATTGAAGCTCATATTGTCGATATATTTTGTCTTATCTTTCAAATACATGCTCATGTTTTGTATTATTCTGAAGGCATAAGGTTAAGGGCTCAACTCTGATTCGATATTTGATGTTGATGATAGAATGGATGCTGGGGCACTCTCCAAGAAGGTCTCAAATTTTGCCATGGGTACTAAACAATACTGTTTTTTCCTTCCCCTTCTGTATATACTTAAGCTGCGATCTAGAGCTTCACAAATCCTGAGCTGTTCGAAACAAGAGGCTAATAATATATTTGTATTTTATAAGATAATGTTAATGAGTAATCTCTTCCTAGTGTTACTATAAGATCTTTTCCCACAATTGTACAACCCTCGGTCCTCCCGGTTTGGAATCAAGGGTTGCAGCTGATGGTTAGACTTACAATGAATGATAAAATCCTTGCCTATTGCAGGAGGCCAGGAGCGGTGTGCCTACATTATTCATCACATGTAATATGATCAGTTCATTGGTATACATACATTCATATATCGAGCTAATAATTAATTGACTCTCAACAGGCAATTTTAGTCACAAAGGTTCAGGAAAAATTTCCTAAAGACTCGGACCTTATAGTATGCCAGAAGGGATTGAGGTAATTTTCTTTTCAGTTGATGACATAAAGTTGCAAACATGGTTTTCCATTTGATTGAGCACAATTTCATTAAAAGAAGGCAAAAAGAATTTCAAATATAGGAAGAATTTTAATTTCTTTTCAATGCCGATTGATTATCATGTGTTGTAATGGCAGCCAGACAGAGTTGTGGAGTAATATATATGCTTTCATTGTGGTCAAATCAATCATGTACTCATGTCCTACATATCTTCCAACCATGTAGTGGAAAAGCAGTTTTTCATCCTTCATGTAATATTAATCAGCGATAGGCAATATTAATCTCAGTAGTTCAATTTTAATTGGAGTTTTGCGACTTCTTCTTCAGTTCCTTTTCTAATTGCGTTGTGTAATATATCTTATCTCTAGGGAATGCCTTAACAACTAGATTTGGACAAAAACTGGCTATGAGAACATTTGTTTTTACAGAAAAACAATAACAAATTAGCTGTAGAAGGATTAACGGTGTATAAGAATGTAGAAGATTATGCCCAGCAGATTATTTAGTAACAATAAGAGCATACCTACTCTGTACTCAATTGATGTTTGATTGCTGCATCCGCTTTTCACCGACTACTTATTGAAGCTGTGATTCTCCTGAATTTGGAAACATTTTCAAATTTTTAGATTTTTTTTCATGTTCTAAAATAGGGAAATTATACATATATATATATATATATATATATATAGTATATATATATATATGGTGTATATATATATATATATATATATACGTAAGCAGGCGTTTATATATTGAGCTGATTTTCCATCAGGCAGATCCCTTGCAGCTTGTGAGGCATTGTACAATGCTGGCTACAGAAACCTCTTCTGGGTCCAAGGTGGTCTCGAGGCTGCTGAAGAAGAGGTAAGATGGCTTCTAATTCAAGCCAGTCACCTAATCGGTAGTTAGTAATTTTCACTTTTAACCCCTCAAATACCATTTTCACAGAACCTGGCCTCAGTTATGTCTTACCTGTGATGTTTCTTAGTATAAAGGACATTACTTCCCTGCTCTGTAGTCTGTATGGTACTTTAAGAAAATACATATCTGGTGATTCTGGTCACCTTTGGAAATGCACTTAATAGGCTACCAAACAATCCTACTTTGTGTTATCTTGCCCAGATCTATTCGCGGTGAGGGATTCACCCTAGTAAAATGCCTTTTCGGGTGATCTTTTCTTACCTAGACAAGAGGTAAATTTTCTATAGATGACCGGGTAACATTCATCATGCTTCCCTTTGTTCATTGCCCACAAGTCTGTCTTGACTCCTAGAATACTCAACTTTCCCATGGAGAACTGGAATGTCACTTGATGAATCTACATTAGATCCCTGGCCTGATGCGCGTGTTGTGATTTAAGCCATAACTTCAATTACCAAATCTAAGCAAACAATGATAATCTATTTAAGTAAATGCGAAAAGTAAACGTACACAAATATTTTATATTGTGTTCCTCAATGTGTGTGAAAGATACGCCCTAATGGCCGCTGGGCAGTAATCCACTAAACTAACTTCGGAAGATTGCTAAACATTCAATTGAATAAAAACATCATTTTTGCCATCAAGCCTCCTTTGAAGCATTATTCTTCCTCGCTTCCTTTCCTTTCTTCTTATATCACTCAGGCTCACTGTGACAGTTGTAGAGATTTCTGTCTGATGTTAGATAACCCTTGGGTGAGGCAATCCACGCCTTCATTAATCCAGCTTTGAGACCAAAATGCTCCTCGCTTGCCAGCTCTCTCCATCAGACCGTATGTCAGTACGATTCTTAAATTATCCAACCGCAATAGTCAGCTTAATGTTGTTTAGTCTCATGCATGGCAAGACACGATCATTTTTCTCTGCTGACCACATATATGATGAGGTAACACTAGAGGGAGAAAGAATTGTTAAAGTAACATTGTGAGAATTTTGTAAATAGCGGGGACACTTTAACAGGGGACATTGACTTGTCAAAAATGTGGTTAACTCCGAATGTGTAATAATCCATTTTTCAGCGGAAGTGTTCGAATGTGTAACTTGAAGGCCCATATCCCTTTTGCTTATTGTAGTTTGGTGATTGACAAAAGCTATGAAGGCTCATAGTGACTTAATTCATACTTTCAATCAGGATTCAGAGAGAAGGCGGTCCTCAACCATTTAAATTGCTGGAATTGGGGGACTATCAGCATTCCTAGGGTAACTCCAATCTTGTCTATCGTTATTTTTGTGCCTACTTCTGAATTTAAACCTTGTGATCTGACTAGAGTTATATTATTATACCATCTCTTCTTTGTTATTAAGTGCAATAAGTTGAAGTATAAGGCTACAAGCCTAATCTCTGGAGCTGCATTTAATGATGATATTGATATCTTCTTGTTCCTGTTTATATGCATTCATTAACATTCCCTAATTGAAAACTCCTGGTTCTGTCTCCAGCATTTGAATTCTTAGTTGACAGACCAGCAGCGGTGGCAGCAGCCAAAGAGGGCTGGGGTTACCGCCTAGTTTTCTCTGCTCGTCTGGTATCTATCCTATCCCCTAATTTATAAGAAGAGTACATTAACAAATTAAATTAAACTGAATGTAGTTATAAATTTCAACTTCTTTTTAAAGCTTGGGCTTGTAATTGCTGTTGATGCCTTGTTCATTGGAGCTCAACAACTTGGTCACTATCTTCAGGAATTAAAGCTTCACTAGGATTAAAGGGCATGCACATAAAGTAGTATTCGCCCATTTTTTTGTAGTTTTGTAATGAGCTAGTCGATCATGATTTTGTTTCAGTGACCTGAACCTAAAGTTTGTGTTGCTCTACTGTTTTGTTGTATGTCACTGAAATGTTCATGAAATATGATTATGTATTAAAGGTTTACTTTGGTGTTGAATGGTGTGCATCAAATTATATATATAAAGATAATCGAATACAAAATTAAAAGTGCGAAAAAATGAACAAAAACAATGTTGTCCTAAGTGTCTTAAGACGACGAAAAAATGCACACACATTAGTACATAACGATATTGCCTTGAGACCTTAACCACAAAGTTCAATCAAGGTTATTTGTAAAGGTTCAAGAGTAATGTTCTAATCTCATAATATTACAAGCAGTGACAACAATAAAATTGAAATTCCTTGTTTATAATATTTTTATACCAGGAGCAAGAACCAGATGGTAGAAAAAGTACACGCATACACCTAGACAACCAAATCAAACCCAAATTCTTGATCCTCAAATTTGTTGATGACTTCTGTTTGACATGTCTTTCTCCATGTTGAAGAATCCAAACCCAAATTCTTGATCCTTAAGTTGTTGATTACTTTTGTTTGGCTTGTCTCTTCTCCAAGTAGAAGAATCCAAACAAAGACACAATAGAGAAAGCAGAGAAGACAACTGAGCAAATGTCAAGGGTAGCATGTCGGCCGCTGATAGCCTGAATCTTGAACAAGTTCTCTGCCTTCTTATCATCTGTAGATTGTCCATAAGCAACTTCAGCATTATTGGAATCATAAACGTAGATGCGAACAAAGTATGTCCCACTAGGAATGTCCCTCTCTACTGTGTATGTGATGTTGTTTGAGGCCTTGTATTCGCCTTCGAATATGTTGAATTGGCAAGTCTTGTCCTTCTTTATGCTGTCTTCTGTTTTCCTCCATGCACGATCTTGTTGGCTAATGGGGGCGAAGCAGAGCTTCGCCTTCATTTTCTTGTAGGCAGAGGATGTTCCAGCCGTCACATTTGCGTTGATCGACCATGTCAAAGCGATATTTTCTCCGCTTTCAAACTGCAGCAATGCCATTTTTAACTCCTACAAGGAAATGCATTAATGAAGCTGAAGTTATGTAAGAATGCATTCACATTTGAATGTCATCATGTTTTCTCTTATTAAGTACTGAATATGGTAGTCTAGCCAGTGAGGGCTTAGGCAGAGAAAATTAGTTTCGGGTTGGAACAAATGATCCTCCTGTAATCTTTGATTTATTAGGAGAAAATTAACTATTGCTAAGGTATGTATCATGGGCGGAACAAGAAGTTTATTCCAAGAGTGCAAATAGAAATATCAGTTGTTTACTAAGAAAATTCTAAAACTTTAGGGGGTCAAAATGATATATTCTAAATTTAAAGAAAACTATTGGGTGAAAAATAGAAGGTTCTAGAAATTGAAGGGCATGGTTCAATTCAGTGCGCTACGCCCTTGGTATATTTATGCATGTATCTTGAAAAGGGTGATCTAAGTTGGGTCAAAATAATCACTTTTTTTTAAGTAAAAGTACAATAAAATGGGTCCACTTGCTTTGAGAAATCCGTAAAAAGGAGGGCTGCAACTAAATTGACATAGAGAACTAAACGATTAAAACGAAAAGAAAAAAATATTCTTCACATGTGAATAAGGATCCTAATTAACTGACTATATTAATTACAATGTCAGCTTTAATAATAAGCTGTAAGCACCTACGTACTTTTCTTAACAAGTATTTAAGTAAAATTAAAAAATGTGCCTAAAGTAAATCATACTACTGCCGGCCCTTGCCCCCCTCTTGTTGTTTTACCTTATTATCCCTATTATTAAGCTTTACTCCAAATTAAATGTCACATTTTTTAATTACAATCTAGCTTCATAAAGAGCTTTAGATTGAAAAATTCGTTAGCTTGAGATTGGGACGTTTAATTTTCAACAAAACTGTGCTTGTCTAATCTTAATGGTGGCCCATCCCATATCGGAGGAGTGGGTCAACTCATATGCTCTCTGCTTGTTTTGCGTTAAAGCCGGTGAAAAACCGCCATATTAACGCGCCTCTCGTCCCGGCGCTGACCGCGGGACGCGCTTTCAACCGATCGCAGTGAACGGCAGCTTTTTAAACCACTTCAATATTTAAATTTTATCACTAGACGACTTTAACCCATATCGATGCATTTGGCGCCAGCATAGATATTTAACACTCTCGCTTTATTTATCACCAAGCCTATGCTCTGAGAGACATTTTTGTTTTAGTGCCGGAAATTATGTGAATCTTCTCATCTTTGTGCCTCAAAAATTATATTACACGGAAAATAAATTATCTTATACCTTCTATTGACGTAATACCTTCAAATATTATCTCAAAAGTTTATGCGAAAAGAGGTTACATAAGAAGTGTTAGATGAGAGGCAAATTATACTATAAGTTTAAGTAAAAGTCTCTTTCTTTGAGCTAGGTTTTGTTGAAAGTCTGTTCATATGACAAATCGTTTAACACATGTGTCATTCACTCATTCTATTGCCGACCCTCCTTCCCTACCTCTTTCAATCTTATTGCTTTTGTCTAGGTTTGAGTTTCAAGTTTCAACCATCACATTTAGAAGAAATACCATCCAATGTTATAATTGACTAAACGAGTCTATTCTCATATGAATAGTCATTCGGTTTACTAATTTTTGTTATAAAAAAGATATTTCATATATAAAATGTACTGTATTTATTAAATGAAATATATGAAATCATAACCATATTACTCAAAATATAATGGAAATATTATAAATCTTGTCATATTTGGGGTCAACGCAAATTTATGTAGTATGGTGTAAATGGAAAAAGAAACAAGAAAAATTTGTTAACACAGGATGATATGATGAATGAACTTTATGTCCTTTGTATCTCCTGCATGCATATAGTCTATAAACATACTATTTTCTCTATTTTCTCTTTTTTTTTCAAACTCATGCATAGTCTATATATAAACATACCATTTTCTCTATTTTTCAAAGTGTAAACATAACAAAAAATAATTTGTTGATTAACTTCAATAATAATAACAAATTTTGAAATTAAGAAAAACATAATCCAAATATAGTTTGAGGATGAGGTTATTATCTTACCTTGTGAACCGTTAATATTGGAAGTCTGAACCAGAAAATTATTGTGGTCTTTCAGGCTAGAGAAGTGAACTTCACCATAACAATTGGCTGCCAAACAGGACAATAAAATTGAGACAACAATAAATCCATGGATTGCCATGATTGATATATATGCTCTCTTTTGCCTCTCCTAAATAATTTGGAAATGATGATTATAATTAATATATGGAACAATGAAGTACTAGGGAGATAATATTGATGAGATAGGGGGGTCGAGCTTATATAGAAATCATAGATTGGTCCCAAGAGATTGAGAGAAGGCAAAATGCGTTATTTTAACATAATAAACAGACCAAGTCAAATACAACAACTGGCACCTTTCCATGTTCTAAAAGCTAATATTATGAGACATTTTTTCTCTTTTTCATACTCGTTGACTTTATTTTACTAATTATTTTGATATTTCAAATGCAATGGTGTTTAGACATTTATATATTTAATCTACTTCTGGAGAATTTCGCATACATTGCATCTTGAAATGAAGTCACACTAGTAATTTTTGATAACAAAGCTCAGACTCTCTCCATCCGTAGAAAAATAAGGTTAAATTCTCATATACCTAATCCATGAAAGATTTTAAATAGGAGATCTACATTTTTAACCTTTTAACAGGGTACGGATAAATTTTTGACAATCTCGAACTTAAAAAAAATCAATGCTTTTTAGATTCCGTACACTAGTTCTAATAGGTAATTTGGCGAGAAAATAAAATATATATATTACACTTTTAAGTGATCATTTTTAAAATAATAAATACTTATTTCAAATTAATTTTTATTAATCACCTTAATTAATTTTAATTAAAAATATATATCCCACCCACCTGGCCTCACCCTGCACCCCACCCCCACCAAACCAATCCCATAGTTCCTTAACTGTTGTTTCTTTTATGTGGTTCGACTTAATGATGAGAACTTTTTGTAAATGCTTGATTGCTGCTCCCTGGGTTGGGTTAATTTTCTGCTGGTGCGTAAATTTTTGAAATGTTCTTCAATTTTTTTTCCGGGATGTAGATGTTTCTTCTGTCTAGTTTACTTATGACCTGGAGAAAAGCAATGCACAGACATTTAAAGTAGTTGATTCAGTAGGGTTGAGGGTTGTTGACACAATCTTGTTTGACTTCGCCTCAAATCATGGAAGCTCGTTCCACACAATCTTGTTTGCTCTCTTGTTCAGCACTTCTGGTTTCTTTGTAGTTTTAGTGGGGGTGGGAATGAGGATAAGGATGAAGATGATGTGTTTTTTTTAATTGAATTAATTAAAATTAATTATTAAAAATTGAGTAAATTAAGTATTTGTTATTTTAAAAATGACCCATAAAGTGTAATATATATAATTTTTCTATTTTACCCTTATGTTTATCTATTAATGTCAAAATATTTTTTCAAAGTCTATGTCAAAATCACCCTCACTGTTACTATTTAAAAGGCTGAAAGCAGCTGCCTATTTAAAATATTTTTCGTAGCTCAGTGTTTATATGAAATTTGGTTAAATATCATCCTTTTCAAATCGGCCATATTAATTTCTAGTACCATATTTATTTATTTTGCTAAAATTGCATTCCTACCTTGCAAAACACAAAATGCCCTTAAAAACTTAGCACTCCCTCTTCTTCCTCTATCCTTTATCTTCTTTCAATTCCTAGTGGGCGGGGAAGGCGGTGGTTTCGAATCAAAAAAGTATAAAAGATGGGCGGTAGCGTGGTTGTGGGTCAAAGGAGGTGGTCAGGTGGCGTAACTGAAGAAAATACGAGAAGAACATAGCTGTACCGTAGGTTTTAATGGGGTATTTTAGTCTTTTGCAGTGATGCGATGTTATTTCTTAATAAAGTTTCAAAAGGATGTTAGAAGTCAAAAGAGTGTTCAAAAGGATGCTATTTTCTCAAATTTCTCATAGTTTTGGTGGTTAAATTATGTAACAAAGTCCGAGACATTAATTGTGAATATAACCATGATTTTTTTGGTTAATTAGCTAATGAATTTTTATTGGAAAATCACGCTACAAATTGAGGTGATATTATCCTCTGTAGACTTCAACTTGCATCTTTTCTTGAGCGTCCAGACAGATACTATTTATAACCTACAATAATTTAGTTTTTTAAACATACATATGTTCATCATATCTTTATCTGTATATATATAACGAGGCTTGTTAGGTGACAGTCACGCGTGGTCATACGTTGGAGATGCGCGTGACTCGTATTTTTTGCTTCTTTTTTTGCTATTTTTTTCCTTTTTTTTGAAATTCGATTATATAATAAACTCTTTAAGATAATATTTTGGCCGCATGGACTTCTGGATGGTGCTAAATTAATAATTAGTATTTTCCGTCTTTTTTCATTTTTGATTTGCAATTATCAACTACTTTTTTTTCGTTAAGATATTTTCCCGACTCACGATAAGGTGACAGAAAGTTGCCTTTTTTTCATCATCAGTAATATGTAAACTAAATACTAATACTTATTCTATCATCTTTCTAAGATAATATTTTATCGGGTTCACCGATAGGGTACTTGGATTTTTTTAAACAATCACTCCTATCCCCTAGTCGACTGTAAAATATTATCTTAGAAAGTTTATTAACTAATCGAAAGTATTAATTTATCTAGTTTCTATAAGAGTTTTATAATTGAAAAAGTTTTAACGAAAAAAACACGACGCATCTCTATCCCCCGAGTCGGTCCTGCCAAAAATATTATTTTAGTGAGTTTATTAAAGAATCAAGTATTATTATATCGAGTCCGCCAAAGATTTCGATAATTTCAAATAAAAAAAATGAAAAGGAAATCTTAAAAAAAATATGAATTATTAATTTAGCATCCTATCCCGACATTCGAGACTGCCAAAAATATTAAATCTTTAGAGAGTTTATTAAATAATCGAATTTAAAAAACAAAGAAAAAAAGGAGCCACGCCAAGCATCTCCAACGCTTGACCACGCGACTATCACCGAGTTAAATGAAAAAGGAACGAAACAAGAATGAATTATATTCTATTTGTTCACAGTCGACCAACCAAAATATTATATTAGAGCCGACTGGGGATCAAAAGCAAATTAATAATTCATTCTTAGTTTCGCTCCTTTTCATTTCCTCTCTCTTTAGCTCGATAAATTAATACTGACGTACTATATGCATCGTTGTTTGAATTTTTTTCGTAAATTATTAACTATAGTAGAAACTCCTATAAATTAATACTGACATTTAATAAACTCTAAGATAATATTTTTGGTCGGTCCTCGACTGGGATAAGGTGCTAAATTAATATTTCGCTAAAATTATAAGATAATATCTTTATATATATAAAGATTTGATAATTCAGCTAAGTTTAAGCAACTCCAACTTTAATCAACTTACTTTTATATCATTAAGTGTAATAAGTCAGGTGGATTACTAATTACCGCAATAGTCATTATTTTACCTTCATATCTGGGGAATGCATTTACTAAATCATTTTGAAGTTCATGAACTATATAAGAACTTACAAAACTAATGTTGACCGGTCGTTAATCTTTTGATAATATTATAATAGTTAGTCTCGTATTTAGATTAATAATATTTTGGCCCGTCAATTGTTAGCTAGTATCATTATAAAAATATATAAATCCAACAATATTTTAATATGTACAAAATTAAATGTTGGACGCTCACAAATCAAAATTTGTTTTTTGGGGGATGAAAGACGAGGAGTAGAGTTGTTAATGAGCGGAGCTCAACCGAGCGGCTTCGCTCAAGCAGTGGAGCTCGGTGCCCGGCTCGCCTCGGCTCATACTGAAGTCGAAGCCTGGCCGGGTTCATGGGGCTCGCTCTGGCCGACGTAGTCACTCTCGCGAGCCTCGCCGATAGCTCGATTATATGATTATTATTATACTATTAAAATAATTTTGTGGATGATTTGAATTTATTGTCAAGGATCAAGGTGTTGTTATGATGACCTTTTTTGTTATAATCTAGTTAATTCCAATATCCAATTTATGCGGTTTGGGTTACATGCCAAATATTTAACAACATAAAAAATCCATTAAGAAATTGACGATAAAGAACGAGAGTGCTAAAGATTAAAGATACTCGCTTCTTCACGCAGTCACAGGTCAACTTTCATATGAAAGAAACCTTTAGACAAGTTTGCCAAGCGAAAGCTTCTAATCATCAATTGAAGCCATCTCGATTAACTCCTCCGCGGACATCCGGCGACAGTGATCTCGGTGATCGGGCACATGTAAGGCTTCACACTTTTTTAAAAGTAATCCAAACCTTCACCTTCCTGTATTCAATTATTTTCACAAATATCTTCTATATATTGTTAATAGTCTATGATGAATAGTACAGTTGTTTGACTTCAGTAATCATTTAATTTTTTCTTGAGTTTACCCTCCAATTTTCTAGAGCTTATTCTATTGTATGTAAACTGTACACGAGCTTGATATCTGAACCAATACGTACGTACGATTTACTACTAACACAAGTTGCAGAGATATAAATTTCACAAGCACGTCAATGCTGTAATACGCAACAAGGCGATTTTCTTCATCTCTTTTATATGCAAATAGTGAATTGGCCTTTCATGCATGTTTAAAGGCTAGAGGGGGCCAAGATTACATAGAATGACAGATAATTTATATGTTTAACAATGTATATGGCCATATTTGAATCGTAAGATTGCCCTAGTAACCACAAAATATTATTTGAGATGATGAGGTTCATATATTCGAGTCATTTGACAATGACAAGACTTTTTCTAAAAATAAACATAATATAATATATTTGGACTCTAAGCTTGCAATTGAGTTTGCTTATGACATTGTATTACTTATTTATGCATATGTTTCCGTTTTCTCAGAGAGTAATCATATGTTATATGCCTAAATTTCCTTTTGATATAATAATAGTGTATAAGGCTACACTTACAGTATTATTGTACATACATTTTTTTTGTAACTTTGTACATATTACTTAATACTACTACATGCATATTACACTGCCTAACATTATTCAAGATTAATGTAAATATTATTCATTCTAATGTTTCTTGCGAGAAATGTAATTGTTATTGTAATGGAAAGAAGAATTTTTATTATTTATTTAAGGGGTACAAAATAAAATTCACTGTAGGGGAAAATCCTCAGTGTACAAGTTTTATCAAATCGAAGAGACCGACCGTCAAACTATAAGTCCCTAAGCGCTTGCTAACGATTTGTGAGATGTCTTGCTTGTTTGATTTGGATTTGGTTCCTGATAGAAGCTTGTATGAGCCCGGCTTCGATTTGAGCTCGACTTCATTTGATTTGACAAGAGCTCTATGTCGATACGTGTCCCCTGGCCCTCACTACCTCGAGACTGGTCCTGACTGACATGGTCCAAGCCGGGAGCCTTATAGCGCATCCCGGTTAGCCGCTACTGACTTGATCTCAGTCTTGACCATCTCCTACCATGTTGGGATCGATGCGACTTATAGTGTCTTCAAACAGCTGGGTCTTCATCTTCCTCGTAAGGACTTAAGTGGATGCGCCCTAAGCCGGACAGAGGCCTACATTTGCCTCGAGACTCCGAGTGCTGTGTCTCTGTCTTGTGGACTTTGTAGCTGGAAAGGCTAATTGTCATTATGGATTTGATTTGGGATAACTCCCGAGCTTTTAAGTCAAGGTGGAGCGATAGCAAAGGAAGTTGTTGAAGCAATGTACGCTCTGCTTGTACTATAGCGGCCTTCTAGCAAATTGTTGTTGTAGATGGGACAGAGATTAGCCTCACTTCAAGCTTATAACTTGTACTACACGTCTTAGCAATTGCTTTATGGTCATGGGATGTGATTTAGTGTAGATTAGCCTACTAAGCTTATATTTGTACCACGACGCACCCTCAGCAAATTTGTCATTGTGAGTGATCATTGGCGAAGCGATTCCGACCTCGTTGATGATACCTAATTTGAGCAGACACTACCTTAGCAACAGGTTTCCCCGCTGAATCCAACTCATGTGGACCGAATATTCAATGCGCTTCCTATATCTTAACTCTGATGGATCAAACTTGAGAATTTTCAGTGTTCATAAAAAAGATTTATGAATAACTGTGATTTTAAAGTTTATTCTCGAATTATTCTCGCCGCTCTGAGATCCGCGGTCGATTGTCACTGATTTAGTTTAACTTGAAGAATCATCGCTGGTGCAAAGAATTTGATTTCTGTGTGCCAAATTTAGACACTGAGGTATTTTCTAAAGAACCGTGGTGTTTCGGCCATGGCTTAAAGATTTAACTTGGTAAATCTCGTATGCTTTTTCATTGTATTTTCTCAAGATTTTTTGATGTGAATCTCAGGAAACTTTCAAAATGCGGGTTATTTTATAAGCTTCTCAAGCCAACGCCGATTCTCGACGCATTTTAATTTCGTGTGGATTACCATCTTAACCATCGAATTTCATAAAGATTCGGATCAGCTGATTTAGGAATTAATTTCTTCAAGAAATCAAAATAGGCGCCTCTTATTTCGATCAAGCCATGTGTTCCTGATTTTAGGTCAAATGTATTTATATATTGACCCCGGAATCTTGTGGGAGAATGATTTTAACCATAACTTTTGAGCCCATTTCTAACCCGAAACTCTTTAAGCTTCAATTCTGCCCCTAGGCTCATTTTTAATCCAATAAATTAGGGATTTTTAGCCCTCAAACCCTAAATTTAATGAACTTCTTTAATTCGGGCGCTATTTTCCTAATCCTCGTTCGCATGTTTCACATTAAATTTAGGGATCGACGAAAAACCCTAGCCACATATCATTTTTTAATGGCTCGATTTTACTCAATTTGATTAAGTCATCTAATCATTTTAATTATTATTTAATAAATTTTCACTGCTCATGTGCTACTCATTACAATGTAACAATGTTAATTCATGCCCAATGCTATTCATGAGCAATACAAATATTACTCATAAAAACTTATACACCATATATACATACATTTTTAACTTATTGACCATAACTCTTGCCCAAATTTCATCCCAAAAGATCATTTTAATCCTCGAAGTTCAAAACTGAGTAATGCAAAAGGTTATATATACACTTCTACGCGCATAAAGATGCACAAAGATTATAATTATTACCGATTGAAGCCACAATTTTTTAAATCCTTCCATCCCTTCTTTACAAAGACTGATTTCAAATTTCAGAATGAATAATCTCTTTTTTTTTTAATAATTACAAATGGGGTGAATTTTTTGAACCAAAATTTATATTCACTAGTAACGGGGTATTAGTCTTTTCTACTTAAATTATCTCTAATAACTTTAGAAACTTAAGACTTCTCAAAATAATGTATTATTATTCCATTGAATTACCCATATATATTCTTAAATAAATTATAGATCGTATTGATTGTTGTCGTTTGACTCAGATCGCTTGTTTGTTTGATTCCGGAAAAACCAAAGTCAAATGCACCATCAATCTCCGCCTAAGTGGGCAACCTAACCCGAAGTGTTGCCCGCCTCCAAACTCTCAAAGGTTTACACAAAGGTATTTTATTTCCGAGAGGAACCAAAAGAACAAGCTTTTTCACAAGTGTGCAAAACAATAAAGGTAAAGGTTGTATTCTTTTCTGGCTTAATTAGGAAGAGGACAAACACTCATATAAATAATATTATATTAGGTTTAGGTCTAGGTTTAATCAAGAGGGCGATAAGGGTCATTTTTACCACAAAATAATAATTATCTAACCGACATTAGGAACTCTACGGTATTAAAAACAAGATTTTAATCCCCAAAGATTTCGCTGGTACCTTACACCTTGGTAGGCCAAATTTTAATACGACGTAGGAGTCCAACAACTAATGTAGGTCATTCTGTAAGAATAGTCCACATCAACGATTGATCAAACCATCTATCTCGATTTTTACTAGAAATATTAAAGTGAACAAACGACTTAGGAGAAGAAAATTCGCCATTTCTTTCCCTGTTTTGTTTGACATAAGAGGCCAGAGCAAAAACTCTACCACCTCCTTAACCTCCTAGTCGACTAAGAGGAGTCTTCCGGGACCTTCACATTTCTTATTCGTTAAATCAAGGCATGTTAAGTGGTCAAGAAGAATATTCCGGAACCCTTATCCTTTTATTATTTTAGTCGACTAGGGGCAATTTCCAACAATTGAAAATTTGCCCCAATGTTTCCCCTTATAGTTATACTCTTTAACCTCGGTAGTTACACTCTGTACTAGTTTGATCATGGTTTTGTTGTGTGACCTCTTAGGCTCGATTGACAAGAGTAATATATTAATTATGTTAATCGAATAAATAAGTGGCTTAATATAGATTTCATGAAATGACTCTAGTAAGTTATCATAACCCCTAATTAACGCGAAGTTAACTTAATATGTCAATTGTCCAACAATCAACATATATCCGAACTTATATTATTCAATATAATTAAACGTAAAGAATCGGTCAGACAATCAAATTATTCACGAAAGCATATTTAATGGTAGATTCAATATTTCATATTTCCAACAACAAGTTGTCAGCTAATCAGCGTAGCCAATAAATTATTACAATCTCCATTTTTGGAATTCTACACAAATCTGATTCGACATAACATGTGGAATCATGCCATCTTTGGCCTATTGCCAAAACTGCTTACTTCTGTAAAATCACAAAGACAATAAGGCAATCTAAAGCTGTATATACAAAATATACAATCACAAAGATCGGGACAAAAAAAGACATAGCAAGCAACTCTAGAGGGACCGAACTCTACCAAAGGGTCATCGAGTTCTAGTTACGCAACCATCAATCAACCTATGTCAAAGTTTAGGATTCTTTGACACGAAATTAATTTCTCCACTGGCAACCATTTCGTACCCATATCAGCAGGATAAATTCCGAGGGAATCTTTTCCAACTTCACAATGCCCTGCAATCTTCTCCAACTTCACAATACCCTGCTCAAAAATATCACGAATATAATGAAATCGAACATCACTATGTTTAGTCGTATCATGAAAAACAAGATTTTTACACAATTGAATAGCGCGACGATCATCAAAAACACAACCATAGCCTTTGTCGCTAAAACCAATTTCGCATAATAAAAGTTCCTGCCCCTCTAAGCCAAATAGCTTTAAAAGCTTCAAAGGCGTACTAAGCATATTATTCAGATTTAGTAGTAGATAAATCAATAATCGGTTAAAGCTGACTCCAATTTATAAAGAGTCACACAAAGTAAATACATGTTAAGTACTTGACTTCCTATTGTCCCTACTATTAGCATAATCGAATCTACATACCCAACTAAATTTAATGTCATCATGATATCTGTAGAACTCAAACCAACATCACCAATAGATTTCAAATACCTTAATGTACCCACTTTAAAGCATTCAAACGAGGCATACCGCATTAGACATATATTTATCACTCAAGAATTCAACCGCATATGCAATATCGCCTAGCTAACTACGTAGATACATAATGCATCCTATACATTAGAATATGACACATTCTTCATTTCATTTATTTCGCCAGCCTGGGAGATCGATCCTTACTTAACACAAAATAAGAAGCAATAGGTACATTCACGTATTTTAACATATAGAAAATTTACTCAAAACCTTTCAACATATGCACACGATTTAAAAAACAAGAGTAGATTTCTTTCCTCTGCTCTAATAATATTCATGTCTAGAATTTTCTTAGCATCACCTAAGTCTTTCATATCAAAATTATCACAAAGACATTTTTGCACATGCTCAATAGATTTTAGACATGCACTAACAATCAACATGTCATCCACATAAATCAAAAGAAATACAGGCACACTGTCTATATTCTTAAAGTAAAGGCAATGATCAGAAGAGCTTCTTTTAAACTTCAAAGACTCCATACAATTGTCAAATTTAATACCTAAGAGATTTTTTAAACCATACAAGCCATTTTTTAACAAACACACATTATCAGGCAATCTAGGGGTCCACAAATCCTTCAAGTTGATGTATATAAATATTCTTGTCAAGATCACCATTTAGAAAGTTAGTAGTAACATCCACTGCTTTTACCTCCCAATTAAAATGAACAACTAAAGCAACTATGATTCTAACAAAGAAGAGTAAAATTTTAACCATTACGAGCTAAAAATTTAGCATTAATATATTCCCCTCTCTTTGAGTAAAATCCCCTTTAGCTACTAACTAAGCCTTAAATCTAACCTTATCGGTTTTTCTTTAACCTTAAACAACCACTTACACCCATCACTACTGTAGTAACTAGGGAGTTTAGGAACAAGTTTCCAAGTTCGTTAATTTAGGGGATTCCATTTCACTATTCATAGTGAAAGCGTGAACTCCGAAAATTGCATGTCAATCCAATGCTTAAAACAAGAACTAATTTTCAACGCTGATAAATCAAAATAAATTCCATTACTACGAAAATGGTAACCTGCCTACCGCTTCAAGAAGACTTACGCCCTGGGGAAACAAGCTCAAGGAAAAGCTTTCCACTATAAAGATGAAGAGCAAGTAGGGACTTACACCGACGCCTCCACATCAAATCGCCTCCTAACTAACCCTCCTTCACTATATGAAATAGGATCCACCTATTCTCTTCACAACACACACCGATCACAATACAACGAGGAAATGAATACTCTTAAGAAGATTGTTACAGCCTGGGCGTTATAAAGAATCGCATAATAGTGTGCCAAGGCAAGCAGTAAACTCCTAACCACACACTAACTCACCGAATTGACACTCAATAAATCGCTATGAATATTAGATTGAACTTTGTAGCAAAACATATTTTTCGGTGATCCACATCTTCAAAAAAGGCCATCCATTTATAGTAGAAGTCGATAGTTTTGGTCTGATTGAAAGATCTTCTAAGAATCTGCCGCCTTCCATAATGCAAAAGTCCTACCAAAACCCCTCGATTCTCGCATTCATAACTCGAGTCATACCAAAACTTGCCATTCGCAAATCGAATAAAAGTACTACTATGGCCGCGTTCACCGAAACCATCAAGGCCCAAACGCAGCGGCACAACAAAACAAACTTGCATCGCTTTTTTAACACTTGTAACACTTGTTTGAACATTGTCCACGCTGGGACACGTGCAAGCCAAATCAGCCAATGACCGAACAAGAAAACTCTCACCAACCACACACTCATCCAACTCCCTTTCTGGGTAAGTTTTTCATGAAAAATCTCCCGATGCAACGATGACCTACAAGTTGCTAAAACACGCGGCAAAACCAGCAGAGATGAAGCAACCTAAAAACGTACCTACCGTAAAAGTCACAATGATCCCAAGATAATACCCAAAATATAACAACGCTCCCATTTGTCCGAACAAACGGACCAAAGAAATACTCATGAAGAAATATAGTCGAAACATAAACAGCCTAGCTCTATTACATACGAGAAGTTAGGACGGGCCATCTGGCAGAGAGAAGTCCCAACAGAGTTTTGATGTATGGATTGACACGGACCCGGCGGCACCAATCTTGCACGAGATCCGAGGCAATTTTACGTATTTGGCTCCGACCTCGGCTCTTACCGCTTTAAGTTCATCCGTGACACTCGAGCGGTTCGGCAAAGATTCCCTTCGTGTGTACTCCGGGCTGCTCGGGGAGGCACTCACATCAACATCCACCACGCTTCCTTCATTTAGTTTATCACCGACGCGGTAGATTTTGCATCTTCACCAGACCATCTTCCTTTCGAACATCGATGTCAGGTGACCAGAGGTCGGCAGATAAGGCCGGGGAACCCAATAGGTTTTAATTTTGTTCGATCAAGCGTGATCAACCACTTCGATCAAATATTATCTTTCCCACATCTCAAAGCGTCATAACCCATTACAAACAAAGATCTCGTTAGAATTCGACAACATTGGTGTTGTTCGAGGTAGGAACAAGGTTAGCAATAGAAGCTTTATGAAGAACAGCATACCTGAGACTTAGAGAGGAAGCTTCAGAATCGCCCTTTTACCGCCACGCCCGTAGCTCCACCAGCCGAAGCCCTCTTCAACGACGCCCCCTATTTCGAGAGTGGCTCCAGCAGCCTCCATCCTCGAGTCCACAATGCCGGTTGATGATCATGGGCTAAATTTAAAGATGTGTTCCCGGCTTTCACCTTGAACATGTGGAGTCCCCTCGGCTTATTAATATCCTCGCATTGTGCAAAGACAAATTCCTGACCAATTGAGGCTAACGAGTTCCGATGTCCTTCATTATTAAATTGAGTAGCCCCCCAAATAGCGATGTCCATATAGGTCGGATTGTTGTCAGGCATCCCATTTAAAACTCTCCGGCGTAATATTCCTAGCACACACGAACTTCCACCTGGCAGCATGCTCTTCTCCATAGAACTCTACTCCATCGCCCCCTCTCGCTTCCTTTTACCCTTTAACAATTCTTCTATTGTGGATATGGTCATGGAGTCATTGACTCTCATTTTACCCCTTCGAACTAACCAGGCCCTTTTTCTCTTCCTTAGGATCTAGCTTACTCATCAATAACAAAGTCATTCCTTTGGAATCTCAATCCACTTCCTTCTCTTTGAGTCCACTTTTGCACTCCTCCCTTCAAAGACTGCTTTTTCCTTTCTCTGCCTCTCTTTCTCAAGAGCCATCTTCTCAAGATCATCTAAGTCAACACTTTCTCGTTGTTGTGAGGACTCTCCCCTAACTCCAAACTTTTCTTTCTTTTCTTTTCAAAGTACACAAAGATCGCCCTAGTTCTTCTGTCAAAGAATGATTTAGACAATTACAATGTCATCATCTTTAGCTGCCGTGAGGTCGGTAGGTGACTAACAAATCTCGTAGGCCCCCTGCTGGGCAGCTGATTTCGATTCTCCTCCTTTCTTTTAGATAAGAATTTCGCTGGGCGTTGGCCTCGTGGTGACCGGCATTAATGTGTTTATGACTTGTTTCATCGTAGGAGACGGCGTGCTTAAACCCATGGATTAACCTCCGCATCATCACTACTAACTTCCACATCAATAAAGGTCGATCTTTGTCAACATTATCCTCGTGCACGCATCTAGGAGATTTTCTCGAATTTGACCTTCTCAGATTTCTACTTTTAGTACAATCCTCCCGAACTAGGGTTAATGGCCTTACCCGCCTCGGCAAAGAAGCCAGACTTCGTGCCTCTTGCATGTCACCGGGCTCCTTCGTCACTGTAATTTCCAAATTTTACGAGATCGCTGGGTTTCTTCAACCGGCGCATAATAACCGGGAGGGGGGAATTAATTCAAGAGTGGACAGTTCCTGCTCGCCTCGAGCCCTTCTGGGAAGGCCTTCTTGTGCTTTAGCGCATTCTTTCGAGAGTATTCAAATACGACGAGCGCGGCGAGGCTTCTTTCTTGGAAGTGACGGTAGATGATTGTGAGTTTCTAGGGATGCAGGACGCCAAGAGATCGCGAGCACCGCGTATTTAACGCTGCTTAAAGGGGCGAAGGGAGAGAAAATAACTTCAACACACGCTTCTTGAAAGAGCTGCCAGACACAAAGTGCCCAAGAAACCGCCAATTCTCCAAAAGTAACCGTTAAGCCAATTTTTATCTCAAAGTTATAACACTTGGCTTTTATTAGGGTGTTATAACCTTGGACTAATTGCTATTTGTTCATTACACACAACCCTGGCCGCCTTTAATTCAAACCCCGCCGCAAGAATATCGGCCATTATTATCAAGATACATGTTCCAACTTGACAACCCCATCTTCCACCAAATTCCTAATGAAGTGATGTCGTATATCTATGTGCTTAGTTCGACTATGTTTGCATCGATTTTTAAAAAATGCTATGGCACTCATGTCGTCACAAGAGAAACATGACTCCTGCTCGACACCATATTCTTTCAAAGATTCTGCTTCATCCAAATAGTTGAGTACAACCCGGCTCCCTCGGCCGCCATATATTCGCCTTCCGCCGTGGAAAGTGGACATCAATTTTGCTTCACGAACCAGAGACAAGATTATTTCCAAAGAAACATCCTCCATGTGTTTCTATCCTCCGCTGCCTCGCCCAAGAGATCACAAGATCCAACAAGAGAGGTGTTAGTGTAAAAAGGCTATGTGAGTCCATGGTTATACATACCTCAGACATACTTCGAGAATTCTCTCGATGTTCATGATTCTTTGGGATCAAGCTGAGTCTAGCGCACACCTACCTGAGTGTTTATATCCCGACGACTCAATGGTGGTAGTAGACTACCGATCATGATTCTATAGAGTTTCACATCAACATCTTTCCCATCTTGATCCTTGGTAAGTTTGAAAGTAGTAGCCAACGGAGTTCTTTTTATTTTTAGATGTCAACCCAAACTTCATCACGCTCTTCGCATAATCGCTCGGTAGATGAAAATGCTATCTTCCATTTGATTAACTGAACCCCGTAAAAGTACTTCACCTCACACCATACTCATCTCGACTCGCCCATTTGTTGAATGAATCAAGCTTTTACCAGTGGTTTGACACTTCACGAACACTATGTCATCGACATAGATTCAGCTACCATCATCTCGTTCTTATCCCTTTTATGAATAAGTGTTATCAACTCCCCGAGTATATTCCATTTTTATCGAAACACGCGAAGTCTTTCTATACCAAGCTCGCGGAGTTGCTGAGACCATAGAGCCTTTCTTGGCTTAAGAGTACATTACGTTTAGGATTTTTGGGCATCAATAAATCCTTTGGTTGTCTTCAACATAGACCTCCTCTTGAAAATTCCATTAAGAAAGTGCAGACTCTCGATATCCATCCAAAGAGTTTGAATTCCCCAAAAAAGACATGCTGACAGAGAGTGTATTTATCGCTTCAAGCCCGGCTAAGCGAATGTCTCTTCAAAGTCAATACCTTCAATCACAGAGATAACCTTGCGGCAAACTAATCTAACTTTGTTTCGTAACATTCCCGGACTCATCCTTCATCTTCTTTATTCTTGAAGATCCCACTTAGTGCCAATAACATCAGATCCGTAGGTCCCTAACAAGTTCCACACACCGTTTTATCAAACCGAATGAAGCTCTTCTCAGATAGTCAAAGCGATCCAAGACTTCATCAAGCAATGCAGCCTTTCACGCTCTTTTTGGTTCCACTTTGAGATGAAACATAAGCTCAAGCAA
Organism: Lithospermum erythrorhizon; assembly: GCA_019722365.1. Lineage (NCBI taxonomy): Eukaryota > Viridiplantae > Streptophyta > Magnoliopsida > Boraginales > Boraginaceae > Lithospermum > Lithospermum erythrorhizon. The sequence continues at coordinate 35,714 of JADFUC010001969.1, read as the reverse complement.
CCGCCATTTTTTCGGATAATGACCTTGTCCTTTCTCCTAGTGGTTATTCCTGACGAGTTCACCAACGATATGTTCTCATGGTGTACATTCTTTGAATTCCTCGGTACCGGTTCACTCCTTTCTCCTCCATTTCCGGCATATCCTTCATCCCTTCATTATCTTGACTGTGGAGCCACCTGGCTTGGTTCACTAAAGCGTGGTCCTTTTCATCTACCGTCACTTAATGCCCCTAATTCACTACCTTCACATTTATGTATTCGCTCGCTTGTTGAAAACCCTCAACGCACGACTGTTCCTGGAGTATCCTAAGAAGATTCCTTCATCACTTCGAACGTCAAATTTCTGCCTTGGTTCTCTATCGCCAGATAGAAAACACGTACTTCCAAACACAATTTAAAGTAAGCAGGCCACTTCCTTCCTCATACCATAGGAGGGCCCGATGAGTCCGAGCGCAACCCGACGCTGGATGCTACATGCCGTGTTAACCCCTCCGCCTGTAACTTTATGGGTAGATCCTTGGCACGTAGCTGACTCTGCCACTGGAGTGTTCTCTGCTCTTTCCTTTCCACGATTCCATTCTCTGTCAAGTGAGTCGATGAGTATTCGTGTTTGATTCCCACTTCACCACAATTTTTGGAACTGTTATTATTCTCGAATTCCCTCACCATGATCGGCTCAATAACCAAGATGTTGGCTTCCCTTTCTCCGATTTCAGACGCCAAGGCCCTAAACACATCAAAGGTTCTGATTTTTCTTTGAGAAACTCAACCTTACGCTGAACTCGAAAAGTCATCAACACAAACAAAAACATACTTTCTCCCAACTATGCTCTCTACTTCTCATGGGTCCTATTAAACTGGCGTAGTAGTTCCAGAACGTCCCTCGCGTAGTCCACTGTTGTAACTGCCAAAGGATACCCTCGGGTTTGCTCTCTCTCGCTTCATTCGACACTCCCCTTACAAACATTTTCCTTGACTACCAAATGTGGCAATCAGACAACATTTCTGAAATAAGCTGTCGCATTGCTAAGTAGCTGGTGTCCAAGTCGCCAGGCTGGCGCCTCAAGCATCCCCTGAAAGCCTGGCCGACTGCCCTATGACACGGTGTCCATAGAGCAGCGCTTATCTAAGTGGATCGACTTCCTCAGATAATGAGGTTGTTAGTTTCGGCCCGCTTACATTACATGTATTTTGCCGTGCTGCAACCTTTAGGCCATCGTCGTACGTGAGTTGGCTAATGCTAATAATATTTGCAAAGAAGCCCTTCCACCAACATAACTTCTTCGAGGATTAGGTAATCCTTCAATATTCAACGCACCTTCACACCCGGCTTTTTCCCTCCTCCAAAAGTGACAAAACTGCCACGCCCTTGATGCGCCCGTAAGATTAGCTCTATTCCCTCGTCATATGTCCGAACAACCATCGCCAAAGTGCCTATCCAAATCCACGCCGCTGCTTTGCAAGAGAAGTAAAGACCACATTGTTATCACAAAACCCTTCTTACCCATTGCATTCTCGCGGAGAATATCGGTTTCTGGCCCTTTCCTCCATAAATTTTGTAAATGCAGGGTGCTATATGTCCCTTCTTCCCACAAGAATGCATCTCCTGTGGGTGCTTTTGATTACTTGACTTGGCTGAGTTCCTAAAGAATGGCAACATCTTTCCTCCAAGTAGCGAGTTTCAGCTTCATGATTGTATCCTATTCCTGAATTATCACCACACCTTTTTCCTTGAGCTAGAATTTCATCCAATATCAAAGGCCGAATTCATCATGTTTATTCTCTTATCATTCTTCTTTCTACTTTATTTTCCGCACGCGCATTTCCAATTTTTGTTCTTCAATGTTTCTCTCTAATTCTTTTGTTCCTTTCTTCGAATGCTTCTTTTCAATTTCTCCAGGTGTATGCCTTTTGTTAAGGTGGACCATTTGTCAAAAGTAACCGGAGAAGTTGGCTATCAACTTCTTCAAGAAGTTCTTCCTCTTCTTCACTTACGTTGTCGTGGTCAGCGCTATTAACCATCGGATTTACTCAACAGAGATTCTTGATCCTCATGAGTCAGAAGGCAACAAAATTATTAACCTCGTTGGTGCTCTCTTCTTCTTCATCGGTTTCTTCATCTGACATAGTGGTATAGTAGCTTTCGAACGCTTCTTTATGTAGTTTGGACATTCAACTGACGCGACTAAAAGCCTTCACTCCCTGCTATCAGGATTTCTTTGATGGATTATTATTCGCTCCACCATTACTGATCCTCCGAATTTAGGGTTCTTCCACACTCGTCATTCGGGCCGGTCAAACGCTCCTCGTAAGCTTCCGGCTAAAGGCTTTGCTAAACCTTTTAGAGTTTTGCTGTTCTTTTGCCAACAAATTTATGGTATCAGCCAGACTTTCTTCCTCGTTTTCCGTATTTGATGTCTTCAAAGCTATTCCCTTTCCCTTAGATGATTCAATCGCCCCTCCGCAGTCATTTCGTTATAAGATTTCCCATCAATTCATCAAAAATCATAGTCGATAGATCCTCGAGCTTCCAGATATCGTAACTTCGCGGAGCAAACCTTTTAAAGAGTTCTTAGTACTTTTCTAACGAAGCCAAGTTACTCATCTTCTCTCCAAGTGGAAAAGACTCATTAGAAAGGTCCTTTATTTTGGAATCAGAGGTCGTGATTGTTTCGCCCTCCCGCATCTTCGCATTTTTCCACCGGTGGTTACTGTCAAGTCTAGACATCCTCCTCAAGTACCTTCATAGGCAAATCAGAGGGATTTCCCATGCCTTCGCCACGCATAAGAGCTAATAAGTTTAAACACTTCGACTTATCGCGACAAAAGATAGCATTCAAGCAAGCTATTGCTTCCCAAGTGACAATTTCTCGCTTCTAAGATTGACTCGCTTTGTTCCGCTTTGATCACCGTAACTCCTTTATCATTTGTTTTGGCTCCGCCCACCAAGAAGAACAAATTTTTCGTGTTCTCGCATCCACCGATCGTGAAGAAGGCGGTCATCTTAGCCTACCATCAGTATCCTTTATCTTCCACTCATCAACACATACCGATCACAATAAAACGGTAAACGAATACTCTTAAGCATGTTGTTACAATCCTCTAGCTATTATAAAGAATCGTGACAATACAAGCAAAGAGTAAACCCTAACCACACATTCACCACCGAATCGACACTAATAAATCAAAGCTATGAATATTAGATTGAACTTTGTAAACACATTTTTCGGTGATTCACATCTTCAAAAAGGTCAGCCCATTTATAGTAGAAGTCTCATAGGGTTTTGGTCTTGATTTCTAAAAGATCTTCTAAGCACCGTCACTTTCCATAAATGCAGAAAAGAGTCTCAAAGAAAATCTCGGCTCTTGCCATTCATAAATTGAGTCATACCAAAACTCCAATACTTGCCATTCGCAAATTGATTGAATAAAAGTAATCACTATACATGTATTCCCCACGAAACCATCATGGCCCAAGACGCAAGGGGCACAAAAAAAACCCTTCATCGTTTTAACACTTGTACCACTTGTTTGAACATTGTCCATGCGGGGACAAAGCGCAGTTCAAATACCAACGACTCAAACAAAGAAAACTTCACTCAACCACACACTAACACATAAAGATCAATCCATTCATTAGAATATTTCACCTTAAAGCTTCTTTTGTAATTTTTAGGCTCATTAAGGTAAACTCAAGTGATTCAAACACATTAAAAGTAAAAATAGACAAATTACAATCATTCAAGTCAGTCTTTATATCTCTTGCATTTTAATAATTCTCCCTGCTTTCTATCCCTAAATGGAAAATCATTCAAAACATCGAATCGTTTCAAACATTAAGATCGGCGACAACATTAGAATCAGGCACAACATTAGAATAAGCTAAATCATCATGCATGACATTTAATACATTCACATTAAGCTTAACTGTCAGTACAACATTATTTCCACTCATCGAGTAATGGGGCTTTCCACCTCATTGGGGAGTAATTTTATCTTGATTTATAATAACTAATTTACGAAATCTGGCTTCAAAAAGAAGATTCAGTTGATTGTTATCAGCAATTGTCTTCGCCTCATTTGAGCATCATTTATGTGGTGCCAGTGGCGCCTTCACAGTGGAAATTTATTTTCATTAAAAATAATATCTCTACTTATCACAACGCTCAATCAAGTGCTCACTCCTATCCTTAAAGCCTATAACCTTTATCCCTTCAGATATCCTAAGAAAACACTACATTTCTGGGATTCACGCTCTAACTTATCAACTCTTTGATGCACATAGCCAACACAACAGTTCTCAAATTAATTAAATCAAGTGGTTTACTTGTAAACACAAATTCAAGAACTTTGTCTCCTAAAGAAACACGGAGAACTTATTAATCAAATGTGTTGTTTTGCAGAATATCCTCATAACTTCTTAGAAAGACCATACATCAACTATATATCTTTCCTCATATTTCTGTCCGGCCCATTTTTGAGTTAAAATGGACGACAATTCGCTTTCACTCTAAGGGCAATATATAGGAATTAATCAAAAGATGATATTTGGGGGGGGGGGAGTAATGGTATTTTCAAATTATTTATCAATGTTTTTTATATATAATTACTTTCAATTGGGCCACAATTTTTATTTATTTTAAATTCTACACCAAAATCTCATGTTTCAATCAATTCCTATTTTGCCCTCAAGTAAAATGGATTTTCATCCATTTTAATAAAAAAAATAGATGGAAGGGGCAAATTGAAAAGATAAATAGTTGATAGGAAAAATTAAACATCCGCACATAATTTAGAAGGCCAGATGAAATTAAGCCAATGAAATTTCCTACTTGAGTCCGACTCGACTGAGCTTGAGGAAGGTGGTCGAGTAGGGGTTTTCAAATAACAAAGTGACTTCAATACAAAAACTACTCAAAAGCCTATTACATGTTCTACAAAATAAATTTCATATCTTAAGACAACATGATTGTAACTTTGTTATTTGAATTTGATACATTTCAATTCAATAGATGTGATTTGATAGTAGATAGGGGGTTTGGTGCAAATTAGAAAGAATATAGGGGACTTCCGGAATTTGTAGCAATTTATCCGCATAGTTGTAACTTGGCATATCTTATGGGATAAAGCCGAATGAATAAAAACACAGAATAAAACATCACCTCATGCCGGCCTAAGTAACAATGTTGCAAATGTGATCAAATTTGATGAATTTTCCAATGTTTTTAAAGCATATCAATCTTGCATTTTCGGCAAATTCTGCATGTTCTAGGCGATTAAAGATTCAGAATTGAGTTATCCATTCAGTAATGGAGAGGAGATTTAACAGGGACCTGTCAAATGAGAGCAGGAGATGTGAGATATTGCAGAAGAAACTGGCAGAAAGCAAGGTAAAAACTCAAAAGGAAAATGCCCCTGACCTCACTGATTTCATGAATGACATGTTTTTTGGGACAATCAACACTGACACCAATAAGAAGAAAGAATATAACTTAACCGGTACTGGAAGTGGCAAAAGCAGCAAAGGATATAGAGATGATGGAGATAATGAGGATTTTGATACAAGTATAAGGAGTACTGATAGTAATAGCAGTAGATTGACTCAAGAATGGCTCGTGGAAGCGAAGCGCTTGGTTGCTGCATCTCCTACTCGACATGAATCGCCTTCTAAACGTATCGGATCACCAAGATTTGCTAAGTCAAAGGAAACCACACTACCAATATCATCATCAATTCTTGAAAGAAGGGATCCTCTATCAAGATCTGCAAGAAGGTAAGAAATGAATCTCTTGTTTGGCTTGCAAATTATTTGTTCTGTTTATAATTGTATCAACTCCTGAGAACTTGCATGTTCTTAAAAAATATCCAGGCACAGACCCCTGGAGAGTTTCAGTGGTGAGATCCTGTCAAAAACAGCAAAGCACACCCGGAACAAATCTGAGACCCCTACATTGGAAATTCCTCCATCAAATGAGCCATCCGCAACTCAACCATTCCATGCAGTTCAGAAATGGATCTCCAACATCATCCACCCACAAGAAGAAAAAAATAGTCCCACCGCCAGCACCACCAGTGATCATCATCCACCATTCCCTCCCATTTTTTCACCTCGCCTATCGACAGGGCATCGAAAGTCCAGGTTCCAGGCACATCAACAAGCACCACCAGCAAGAGAGTTCAAGATTTCTAACCCTAACAGTAATGGAACTCAGTTACTCTCCCCACCAAGAGATTTCTCGGGTTCCTTAGAGGTCCTTTCTCCACCAAGGAACTTAATTGTTTCAGCTCAGAGGAGGTCCATTTCTTTGTCAACCTGCAGGAATGTGAGCAACGAAAAAACCAATGGGGAAGAATTTATACATCAAGATTTGAACGCATTCTTAAAGGAGCGGGGAAGAGAGTTTGAGAGGATTACGAATGGAGAGATCAAGAAAAAGGCCAAGATTGTACTCTCAGGATCTTCAAACAGTTGAGTCATATTTTCTTCTTTGCATGTTCATATGGAGTTTCATGTTTGAAGATATCTTCAATCAATTTCAAATGGTGGATATAGGAGGGGGGCACCCCGCCCAACACCCCTTTTTGTACCTTTAAATTTCTTATTTCATTCTAGAACTTCATACTCCCCACATCATATTTTCTGATGCCACCATTGGTCACTATTGTAGGTACAAGTTCAATGGTGGCTGCAATATGCTATGCGTGGTTGTTAGATAATAGGATGAGAACAAATCAAGAACAAAAGGTTGATGACAGAAACAGTGTCGTGGTTGTACCTGTGATGAGTATGAGAAGAGGGAACATGTGGAAGCAGAGGCAAGCAGCTAGGTTGTTTCACCACGTTGGCGTAGATGCTACTGCTTTACTATTTTCTGATGAGGTAATAAATTCCAACTGTTCATTTGCAACTAGTTCTTCACTCAGTACTATTCAACTAATTCTAAGAGCTTATATTCAATTTCAAATCAGGTTGAATTGGAAACTTCGATGATGGCTAAGAAATTGAGCATCCTTGTTGTTGGGGAAGATATTCTCAAAACTAAAGGAGAGGTGAATTTTCCTAGTCATCAACCAAACTTTCTGTCTGATACAAAAAAGTTCATTTTATTTCTTAATCTGGTTATATTTTCAGGTTGGCTCCAACTGCACCATACTTACTGACAATTACTGTGAGGAGGCCTATGACTTGCTTCAGACCCCAATCTTGAGAAATCTTCTGGTACCAAAATGATCTGAACTTACACATTTCTCTTATTATAGATCTCTTCGTAAAATATATGGGAATGCAATGGACCCTTGAATCTTGAAAAATTCAAGATTTACCACTAAAGTAGTTCAAATCTTTTCTTCCCTCTCCTGACTAAAATTGGGATGCCCTAAACCAAACTCCTGAACCTGCCACTGCCTCTACGAGACTCCGTGAATTCTATTTTCTTCCCTCCCTGAATCCTTTACTCATAATTTCTACACAGCTTGCTGGTATTTTGGTGGACACACAAAATTTAGATACTTCAACTAAGACATGTACAAATAGAGATGCCGAGGCTGTTCAACTTTTGCTAGTTGGATCTACACCAAACTACAGAAGTGCTCTTTTTGATCAAAGTAACATTTCTGCTAGTTCTATACCTGATGAATTACCATATTTCTCCTTTCTAGTACTCCGTAGTATATCTTTGCATGGACAATCTAAATGCATATGGGTTTTTTCAGTTATGCTTGATAATGGTGACAGTACTTTTGTGGACGCTATGCGGTATAGCTATGGAGAACCTAACACTGCAAGTAAGATAATTACTGCTCCATATATGTGTGATATATTGATGGGGCTGAGAGAATCATCCAACCTCCCACGCACACGTATAACATAGAGAAACCTATTTACAGTCATTTTTGTGATCAGATGTTATGACACACCATAACGATTCAACACACCCCCCCTAAAAATATATGAATTTCCCTTGCCCTCCGAATCCTAATTCCGCAATTCTGTATATTCATGTAATATTATTGGATAATAGGAGGCGGAATCAGGGCAAAAATGGATAAGCAGGTTGTGGACAGAGATAACCGCGAAAGTCTTGCACCAATCACTGATACAAATACAACTAATCAAACGAAAAATTCAAGATCTAGCAACACGTCATCTAAACAAGGTACAACAGGTAGGTACCTTCATAATGTAGTTGAATTTTAGCTCCTGTTCCGTGATCATGTTCCAAAATCTTCAATCACTATCTGTCTAGCTCATCACTATTAAATTCAAAACAGGAAAATCCACGCCATCGCCTTTGCAACCTCCTCCTGCAGCTGCAAAAGCAGAACCAGATACCAATCGCGGGAAAAATAAGTTTTTCTTTGCGAAGTGGTTCGGATTCGGTTCAAAATGATCAATAAAGTTTAGCACATTTGGCAATGGATGCTATACAACTTCTGAATATGATTCCGGGAAGATGTAGATAATTGCTTCGTTTGTTAGCTCTAATCAACATGTTTATTGATTTTTCCAATTTTCTTGAGTGGTCATTAAGTCTCAGCAATTGATTATTATTGAACTCAAGCCAATTGGCACCAGCTTTTAAAATAATTCTAGCTATTATATTTCTCAATGGACAAATTCTTGTATCTAGCAACTGCTACACTCTATTGCAGCCTTGCAGGAAGAAATTATTTTTAAAGCAATTAATGTAAATACAAAAGTTACTTAGGGCCATTTGTTTTGGAATACTGTATTTTTATAATTCTAGTTATTTCATTAAGACGAGTATTCATAACTATCCTACAAATTATCCAAACACACATACGAAATTAGTTGAACATAATCACTTATATTAGTCGAAAACAACCGAGTCTTCAGAGTAACTAAAACAAATTAATGCTCAAAATCTGAAGTTCTATTGTACAAAATTAGGGATTGATACAATAAGACAACAACATGTCCAATGCAGCAATGCCTCCAAAGAAACTCTTGCCTAAGCAGGGTAAAAGGGGCCGGATTGTATGCAACATGCCCAATGCGGCATTATGATAACAAAGAGGATGTTTCCAAGTTGACCTAAAATGAAGTGCAAAGATTACATACAACTTCACAACAAATAAGAAGCATAGGTACTGTGATGAAGTGCAAAATAAGGGATTGATTACTAAAATAAATCAAAGACAAAATAGTTAGAGCAGCCAGTTTGCAGCAACAAATCAAAAAAAAAATCAGTCAAATCATACGGTGTATATAATTTCATAAGTATCATATCTTTCAGCAAATACATTATGCAAACTTTATGTACATTTCTTTTGAAAATACAGATGTTGGAACTGAAGAACTGAACAACATAAGGATTGTGTAAATTATGCTGTAAAAAATCAGAGAAATCATCAAAACTATAGTCAAGCCACCTCAAATTAAATTATCACCTCAGCCATAGTTCTGCAACTATCTACTTTCCAGAAAATGGAAACAATGGTGGGCTTTTGTACATTGGGCATCAGGGCCCCATCATGAATGAAGAAATGCAGGAAAAAGCTAGCACTTTTCTTCATCGTCTAGTAGAATTCCTGCAATACTCATACCTGAGTTGATGGTACAGATGCACCTTTCAGCATCATTCCGGAAGATCTTGAAACCTATCAGCATGAGTAAAAATAATGCATGCAATCAAAGAACCACCCACGTTATTATCCAAAACGAGATGGAAATTATACACCACACAACTTACTTCTGTAAGGACGATTCTGAAGCTTTTCTGTAGGTAGCAAGGAGAGCCTTGCATTGCAAATTATAATAACAAATCTTCTGTTTATGAATGTCAATAATCCTGTGATCAATTTCTGGTGAGAATTGATTGACAAGTTCTGAGAATGCTAGTTCATGCTTCCTCATTAGCTCATCCAGCTCAATTTGCTGCTCGGCCAGTAATTTATCAAGCTTATCTGCAATGATTTTGGCTTGGTCATCCTCATTAGTTTCTTCCATCTTCGGTGATCCTTTAGAAGAATTTTTCTCACTTGACATATCACCAGAATCTATATCCAATTCAGAAGGAGCAGTATTGTTTACACATTCATTATCACTTATCTGACTTTGTGTCAGTTGTGGTGATCCAGCATCAAGGGGTTTGCTATCATCATTGTGGAAATCCGATGATTGCTCGGTTACTTCATTCAATCTTTCGCTGGGAGTTGATGAATCATTATGTGATAAGTTTGACGCTCCAAGTCTGTGTGGAGAAGTTCCATCACTTTCCTTAGGTGAATCAGCATCAAGGGGGTTGCCTTCATCACTATGGAAGTCCAATGAATGTTCGGATTCTTCATTCAAGCTTTCTCTGGGTGTTGATGAATCAGTGTGCAATAAGTTTGATGGTCCAAGCCTATGTGGAGAAGTTTCATCACCTTCCTTAGGTGAATCAGCATCAAGGTGGTTGCTTTCATCATTGTGGAAATCCGATGAATGTTCGGTTTCTTCATTCAAGCTTTCTATGGGTGTTGATGAATCAGTATGCAATAAGCTTGATGGTCCAAGTCTATTTGGAGAAGTTCCATGACCTCCCTTAGGTGAATCAGAATCAAGGGGGTTGCTTTCATCGTTGTGGAAGTCCGATGAATGTTCAGTTTCCTCATTCAAGTTTTCTTTGAGTGTTGATGAACCAGTGAGGGATAAGTTTGATGGTCCAAGTCTATCACCTTCCTTAGGTGAATCACTATCAGGGGGATTGCTTTCGTCATTGTTGAAGTTCGATGAATGTTCAGTGTCTTCATTCAAGCTCTCTTTGGGTGTCGATGAACTAGAGTGCGATAAGTTTGATGGCCCAAGTCTATGCGGAGAAGTTCCATCATCTTCCTTGGGTGAATCAGAATCAAGGGAGTTGCTTTGATCACTGTGGAAGTCCGATGACTTTTCGGTTTCTTCATTAAAACTTTCTCTGGGTGTTGATGAATCGGTATGCGATAAGTTTGATAGTCCAAGTCTATGCGGAGAAGTTCCATCACCTCCCTTGAGTGAATCAACATCAAGAGGGTTGCTTTCATCATTGTGGAATTGTGATGATTGTTCCGTTTCTTCATTCAAGCTTTGTTTGGGTGTTGATGAATCAGTATGTGACAGGTGTGATGGTCCAACTCTATGTGGAGAAGTTCCATCACCTTCCTTAGGTGAATCAGCATCAACGGTGATGCCTTCATCATTGTTGGAATGCGATGATTGTTCTGTTTCTTCATTTAAGCTTTCTCTGGGTGTTGATGAATCGGCATGTGATAAGTTTGATGGTCCAAGTCTATCTGGAGAAGTTCCATCACCTTCATTAGGTGAAGCGCACCAATATCTGCGACCCGAAGGTAATTTTTCCAAAACAAGGAATGAACATGCGGAGTCATGTATTGTGTGATGTGTACTGGGAGTTCCATTATCAGAAGTAGCCAAATCACCAGAGACAATAGTATCTGCATTTTCTCTGGGTTCCCAATCAGTAATGTATGAGCGAATTTCAGTTGTAATCATTTCAGCAATAGCTGTTACATCCTGATCTGTAAGGTCCAGCTCTTCAACCATTTCACTAGCAACAGCAGTAGCAGTGTCGGCCTCTATATCAAACGGAAAGTGGATGTTTCGAAAGTTACCTAAATGGAAAATAAAAACCTTCCAATTACAAGATTGCATTATCCCATGAAATAAACAGACATTATACATAAAAGAGCGCAAACCTGTTGAATCTGCAATCCTTAGTTTAAGAAATATTGTGTTGAGATCCTTCCTATGGCCCTCTAGAGTAAAGTCTCTACCACTTTCAAGGATGGATTCAATATGATAGTTACCTATCTGTTCATCATTTAAATCAGAAAATTTCAGATTGCGGTTGAATTAGGTAAAGAAGGTAAAAGGAAAAATATAACTTAAGTATAAAAAAAGCACTGGAGCAGATAGGATTTGCAAATATCTACCAGAATGTGGTCCATTTTGATGCAAGAATTGATCTGATGTTCCAACCTCATCATCAGATCGGAGGAACGGGTGCATCAAGAGATCCTTAGCAGACAAGCGGTTAGATACTTCTGCAATACATTTTTCAATAAATGCTTTCACATCAGGATCTTTAACCTTTGCCAAGGAAGCTGGCTTGATTCCCTTAAATACAGATAACAAAACGTATCTTAGACAAATTATTAGTCAATATATGCAGCATAACTCGATGGTTGTGTCATATATTCTTCTAGGGACGCCCGATCAAAGACCGTCATACCGAAGTTCTTCTGAAGCACTTCTACTAAAGAGAAGGACTGATAACTTGCTAGGAATGATGCACAGTCCCTTGGGGAACATCTAATAGTATTGTGATTGTTATAAAAATAAAATAATTCTAGGTCCTGAAGAATCTAATCTTACATTCAGTAACAGGTTTTGAAAAAACACATATACTATTTGGCAAAACAATTAGCAGGCAAACAGATTAAATTACCATAAGTCAAGTATAGTGAAAATAGATTTTTCGAATCTTAACGGGGGCAAGGGTTTTAAATCTTTTGTCGAACTCGAAAATGCATCCTATGAACCTATAAACACCATGTGGTTCATTACAATATTTGATTGCCCATTCAAAGAGTAAAAGTAATACCTCATCCGTTTCAATTCTATTTGATCACAGAAGAAAATTTCTTTTCTTTTTATTTGATCATATAAGATTTCAAATCTAACTTTATCTTCGATCTTTCCACTTTGTACCTTAATAAAATGCTTTTGGTTTCATGATCAACTAAAGTATTTTTGACGTAAGTACTTTTAGGATATATAGTCAATATTACTCAACCTCTTAATAAAGTACTTTTTACCTCCATGATCAAGAATTGAAATTGAGGGAGTAATAAATAAATGATTAAGAAGCTACCAAATCAATATAAAGTATTTGCATAAGAATATGAAGCTTCTTGATCAATAATAATAAGTTAGTCGAAGGAATGTTAAAAGTGAGCTTGCATATTTTCAATTTTCTAAGCAGAAAACTCTCTATACTATTTGAATTATTTTAAGCACACAATATTACACAACTATGAAACACTCCAAGTATATTGAAGGGACAAACAACTATGTTCTCCCAAGAGAGTGCTAAGACTTTCAACACCCGAAACAGTCAATTGATACTACAACCGAGGATGGTTGCTTAAATGCAATATATGCACCCTTATAGCTTATTATACGCTGGGAGAACAGCTTACTCAATTTAGTAATTTTTGCTTCTTAATTGATGTTGGCGAGGAGAATTTATAGCAGGCAGTGCAAAACTTGATTGAAGGGGTTGGACTTGGTGGCTAATTCTACATTTGTTAACACAAACAGCTGTGGTAACTACTAATCTATCATATTTGTCAACCCTTTGTTATTTCTAGTCAATATCCTACAGTTTTTATCGGTCGAAGAAAGAACTTTAAGGACTCACAAACGTAAGCCTAAATGAAAAGAGGATTACACAATTAGAATTTTGGATACATTTATGAATTTTATGCTGACCTATTAACGTTGGCCACCGTTGACGATGGTCACGCCCCCCGATCAAATCCCCCCGACCAACTCTAACGATCAATCTTACCAACATTTATAAAAGTTAGCATGAAGTTAGCACTATTTCTGGAATACGCGCTTAGGGGACGCTTATCGCAATTGCCAAGCGCGTTTCCTCGCCAGCGAGGCATCGCTGTCACAGTCGACCACGGATTTGCCGCTGACGGAGCTATAGCGGCCGATCGGAGTCCGATTTTTTTTTTGCCCCAATTCCTTCTAAATCAAACCATAATTTTCATTTTTTCCTTATTCTTTTCTTTTCACTCACTCTAAATCTTCCCTAGGTCAACTCGAAATCGATTCTCCTCAAGGCCGGAAATCGAGCCTCTGGCCGCCTTCCCTACGGCCGGAAACCCCATCTCCGCAGAAAGTCTATTTTTCCTCATTTTTTCTGTTTCCTCTTTTTGAATTTTTTCATTTTATTAATTTATTAATTTAATATAAAGTATTGTTTAGATTAATTTTAGCTGACATTTTAGATTTTAATTATCGTTTTTTAATATATTGATATATATTTATTAGTTGATTAATTTAAATTTCAATTACTATTTTTTTCTATTTTTTTATGTATTATTAGTTGATTACTACTACATTTTAACTATTATTTTGTAACTCATATAATATCGATATGTATTAATTTATATCGATGACTTATACTTTGTGTATCAGTGATATAACGAATATGTTTTAATGTCGAGTGAGACGCACTACATCTGGGATCAACGAGAATCCTTCGCCTTTGTGTGCCAAAAGAGAATTTTGTCGATTTAGGATTCAAGAAGAGATCACTCAAGGGATACAACAACAAAACGTGTCTGCAGGAGTCGAAAAACACATTTTTCTATGCTTGTTTTTCTTTCGATTGTATCGGAAAGATATTTTTTACGACGCTTGTCGGATAATCTTTAATTATGCACAATTGCCTTCGAATTATCAAGAATGTTCTTTGACGTTAAACAATGGAAGAATTTAATCAAATGTTTACAAGTATTACTAATTTTGTGTCATATATCTATATAAATACGTCATAATTTAAATTCCGAAAAGCATCACAATACGACATCGCTGACACCGATATACGGCGCTTGTCAAGAACTGGACCGCTAAACGCTTATTCACAACTTTGGTTAGCACCATATTGGTGTTAACACAAGAGCAAAACCCCAATTAGTAAGCATATTTACTCAACATGATAGAAAACTGGGATGACATGAGACACATACCAAGGAAGCCTGTAATATCTTACCGCTGTCACTTTCTTAAATATCTGAGCAGCATTGGTGCATTCAGCATATGGATATTCAAAAGTTACCAACTCCAGCAAGCACATACCGAAGGCATAAATATCTACAAGCTCATTGTATTCCTCTTCATAAAGTTCTGGGGCCATGAACTCAGGGGTACCTGATTGCAGTAAAATAGAGCTATTCCATTAAGTGAAATCCCATTACAAAGGAAAATCAAAAGTTAGAAAAGACTTACCAATGACACTGTGTGCAGACCTAGCCTGATGTAGGATTGCTGCAAGCCCCAAGTCACCAATTTTAACCTCACCTTGATTGCCATTAACAAATATGTTGTCACACTTCAGGTCCCGATGAATAACAGGAGGATCATGACCATGCAGATAGGAGAGTCCCTCCAGTATCTGCCTAGACCACTTTTTTAAGGCTCTCAAGTCAACATGCTTATGTTTCTTCCGGTACCTAAGTGAAACAAGTTTTGTCTTATAAAATGCCTTGCGACTGCAATTGACATTCCTCATAGATAAAAGGAGGTGGAGTCTCAACTTACTGTCTTAAAGTCCCGGAAGTAAAGACTTCGGTGATGAAATTAATATTCTCATTCTTGGCATCGATCCACGAATTATAGAACTTGATTATGTTCTTATGCTTGAGGGTTTTAAGCAAATGAACTTCCGAATACAATCTCTCCAAATCTACAGAATTCCTTAATAAATCTGCAACCTTAACTTGATTCCACGCTACCTCAATCCCTTCTAATTCATCAAATGCTCTATATCTAAATACCAAATTCTTCATCAAGGATCCACATTTCAAACAAAAACAAAATTTTATTCGAAAAAGGATACACTTTCTTGAAAGCTCCTTTCCCTAGCGCTTCTTTGTACTACAAATCACAAATATTTCAAATAACAGAAAATTAAGAACATACAATAAAATAGCAACTAAGAATAGAGCAACCTACACGGTTTGTTTTTATTTAACACTTTTGTTTCCGCTTATTTTGAGAATCACCTAGACTATAAAATTAGTATTCTTAACTACTCAATAAATTCAATTCTATTATCCAAACATATCCGCCCTACATCTCGAAAAGATTGTCAAATTTGATTTTCAATAATCAAAATTAACAAATTTCACCGCCTTAACTAACATGCATAACATTGATTTGCATCAAAGTTAACAATCTTAACACTATATATTGATATATTTTCACCAATCACTATACAACAAATGTACAAATATCCATAAAGTCAAGCTACAAAATTCAAAAATTGACAATCAAAATTAAAAAATTTGGTATCTAAATTTCATAAGTTTCACTTAAACAAAAATTATGTTAATAATAAAGTAGGTTGAAAATACTACCCCTCCGTCTCAATTTAAGTCATCATCTAGCAAAAACTTATTTTACTATAATTGATCATTTATTTTATCAATGCAACTTTTAGCATTGAAAAATTATTTTGACTTCTAATATTCTTATTTTCTTTGCTTAATGTAAAAACAATTCTTATCTTAATGAAATACTTGAGCTAGATATACTTAAGCTAGATGATCAATTAAATTAAAACGGATGGAGTATGTTTTAATATAGTTTCACCAAATACTATACACCATTAATAATGTATCTAACTTCAATTTCATTCAAAAAAAAAACCATCAAAATACAAAATTTGCCTATCTTTTATGGCACGAGCGAGGTGATAACTCAACGGCTAGACCAATCGATTATCTCTGAAACATATGAATTAAGAAGAAATTGGGTACGTAAAAAAGTTACTCACACGACCATATCGACCGGAGGGATCAACCTCAACAAACTCCGGTTCGGTATCTGAGTCTTCCGGTTCACCATCTGAACCTGAACCCATAGGGCATTCTCTATATCAATTATTCAAATTATAATTATTCAAAACCACTTTTCGAAATATAATTATGCAAATCCCTTTTGGGAATATATTTATAATTATTGCAAAGCAATTGTATTTTGGTCGATTATAGAATTTGCAGCTATTATGCAAAATCCCTTTTGGAAATATATTTATAATTATTCAAAATCCCTTCTAGAAATAATTTATAATAATTCAAAATTAATTGTATTTGGATCAGCTATAAAATTTAAAGTTGTAAATTCTGGATCCACATAGGTTATGCAAATATTAAAAATTTAATAAAAAGGAGGAGAGTATTAATGATTGAGAAGAAAAGAGGTTTAGAAAAAATGTATAGTTTGTTTAATCAGCTATCATAATATGTGGTCTTAATTTTAAAAAACATATTTCTGTAGATCATTTGGGGGCATCAATTTATTATATTACTTTATTATGAATATCATTTTATTAATAACGTTACCTCTATAATAAATTAATGATTTTAATTACCTTATTAAATCTTAATGAATTTTATTAACTAATTAAGTAAATTAATTTTTTGTTAATCCAATTAAATTGGGATTTTGAAATAAATAAGGTAGCTTAGAGCTCAGCTCCATAAAATCTTGACGCGCTTAGCCAAGCCAACAATTCTACAGTTTCAAAACCAACTAGTTAGGCAAATGTAATTAAGTATTAGCGCCAATCAACATGTCTACATTTATTTATTTTTCAATTATTATTTCAATTAAATTATTCATTAATTTATGTAGATTCTTGTGCAAACAATAAGCATCAAAAACATATAATGAGATAACCAACAATAACATTCATTAAATTATTTTATTAGTTATTTACTTTATGTGTGAGCAATCAAATCAATCAAATATTTTATTCGTGATTTTATTTTCGCTAAAAGTATTTGAGCTTCTAAATTAAAATATTTTGTATAGCTACTTAGTTTTTGTTATCATTACAAATTAAAGAAAAATTATTAATAAATTTAATAACGAGGCCTCATTTTAGACATTATAAACACTTCGCTTCAAAGCTTTTTTGGATATAGTTTCAAAATAATAAAAATATGGAACGTTTTTGAAACATTGTAGAAATATTTCATAAATGATGTAAAATCTTTGAAACTCAAGATAAGTTATACTACCTATATTTTTTGCACATTAAGAAATGTTGTTCTTTTACTTACATAACCTTATTTATAGAAGAATGAAACATTGAATATAGATCGAATTCTTATGTAATATTCAAAGTAAAGAAGAAAAAATTAGTCATCCACATTTAATGCTAGATATAATAGAAAGAAACATTACGCCGAAAGAAATGACAAAGAAGAACAAAAAAAATAGTAATAAGATGATAAGTAAAAAAAATAGGGATATATACTAAAAGATATTTGTATAAACATAAATATTGTAACAAATATAAATATTCAACTTCATTGACTAAATTAAAAGAAAATATTTTGAAATCAATGTTACATAGTTTAAAATGTTTGAAATAATTTTTTTAACTTTTAAATGAAATATTTACATAATTAGTATTATTTGAAAAATATCTAAAAGTCAAATCTAAACAAGGATTAATAGACAATTGTAGTGGATCTTAAACTAGGGGAGTAATGACATGTATATTGGTGGTGTATATATCAAAAAAATTAGAGTCTTATATGTTGTGAGTAGACTTATATTCATTGTGAATAGATTTCAAAATACCTCCAAAGGTAGGAGTCAAAAGTCTTTGAATGTTGTAAACGTGCCCAAGATAGGTCTCTTTTCAAGCTCCACAATGAGTTCTCATCCGATAACCTTCTCATTATCATGGCAAGTCGTCAGACATCTTCAAAGGAGTAAAACGGTCCACACTAGAACTCATCTGATAGGAACAATTATCAAACCTGCTTCTAAATGTTATTCAAGAAACAACAGAATAAAGAAGACAAAATTCTTTGAAGTCAAATTTTTAGACTCTATTTTAGATTACTTTTTCATTTTAGACTCTTTAATAGAAAAACAGATAACGGCTCAAAATAACATGACTCCTAAAATACATAAGTGAATCAGCTCTAACAAGATATTCAACCTAGCCCCATTAGAATAACCCAATAATATCTCATTAAACAAATATATATATAAGGTTGGAAATATTAAAATAATTTAAAGTATCGCATAACTTTATGTTCCTCAGATTTATGTTATTAGACCCCTCATGGATACCTATAAAATGTGGTAACCCCATAATTTCTGGCGTACTCCAAGGTTGATCCAAGAGAGTGTTGTAATCAAGTATTCTGCTTCGGCCCATGTTGCTAATGCGCTGGCCCACATACGGATACAATCGATCAATCCTCATGAAGTGCTAACTTAGTCCTAGGTTTATGATGCTTGACTCCATACAGGGCCATGTAGGCTTGCATTGCTTTTACGGAGGTGACGGCCCAACAAGTGCGTACAACCCAAATTTAATTTGAAACACTAAATTTAAGAAATAAGTACTGATAATGTCTATAATATATTATAAACTTACCGTAGTTTCCTCATAAAAGTTGGACGGAAACAACTTAAGTCGCGGAAAGCCATGTACGGATCAAGAGCATTTATTCCACACTCAAGTTGTCAGTGGTACTTTGGTGAAAGAGAAGTAGCTTTCTCCGTGACTTCTACCTAGTTTAGAGGAGGGTGTCGGTGAGCCCCATATCTTTTTTCTTTAGGACCCATAGAATCTTAGAAGATGGTGTGGGTCGGTGACGAGCTTAGTAATTTTCATCGATGTCCCAGACAAGGCTAAACGGGAGAGAAGGTTTAATGATAGCTAAGAGCTAGCATGTTTTTCAAAAGTTATTTCAACTAGGATAAACAATGTGCCCTCCGTATAAAGCTTTAAAATATTTTAATATATAAGGTCAAAAACAATGATCGAATTTTAGATGCTGATGTATAGACATTTCTGAGACGGGAGTAGTTAGTGGTCACATGAAGCCGGAAAGCTCGACACGATTCCACGATTCGCCCTCGTAGTCCGGGTTCGATGTTCGCCTGGAATTCAAACGTAGGAGTCGAAGCTTTTATTTTATTATCAGGAACCGAGCCGAACGGGTAATTTAAAAGCCTACCCAAGAATTCATCGAAAATATATATGACGGATTCCGTCCACTAATCCTCCCGTCCAATATATGTTCTCCCTCTTTATGTATTAGTCATTAGCCAAAATTAATTGCCCAATACCCAAACCAATAAACCCCAAAGCCCAAGGATTAAATTTAAAAAAAAATGATTTCGAACCGAAGCTGAACCTGCTCGAAAACTGAAATAATTGCCGAATATTTTGCCAAAAATTGACATTGAACTCGAGCCGGCTGGAGTCGATTGTTTTTTTGAACTGAATGAGCCGAACTCAACCTTCTTGATATCTTGGCCGATCTCTCATTGCTTATTGTTCTAATGAGAGTATAAAATAGGATCACGGACAAAAAGAGTGTTTGGCTCTCTCATAAGCATGTATTTGGAAATATATTTTTTCACTTTATCTTCATACTATCTTCAAATCCGACAAAAAGTAAGATCCTTAAATGTGTGTGGCGTTTTCATACATGTCCCCCAAATATTATAATTTGAGTGAATATTTGGCTATTTCAACCAACATACTATCAAAAACCAACGTGCATTTATCGCTTTAGTCGTGTGCCCCATGTACGCCACCTCTACGCTACAAGAAAGACTGCAAGTAAGAAAATATGCTATTTTCTTCGACTCTTCTCGAATAACGACAAGAGAAAAATGGTGCCTGGTGGGCCTGCAAACCCACATGTCCACATAAAACTTGACGCACAAAACACGAGTTCCCTCCTAAGGATCGCCTGGCCACCTAATTTACATGATTCATCGGTTTTCAATAATGGTCAGCGATTGGATATCGAAAAATCGCTCTGGCCCCAGTCTGATTTCTAGATATAACCGGGTCCGGATCGATCCTCGGATGTTTAATACGTAAAAATAAATAACCGAACCTAACCGATATTTAACTAAAAATACCGGATATAATCCGTCCTGTCTGGGGCTTATTTAATAAATTTTTTAAAAAAAATTTAATTTCTAAAGCTAAAACTCCAACCCTAATTCCCCGATTCCCTACATTTCACATTTCACGTACCCCAATGCCACAACTCTCTGTGAGCAACCCGCCTCCGCCCAAATCCTCTCTCCTCCAAAGTCCTATAAAAGTTTGGTAAAAAATAAATTCGAATTTTAATTTTTGAATTTTTGATTATATGTTTAATAGTTGTTTATTATTTTTACTATTTGATTATGATTAATTTTATGCAATTTCATTTGGTAATATGTTTAATTTGTTAATGTTTTACGGTTATTTGTAAATTTGATTGAGTGTTTAAAATTTCGATTATTCAAATCCGAACCGTCCGAATCGATTTGATAACCGACCGGATTTTGCATTTTTTCACACAAAATCCGGTCCGTTTCGGATTTTCCGCCTCTAAAATCCGTAACCGTCCTGCCGTACTCTAGTTTTCAATGTAGTTTTTACATTTTCAATGTCGTATTTGCTAACTGTAGCTTTTTACTATCCCTTACTAAATCACTTTTCATCTAAATAATTACTCGACATGGAGTATCCGATACCAAAGTTATATTTTGAAACGATTTGAGTATTTGATATCGTTATACATTCATTCGATTTGAGCTTAAACTACAACTCATTGTTGGATTCAATTAATTAATAGTCCCATGGACAACCATTTCAATTACCTAATACCAGGGCGGAGCTCTTTGTGGTCAAAGTAGGTCTCACCGCCGATTTTTTAAAATCATAAATTGTACAAAAAATAATTTTAAAAAGTATAATTCAATAACTAAATAATAATAATAACAAATTACAATGAAAATATTTAAATTCACCGTAGAAGTATCATGAAAAGCGCACCGACAAATTGAAAAAACAAATACTCCATCCGTTTAAAGATTAAAGACTTTATTCTTTTTATGTTGTAATTTTTAATCAGAATATTTTAGTTTATATTGTATAATACTTGATGAAAAACTCATATCACCGAAAAATGTATTTTGTGAATTATTTCACTAACATATTTTTTATCAAATATTATACAACAAATCAAATATATTTTAGCTCAGAGTTTAAAAATTTCAACTATCAGAAAGTCCAAAGTGAATAATATTTTAAAGATGAAGGTAGTACTATCATACTCCACAAAATGTTTAATTACTTAGGTAAGGTACATAAATTAAAATGTGATAGTTTACCAAGGATTTACAAATTACGGATATCACCAAGAAGCATTTAATAAAGAGAAACATAAACAATAAATATAAAAGAAAAAGTATGAAAATTATATTAAATGTAATGCAAAGAAGAATTTTTATTATTTATTTTAGGGGTATAAAATAAAATCTAAATGGTGAAAAATTTTTCGTTGTACATGTTTATCAAATTGAAAGAGATCGATCGTCCAAACTATAAGTCCCTAAGCTTTTGTTGGACGACATTTCTCTATGGTGATGTCCTGCTTTTGACTCGAGCTTGATTTGATCTCATAGAAGCTCGGAGCATGAAGCTCGCTTGATTTGAGCTCGTTGATTTGGGTCTCATAGAGCTCGTACGTAGCCTCGGCTCGATTTGAGCTCGAATCGCTTCAATTGGCTCGATTTGACTTCGAGTTTGATTTTGATTTGGATTTTGACTGATAGGAGCTCTATGAGTCGTGGATACGGTTCCCGGTTCGATGGACACGAGACCGGTCTTTACTTGATATGATCCGAGCCGGGAGCCATAGCAACAGATTCCGTGTTTGAGAAAGTGGACTTGACTGGTCTTGACTCATCTCCTGGCCTCATGATAGATTTGATGTACTTACCGCAAGCGCTTGTAGCTGGCTTTTGAGTACTACCGCGGGATTATAATGGATAAGCCATGTTCTCTCCAAAGGAGACTTTGTAGCGAGACCACTTGTCTTTGCAGTGGATCACATTTGGGGATGTAACCCAGCTTTGCTCAGAGTGGAGTTATGAAGAAGCAAAAAGATGGGAAGGGCCGCTTCGGGCTTGTACCATACGCCTTAGGCAACAGGTTGCCGTAGGTGGGACTTAATCATTTCATTCACTGAATTGATTTATTTCAAGTAAATATACTTCTAGCTTTTTTACTATACGCCTTGGGCTAAATATCAATAGTAGAGTAACGATCAATGTAAAGTAGAGCATTCAACCTTTGGTGATGATATCGATCAACTTGACAAGTTTTAGCAACAGAGCCGCCTAGAATCCAAATGATGGATCGAACGCCGTTGTATTCCTATATCTCGACTTGACAGAATCAAACCCGAGATTTTTCAAGTGTTCATGCAAGATTTATGAATAAACCATGTAGCCATTTTAGTTATTCCCCGAATATTTGAGCGCTCGGTAAACTTTCATCGATTCTCATTAGATTTTGCTTCAAACTCAAGAATTACTCGCTTGTGTAGTATATTCCTTTATTCCAAAATGGCTACCTCCGAGGGTTTTCCAACACCACGTTGGTGTTTCACCGGGGCGGTTTTCAAAGATTTAACTTAGAGAAATTCCAGGTTTTCTCTATATTTTCACGGTTTTTGATTTGAACAGATGTTGTGGATGGAATTTTCAACAAATAGGGCGCTTATATAGGCTTCGGCTCTAAACGCTACTGACGACGTTTATCTTCGTGTGGATTATGATCTTAACCGCTGATTTTTAGGCAAAGCTCACACCTGCTGATAAAAACAACTTGGATCACCAAAAACCTAAAATAGGGCTCCTATTGAGGTCCTCGCGACTTTTGGAGCTACATGATTATAACCCAAACTTCTTGAAGTCTTCATTTTGAACCCCGTGATTTCTAGATTCTTCATTTTGAGCCACGTGGCTTCCGGAAGGTTCTCCTTAGTTTATTTTTAATCAATAAACAGGCTTGAGCCCTAATTTCAATTGACATTTAATACGATGTTGTTTTCTGAATCCTATTTCGAGTTCACCTGGGGACTAATTAATGTAAAAACCCTTATTTTTGACTTCATTAATTCCATGACCTCGAAACCCTGGTTTTATCGAGGGTTCGATTTGAATGGTTGATCATTAACTTAATCGCCCACTTGACATCTTTTAGTGGTTGATTTTAATTAATTTGATTAATTCATCTTAATCAATTTAATTATTATTTTTGATAAATTTTCGATATCTATATTGAAATCAGAAGATTCAAATATTTTGATACAAAAAGGACAAAAGATTAAACGATCAATTTTTTGAGATTGAATGTCGACATTTGAGACGGAGAGTATAAAATAGAATTAATGGACAAAAGAGGTTTGATTTTCATAATCACGATATGGAAATATATGTTTTCACTTTATCCTCGCATTCATATATAATTCCATCAATCAAACAAAAAGTATAGTTAAACGTAGCATTTTCATACATGTCTCCCAAATATTGTAATTTGTTTTAGTTGTCCTCATATTATACTATGCTTCAATTAGTCCCAAAGCCTTAACAAGATTATGTTGATCACTCTATGCTACGTTTTTAGTTATTATATATATACTATAATGGTCTTATTTATAGACCGATCCCAAAAAAATAATAAAAAGTTTAATATATTCTTTAATTATTTTAATTGTTAAAATTTCATAACTTAAATATATTCAGCTAGATTTAATTTGTGCATGTTTGTTTCTTTTCTGAATCGATTCTTGTTATTTGAATTTCTAATTTGGAAAAAGTTTCTTATCTTTTTGGCTTAACATCTTTTTTCGGTTATTTATTTTTAATCTAAATTTGATGATTTTTTGTGGTAATAATCTTAATTAATGTTCAAATGTATCCTTATAAATTTTCGTGGTAATCAAATGATACCCTATAATCCACGACTAAGAACAAATGAGATATATACATTCATAATATTGGTCTGGTAATTTCACTTCTAAGCTTAATAACCCATACGACAAATGTCTAATATAGCATAAAGAGAATATCATCAAATTAGTTTTAGATTAAATAATCAATTATATTAATAAAGAGAATAATGCCAAATCAAATTACCAGACCTTTGATTTTTTCCATTTAACCCATTGATAATAATACCAAGTTTTCATTTTTATTCTTTACTATTCTTTATGAAAACTTATACCCATATAAGCATGCCTTTATAAATATAATTTGTTATTTAAAAATGGCAGAATCATCACATGATGACATGAAAATTAAAGCTCATCAATTAAATGATTCAAATCTAACTATATCAATTATCATGTCTTCGGAAAAGTGATTAGCTAATCATATTTAAAATTAGGGCAAATGATTTTGGAATCACTGCAGTTTTATTTATTTATCATTTAGATCACTATATAACGATCACTCAATCCTCATAAAGGATTTCACTCGAGCATTGTCCATTAAGTTTTAATCCATTTTGTCATTTAGCTGTGGGTATTCGCCGTCACAAAGTATTATTTATTTTCAACTAACAATTTCTTTTGTTTCCTCGTTCATCATAATATCGTGTTAATTTTGATGAATTTTAGTAAATGTTCAATCAACATTGATAATGGTGAATAGCAAAATTGTTAGTCGAGAAAGCTAGTACATTTTGCTCGAATGACAGTAATATTCATTTAAACGTTAAAATTGATTAAAAAACTTGAAAATTGACTAAAGTAGTCGAGTAATTCATTTTAGGAACCTAAATGATCGATTGGCCTTAAATTGACTATAAGACCATCTACTTGTAGATGAACGACCGCCTCAGTCGTAGACGTCCCGGAGGTTGGGGAATCATCCCAAATCCTCGATACCCAGAGTCACCAATCGAATGGATGACTGATTTCTAAGCTCTAGCCACATTCATCAAGTCTTGAGACGGAACAACACTACCGTCAACCTAGCAATGAAATTGCCGCCCATAGCGCATTAGGGCGTGAAATTAAGCTTAGTGAATATATATATTCTAAGAATAAAATTAACCTCCAATCACACAATAGTGTACAAAGTAGTTTGATACTGCATACAATAGATAAGTAGTACATAATATTATTCAACTTGGTGATTCATTAAGTCATTGTACTTCTATTATCATTTATATTCATAAATTCACAATTAGTATAAACACTCCAAAAATAATGACCATCAACAAAATTGGGATATTTCAGAAAGGAATATAACAATACGCAAAAATCACTCGAATTTTCATACCATCAACCTAGCCATGACGAAGCATCACAACTCAACAACTAATCAACTCACCAACACAATCAACAACTTTATCAACTCAACAACTCAATATATGTCCGGATTTCTAACCACGCGGTTTATAACCTCAACCTCGTAGGGAAAAAACTTGCGCCCATCGGCTATGTTATCACCGAATCAGAATTGTATAGAAACAAAACACCGTGACTTATACCAAGGTATAGCAACACCGGACAATACAACTCCAACAAACATCATCAACTCATATACAACTCTTCCTAACACGACTAACATCACCTCAAAACACCTATATAATCATTTAGACCAATGTGACACAACCCAACAACTCAACCTAATCATCCATTTCTAACCATCTTTAATCTCAAAACCCATTTAACTACTTTAAAACTTACAAAACTCTCATTTTATCCTAATATTCTCTCTTAATCACATATAAATTAAACCTTCACCTCAAAACAACTATAATAAAAAGTCCAAGAGCACACTTATACCATATTAAAACCGTTTCAAAAGTCAACAAAAGCAACGAAAGTCAACTATAATCTCTAATTATCCTCAAACTCCCATAAATTGATTGTTATCACCTCTTATATCATAATCTAAGCTTAGATTGGCGATTCTATACCATTATCAACTCTCAAAACCCAAGGTCTACTTAAGTAACAAAAAGTCAACATCCTCAGACTCATGAAATACCCAAAAGGTTCAAGCTTTCTTAACTTAAAACTTAGAGAATTATTGGGAACTCTCCAAATAAATTTTTGCAGACCAAAGCCAAGCATTTATGAAGAAATTAAGAAAAAAACTAAAGGGAAGAATGGGATCTCACAAATGGGAAGTGATTTTTCCGACATGATCAGCTGGATAAGGTCAGAGATATTTGTAGGGAAAATTGTCTGGTTTTTAATTTCTCCACTGCATTCTAAATCTTTGAATGTAAACCGATTTAAAATGTTTATTCCTCATATTACTACTCATCTCACTGCCTCGATATTCTACATATTATTCCAAAATTATTGATATCACTGTCCCACCACCGAATCGATAAGTATAATTTAACAAAACCAACAAAGGCAACGGGTTATTACAGAGGCGCCAATTTAGACACCAAATTTCACACCACCAAATAACACCGACTTTTCAAGAACAACTTGCTAGCTGCCAAGTATTCACAAAGCATACCACTTTCTCTCTCTTCCATATCACTTATCTTCCTTCACATTTTTTTCAAATTTCAAAAAAATTCATAATATTTAATACAATTAATGAAAAAGTATAAAACCTAATTTTTTGTCCAAATGATACAAACCTAGTATCTATTTAAAGATCCTAAAAATAAAGATAATGGTATATTTTTTATTTTTATCTTACTTAATTATTGTACAAAAAATGATTTAAAAGAAAGAAAAATAGCACCACCCAAAGAAATTCTAAGCGGCGAAGCGCCAGTGATGCACTTTTTGTTTTATTTTATTCATTAGGTCCACCGCTTGGGTGCCAAAAAATCTTTGGTCTTGATCAAATTTTTGATCCCGATCCCACAAAATATTTAATTTGACAAACAGTAAAAGAAATGTAATATCAATCAACAACCAATCCAGATGGTTTTATGCCCAAAAGCCTGATGTACTCTAACTGTCTCATGTAGCACACCCAAGAAAATGTGCTACTTTCTGCCTCTTCTAATAAATCTATTAAGAGAAGTCGTGCTCTCTCAAGATCCCAAATGTCGTAGAAGATGATCATAGAAACTAATAAAAACTTAACTATAACACAATACCTACTGACAAACAACAAAAAATAGGTAACTGTGAAAACCGTACTTATTCATAATTAATAAATTAAAAAGTGGGATTATTAATTGATTAATTTAAAAATTGAAACCACTTTATATTTTATGTGCGATAAAATGTTGTTGAGAATTTATAGTCGAGGTAAGTTGAATCGAGAGGTGTCGCTTTTGAACTAAACGATCTAATTCTCATCCAATAGCTCGCTCTCCTCATATTTTCCCATCTACCAAACAACCCCTTAAATTAAAAACAAAAGAAAACAAAAAAAAACAAAAAAAGGAAAAATCGAAAATCATCTTCCCTTTCTCTTGGTTTAACCCTCTCTCTCCCCCGTTGAAAATTCTTTTCTCCCGATTTTCTCCTCCATTTCATGGAAGCTGGACCTCGCTAAATTTTTGAGAGTTTCCCCATATCCTCTTCACAAGAGAAACAATGTTTTGTGTATTTCGAAGTTTCGATTAGGTTGACTTTTGGGTTTTCGATTTTTATTGCTTAATTTGGATTCTGGCCTTAAATTAGTTATTGTTCTTGAGTCAAATTACTGC
Organism: Lithospermum erythrorhizon; assembly: GCA_019722365.1. Classification (NCBI taxonomy): domain Eukaryota; kingdom Viridiplantae; phylum Streptophyta; class Magnoliopsida; order Boraginales; family Boraginaceae; genus Lithospermum; species Lithospermum erythrorhizon. Next base: position 7,441 of record JADFUC010001969.1, on the reverse strand, counting down.
GGTTCGATTTGAGAAATTGGGACATTTTAGGACGCCAATGCTTGGAATTTTGTTTTGACTTTCGACTTTTGGGATTAATATCGTATATAATTGTTGTCTAGCCGAAATTATAGTATATGATTATAGTTAATCGATTTTAGGTAGAAAAGGCAGTGTTGGGTTGATCTTTGGGTTGACTTCGTCTGGATATATTCTAAACATGTTAAAATGATATAATTATGTTTTTGGACTTTATTATAATAAGTAGGTGAAATTGCGGGTTTAAAAGTGTTGATTTCAGTTTGTGATGGAAATTGATTTTATTAGCTCGAGTAGTAAATGGGCTTTTGATTGTGAGGTCGTTAAGCCACTTAGTCAAGTTAATAATCGATTGTTTGAATTACGGCGTGTTAGTATTTAGGCTACAGGGCCGAAGCCAAGATTTAGATTAGTTAACTTTGTCGTTTAGTTTATCGTTGAAGTTTAATTAGTAATATTTCACCTAAAGTGGACTAATGTATTAAAGTTGCTAAAAGATAATTATGTCAAAATTAGTAGTAGTTGTACTGTGTTTTGCTGTGACTTTAGCGCCATGGATCGATTGATCAAGAAAGAAAGCGGTACTAGCCAAGGTGGGATTTATCACTGCTTGATAACATTGTTTACATTTGAGCGAAGCAGGTGGTAAATTGTACGTGATTATGTATCCGTATATAACCCATCTCATAGTGTAGTTGTGAATTTATGGAAATGCTGAAGTTGTTTGATGGTCAGGTTAGTGTACTATGGTAGTATGCTCTATGGAATTGTTGACTGGGTATATTATGGTCACAAGTATTGAGAATGTCACATTGTTGCTTTGTTGCTCTATCTGGAAGTCACAGTCATTGGATGCTGGCCGAGTCTGTGTGGTTGTGTTTGTCATTGTTGGTATGTCAGTAGATGTTAGTTGTTGGTCATGTTTGATTTCATAAAGAGAGTGGTCACACCATGTTAGGGATGTGACATGTTGGAGTCGCATGTGAGGTCGCTTGTACAGATGTTGCTTGTGATATTATATATGATCAAGACAGCCCACGGGGAAAATACCATACATATGATATTCTATGGGCGAACAAGCGGCTAGCCCGCCGGAAAAAGGATATGATATAATGTTATGTTACGTGGGTGAGCCCCGAGCGGGAAGCGACATTACATAAATGTCGAATACGGTTATCAGGTATCGTCTTGCATCATACGACATCAAGACGTCACCATGTCTCAAATGTCGATCATGTCATGGTCTTTGCTTTTCCGGAGTTCGTTTATATCATATTATGCTATGACTCGTTGTATTGAGAACTTATGTGTTTTGTTTGTTTGAGGTATGCATGTTACTCGATACTCAGAATAATATAAGCGAGTCCCTTTAAACGTGTATATACGTGATACGGCAAGCCATTGCGGACACTACGGCACAGTAGTCTCGTTACCTTATATATACGAACACTCTATCGCTTACGCAGGTTTATCTCTGTTGTATATCTCATCTCGATGTGGGTAAGTTACCACCGGAGTGATAAGGCCCACTAAGACATGTCGAGCTTACCCCTTCCAACTCCGAGATTGACAGTGCCCTAGTGTCGGGGTTGAGCCTCTACGAAACATCCTGATTTTTACTTTAGCGAGACGGGTACAGGATCCGGTACTATCTTTTATTCTCACTCATTTTTCCTATGCATCAATGTCGTATTTTGTGTTGGCGCTCTAAATATATTAAATATATTATGGAGTGTTCGGTTTTGGAATTACTATGAGTTGCATTTTTTCTGATTTGTTTAGACGATGCAACGACGGTTAAACTCCTATGAAAAATGTCTTGAGTTTTCGAACTGGCTTTTTCTTTTTAGTCAAACCACTGTGTTCTACCGATTAAACAAGTTATTTTATGCCAACCATCGTGATGCATGACTCGGGGATATACAAGTTGAGCATCCACTTGAACCTCGAGGGCGTGACGACTCGAGGCGGATCGTTACGTAAACTAATATATCAAATGTAACTATAACATAATATCTTAATGCATCTAACAACAAGAAACTATTCATATATGATTTCAATAATACCGTAAAATACATGAAATGAAATCGGATCAAGTCACGTTAGACGTTTTTCCTTAAAACATATTCGACCTCCGAAATTGTGTGTAATCCACCCCATATAACAAGGTGACGCACTAACCCAATAATAACCTAAGACCAACAACCATCGTGAAATTGTGTAATCCCCATTCTCTTCCCTATTCTAATTCAATCAATGTATAAGCTCTCGTGCTCCCGACTATAACACTCTATCCTTCACAAGACACTACTATCCCTAAGATGTGTTAACTACGTGATCTATATTCTTCAATATAAGACTGTCAGAACTGTGTGCCATGCATGGGGCTTGTACAATACTAGTGGGAGTTTATATAATTCGTGACATTCAACCTACACAATAAAATACTCTCACACAGCTCGTATGCTTCAATACAATATGCAGAAACCTCTCTTGTTTTTCACACACTTCACCGTCTGCATTAGAAGCTCTTATATAGTGTAGGCACATCCAACGTTTATAGCAAATATTACTATAAACGAAAACTTCCATAAATATTCAATGAATCGGTCCCTTCTTTCCTTCTTTATTTTTAGACGTATAAATCTTGTTTCTTGATCGCCAAGTAATGCCTTTTGCTTAATGAAATCGTAGATCTTCCAAGATCTTCTTCAAATAAGCAGGCAACAATATCTGCGTGAAAGATTCTCTTAGCTCGAATAGTCATACTATCCGCCATGACGCTGGTCTTAATATGAATACCGATCAACTCTAATGCACTAACAACCTCTTTCCCTGTGACAGGCTTAGAATAACAGAGGTACCGCTTCTCAGGATTAAATGAACTTCACGATCGACTTCACAACCACTAATGGAACCAGTGGGATCTAACCATTAACAAGCTTGATACTATGACATGACAAAAGCAATCTAAAAAGAGACAAATGAGATCTCTGTTTTCTTTTGGAAGGAAATGGTGATCGGTCTTCCTCACCAATATTTGTAATAGTGAGGATGTCTTGTGTTTCCCTCGTGGATTTGCCTCGTCTAACTAGGATAGGCTAATGGGCATAGCATTAATACTCAATAGTTTCGAGGGCAAGAAGTCCAAATGGGTCAACCTCCACTTGGCAAATTCTAAGACATAATCACATCTTCTCGCCTTCCCTTAGAAGACGCTTATTATCAACCAAGGAGATAAAGGTCAACACAAAGAACACCTCGATCCGAGGCCTTCACAAAAAGAGAGTACGATGTCATTGAAAGAGATATTGAATCTTAACTTACATGGATTCACAATTCCGAGATCATTTTATCTGATTCCTGGATTCCTCCCCGTTAAGCGAGGAGTTTTGGCATGCGAATAGTAACACAATTTACTAAGTCTACGAGGAGCCTTAATTATATGGTGAGCTTTGCCCCACTCTCCCATGCTGTGGACTTTGACAAAATTTCCAAACTCATTGTTTCTATTCCAACTTTGCACAACCTCATAGACACACACATGACTTGAAAAATTTTGGATTCATAACACTCAAATATCCAACACATATTATAAAGCGAGTAGTCAAATTTACAAAATAGAGTATAACCGATCGGTAATGATCTTCTACTTGTGATTCCAATCTGGTAGCGGCTCCGAGAGAGAATTTACATCGAGACCTAGAACGACCCGCCCCAAAGTAGGTTGGAACCGCCATCAACCCGACACCGAGTCACCAACGCGATAACGTATAAAATGATATCATTTAAAGTGATAATAAAATAATACAACTCGTCCATCGAGCTAACCAACTAACATCACAACAATCCAAAAGTAATAATATAAATACAACATCAAACAACTTGTTTTGCATAACTTGAGACAAAATTTCAATAATTATTACGTGACAACAAAAACTCCAAAGAAGATAAAGTATAACCGCTGAGGTCTTCAATACTATCGCCACTCCTCCCGCGGGTACGCAAAATTACCGGCTAATACATCTCGGTCATCCCGCAACAACCTAGGCATAAAACGCCCATAGGGAAAATAGGGAGTCAGCTAGGAAGCTGAGTGAATACAAATATCACAGAAGTTAACCCACCTTATCATACAAACAAGGATAATTCAAGTCCCTTACCTATTTAAAGACTATATACCTCAAGAGTTATATTTTATATGCTACTAATCTTTCCTTAATGGCTTTCCGACTAACACCGATAAACCCATACCACGTCAACAACTTACTCACAGTACACCTTAAACACAAGATACCTTTCTATTTGTTATCTTTCTTAAGTATAACTAATTTCCAATATAATATCAAACTCAAACATACAACAACTTAATATTTCACAACTCAACCACTTATTTTTAGTTCACCAAGTTACTTCCAATTATAAATATACCCCTATGACATCCGAACGCTTATCATAAGAACTCCTCCAAATCGCTTAAAGATAACTTGGCACGGAATTATCTCACCAAATTTTTTATTTAGTCTACGTAACTTATTTACCTCAATGGTATCAACGCCGTATTAAATCATAATTTATATACTAACACGCTTGAATCCAACTTTCCACTATATATAAAATATCGTCAAGATCTATAGATATCAGCGAACGCCGATGAGTAATTTTTATACCTAATGCCCTATTCAAAAGTTATCTCAACCATTAATCAACTCAACTTTTAAATCTTAAAGGACGTATAACGATTAATACCTACCTGTGATCCACGTTAAAACTGACAATATTATCAATAATCAACCTAAAACCTAATTTAATATAATTTCATCAAGACAACATCTAGTATAATCAAGACAAATATCCATAACTAAATAAATGAGTCATAAAATGCATCATACAACACCATAGAAAATTTCAAACAACATGTCAAGATATAATACAAAAGTCTCAATAATGCACACTCATCACCTAGAATAAAATTACGTAGAGACTAACAACGACTATAACTCTAGTCATCAAACCATCTATCTCTCTCATATCTCCACAACTATACCAACCTCTATCGCAAGATACGCTTCAATCCGCCTACCTCAGAATGGACCAATCGCGAATAAACACCGCTCTTATACCGCAAAGATAAGGCCAACACCAATATCAGACACAACAAAGTGGATCATAGATAATCATACCGCACTTATACCGGGCATAAGGCCAATAATCGCCAATGCACACAAAGAAAGTGATATTAGATCTCCAACCGTGACTTATACCAAGTATAAGTCACACCGACAATGCAATAATAAATAAAGTCGATGGAAACTTTATGGATATAATAGTATAAATATTAAATTCATAGATCCGTGGATCTTAAAGCGCTTTACTACATTGCCCTAAAATACACATGATTACAATAAGTATAAAATGAGTAGTTACATCAGCAAGGGAGTAAATCTATGTGTCTCCACACACGCTTCAAATTCACAACGTGAATTTGACTTCCCTTCAGCCTCCTTTGTCAGAATATCAATCAGATGATATCTCTACTGTCCACACTGTGAGAGTCAATCAAAAACTCGATTTATGCTAGTAAACAAGGTCAACAAAAACTAAACTCAAGAAAAATTCTTGGAGAATTTCGTCGGGTGGGGGGCGGCTACTTAGGGTTTTTTGATGAAAAGATTTTTCTACTTATTATTTCATGAAAACCCTAAAGCCTACTTCTATATGTGACTAGTTAAAACAAACCCGAGCAAGAACCCGTTAAGTATTAGTTTCGACTCGCTAACTCTATTAGTTCGTTAAGACACTAACGAAGTTGTTAATGAAGTTGAACTATTTAATTAGCTTAATTAAATAGTATCGTGAAGTCAATATCAATAATCTTTCTGCTATTGATAAATATTGTAAATTACTCGAACTAATTAAATAACTATTTAATTGATTCTATTTGTTCAATCGATATTCTACATAAAATGGGAATCTCAGAATTTAGAAATACATTTCTCAATTATATTAGCTTCTAATTTCATACATGAAATATAACTCAATCCGCCAATCAGACAAACATGATTCCTCTAGGCTCAGATAGGTGTTGTATAATAATACACTGACCAATTATTATTATTATAACCATTAATGAAAGTAAGCTCTAGCAATCACTCATAACCCCTTAAATTATCATGAGAACCCACACTAGTAATAATATAATAATTACTAAGTCAACACTAAATCACATTTAACCCAACCCAGAAACGAATCGACATTAATAACTGTCAGTGAACGGATGCATTAAATGGAATCAATTCTCATTGATTTCAACACACCCACTTCGCTCTTGATGATTATCTTTACACCTTTATCACGCCATCTCTAAATGAGGGCTAACCATAAGAAGTGTGTCATGAAACACCCACAACTTTCTTTACTCGAGTATTAACCTGAATAAGCATATATGGCGTCCCATAAACCAATCAAGCACTAATCTGCAGAGTCTCGAGATCTCTCAGATATCAAGACGATGTCCTCCCAATATATCAACATCTATCGCTTACATCTTATCAAGCAGACCCAACATATGCCGCGTTATAATCCCCCGCTTTTTAAGGCGTAAGCTCGTCATAGTCAAAGTGACGTAGCTTATATAACACGTATAGTCATATCAGAAGTTCACACCGATTTAACCTTAAATTCTAAATAAATGTCATAGACATGATATACATATCTTCTATGAATTCGCTTCGTCATACCAAATTTCCCAACAATTTAATCTAAGAAATTTCCACCTGTGATTTGATCTACCAGAGGCTAACGCGATCATTATCGATCACTAATCAAAACACCACATGTTAGTCATATTGACGTCATCGCTCTCTAACTATCAAAGATCCGACCAATGCCTCTTGACTATCCTATGTTTCTAGGTCAAGAGGCGTAATTAAATACCATGTTACCTCTAGAAAAACATAGACTAACCTATGTGGATTTAACTCTCACCATCGAGGATACACTACATTTTATATTATATAAATTTAAATTATAGATATTAAAGAAACAAATATATTAAAATATAAGAAGTATACTATTCAAATATTTGTTCACATACAATAGATAAGAGACCGATCTCCCACTTAACCTAGCACCACCGCTACATCCTGCCTAAGACCCATGCTCATTGCATGCTCATGATGCTTAGTTCTGACTTAGTGGTTTAAGAAAGGGCCTGGTCGACAGACTCCCTCTCGTTTTTCTACTTTTACATACTTTATGAATGCTACTATCAAACATATTCCCCTAATCAGCATACTTTCCGAGTACGTGCTTGGACTTGTGATGCCGGGGTTCCTTAGCTCGAAAGCATCGCCTGCCTGGCCAGCAACCTTAATCGGTCCCTCAACGAAAGCAATACGTAACTGAACTTAAAGTACAACAG
>JADFUC010001062.1:0-407494 GCA_019722365.1 Lithospermum erythrorhizon | reverse complement strand
TGATCATATTGAAGCTGCGCTGACCAAAATTCACTTTGAAAACTTTGAGTACAACATTCACCATTAAGACTTCAACTTTCCTCAGATGCTCTTACGTATTTCAACTCGCTCCTTACAATAAATTAAGATGTCATCAATAAACAATACGAAGCTTATCCAAGAACTCTCCATGCGATTAAGTGGTGTGAAAACAGCAAATTAGTTGTCGGCTTAAAATGGCATACTTTGAACTCAATAGTGCCCGTATCTTTATGCGAAAGCGCTGATTTTGATATATCCTCTTCGCTTAATTCTCAATTTGGTGATATCCGGACACCAAATCAATTTTGAAAACACCACCATTCCATTTGTGAAAGATCATCGATCCTTGTGATGGGTACCGGTTATTAATAGTCACTTTGTTCGGCGCGATGTCGATCTGAAAGCCTCGTAGTCCGTCCTTCTTTTTGACCCGAACAAAGGCGGAGAACCCCGAGGAGAATAACAGGCACGATAAGCCGCTTCTCACAGCGACTCGCCATTTGCGTGTTCCGACTCCTTGACTCTTTGGAGCCATTGCATGCGGTGCCATAGATATCGGGCCGTTCCTCGTACTACTTGATCAAAAATTCAATCTCCTGTTCGGGTAATCACAGCAAATCCTTCGGAAACACATCCTCGAATTCCCTACTTAATCCGGATATTTTTGACTTAGGCTCATCTTTCTTCAAGTCCGTTACGTAGCGAATACCCCGGCCCATCACTTCGTGCTACGAGCTTAACACCGAGATCACGAAGGCGATAACACTCGTATCCCCGACAACTCGTAACTCGAACTGCCAGTACAGTAAGCACAATCTTCTTCACGATGACAATTTATTCTGACATGGTGTTTCCCAAACCGATCCGTTCCGAATCGAGTCAAAAGTCACTTAACTCAAAGGGTAGCAGTGCACACTTCTAATACATGATTATCGACACTTAAGGGGCAATTTCTATAAACTTCCAGTACCACCGGCCCGTCTCCCATTTGGCGTCATTATAATCGAAAGGTACTCGGATGTTCGAAATTGAGGCAGAACTTTTTAGCAAAGTCGGAGATATAAAAGAGTGTGTGGCTCCAAATCCAAGCAATCACCTTGAAACGTGAAGACCATGTAAAGATCGAAGTACACATCGCATTAGAATATCCATTTCATAACTGCGTGGCTGCATTGATACGTCACTACGCGTGCAGCTCCGCTCGTGCCACGCCCACGCTGTCGATCTACCGCCCCAAACCACCAAGCCTGGCTACCGTCTACATTACCGGCCGCCCCGGCCTCCCGAGATCAGCACTCTCCCCAGCGTGGCCGAAAGCGTAAGTAATTTGCTCTACACGAACCAGCATCCCCGAAGGACATACATTAGCGAAATGCAGTAGCGACGCCGAAACACGTCGCTACAGTGTGACATCTACCGCGCATGCGAATTACACCCAGCGATAACGAACATGCGCGCCGGCGGGCAGCGAAATACCGCCATGAAAACCTTCGCTCTGGAGTAAAGCGGGAATCTTTGAGAAAGCCCACGAAAATGGGTCGAGCAGTGGTGCTTATTTGAAATGACTTCCTTACAGGCGAGTGCTGTGAAAGTTCCTACGGAATCCTTTGTCGGTGTAATACAGCAGCTCCCGATCACATCAGGGCCTCCGCTTTCTTTCACCCCTGCATTCCGTTATGTCCCTGCTCCACCTTATTGTGCATTCACTGTGGTGAAAGCTGGTGTAAGTGAACAGGGCCGATCTCGAATGCATGTCATTGGCGGAAACCCGCGATCCTCTGCAGTTCGGTGGGGTACACTCCCGGAATCAAACGGCCTTGATCGGCCCAACCTCTCCTCATACCGTCCTTTGTTCTCTCCCCCACATTGCTGTCCCCGAACCCAGGCTCATACTCCATCGCGTACATATAGTCTCCAAACAAAAGTGCGCACAAAGAGTTCCCAAAATCTAACTTGAGTGATCGTCTAGCCACCAGTCACCAAATCTTTGTGGACATGGTTCCACCAATCCCCAGCTCATGCGACAAGCAGTACGCATGAGCTTCACCTTGACTCGTCCCTAGCCCGTGGGTTTCTTTTATTCTCCCAATACTCGAGAATTCGATCGCGACCTCAGGTGTCGCTCTGAGAAACTGGTGGTCATTTCTTGATGTCTAGTAATGCAGTGCGAATCTCTCCATACTCTCAGTGCTTCTTTGGAGTCGAATGCCCAGGGGCTGCGTCGCTCCCATTGCCTCTCGAAATCCTCGTACTCGACTCATAGAATTTTATCTCCTCAGGACCGGTTGAGTCGCGCTCGGCTCTACGCCCCGCTACGGCTCACAGCTACGCCCCAACACCACGCCTCTGGGAATTACACCCGGCCTCTTCCAGCATCACCCCTTTAGTCTCATACGCACTACTAGAAGCCTGCCTAGCGGGTCCGCGGTCGATGCCTTGACTTCGGCTACCGGTGGCGTCCTCGGGCCGGTCTGGAAGAAAATAAAAATAATTTAGACTCATAAAGACTCGTGACACAAATTTTTTTTATTTTTTTGTCTAAAACTTCTGACGTAAGCACCTGGCGCGCAGAGCAGTTAAAAGCGGAAACATGCTCACGATACCGTAATGGTAACGCGACCACATGCTCGAGTCGTCGCCCTCGAGTTGGAATCGTCGTCAACATATACGAGTCTGTCCGATGGTTGACGCTGAAAAATACGTTTAAAAACCCATAGGGCTGGCCGTTTAACAAAAATAAAATAGTTTGAAAATTTGAAAACATTGACATCTGATTTTTAACCGTGATGACATTTAGCCAAACCCCGAAACATAACAAATCCTTGTGATCAAATCACAAAATATATTGCAAATTTCCAACATCTCTCCAAATCCAAAGTAGAAAAGAAAGCGTCTACATCAGTAATGAAAAAAGAGGGCGCGAGGATCTGGCCGCCGTCTACCGCTAAATATGAAGTCACCGGACACTCATGACTGTGCTTCCAAAAAGGCACTGTCCCGACTGAAGGTGGGAAAGAGATGCTCGATGAAAGCTTAGCGAGCGGATCGCCCCGGATGTGCTTTACCCGTATCCCGAATAAGAAACACTCTGTCTGGGATAATACATACATATACATATATATATATACATGGAGTCTCACTTACTTGATAGGATGGTTGATTATACAAATATAATACGAAAATGTCATCTATTCGAGAGACATCGTAGCAAGGATAAATGAAAATAAAAGCGCTGCAAATGCGAACTGGGCTTACGTAACACGCGTACCCGTTCGCGTCACGTAGCAGGATAAGCTTCGCTGACACATTAACATCACAATCGCGATTAAATGAATACAAAAATGGAAACCTGACCATAATATATGATTCATCCTTTTTCGGCATTCATGCCGAGCATGACAATGACATAGATATAACAATTCGTCAGCACTGCGGCGGTAGCGAGCATTAAAACATATGTAATAATTCATCCTTTTCCGGAAGGCTCGCCCGCAGAACACCCAGCGTCATGCGACATCCACAAAGCACCTGTCTGATGTCATAGCGGCAAACACTACTTGGTTTCAAAGTAACACACATAATACACACGATACAACCCAACGTACCAAAGCATTGCACTTTCAGCGGAGATCTGGCTCCCGGATACTTCCCACCCCTTTAATTTTACTCGACATGGATACGGGGAATACCTCGAAAGCGTAGACATACTCAATAATTTACACTAAAACATAGTATGCTCAAACATAAATGCCACTAAACTGACAGCATAAAATCATACCAAGTCGACAATTTACGGTCCCTTTGACTATACACAGATGAGTACGTAATCTGAGATACATTATCTGATCAATTTCATACAGCCCAAACATAAATAAGTTAACAAGCGGTGATAAATCGCAGCTGAAGTACCAGCGTAATGATCACTCGATCTCGCGTGTTCCCGTCGCGAGTCTGAGCAGGACACATTTTACAAAAATAAAATCACAACTTCGTAACCATTTCGACCTCTTTTATCCTAATTTAAATACCATTCTTTAACCCATTCGGTTATAAATTCTGACTTACGTAAAGGTTGCCCGTTATGTTTAATGACAATTTGATAATGAGCCTTCATTACCCGGACTAAATTCGATAATCATCCATATCTTATTCAAACTCCCAGCGTTTCCAAATAGTTCGATAATTCCAATTTCGCTTCTCCCGATCAATTTTAACGTAACTCTCGACCCACAATCCTTAAGTTCGGTTCTTACCCAAAATTCCTGGGTAAATTCCCACTTCTTGTTCTGACACTTATAATTCATATTTGTATCCCAGAAACAATCGCGATCATGATTATTTAACTTATTTACATTAGCATTTTACATTTAACGAAAATCAACCGGAAATCGCTTGAAAGTCATTTAATTTATAACTCTGGCTTTCTACCCCGAATATCGATCATTTATCAATTCCTATATATTACAATTTAGGCCTCTGTGATAATTCCTATTCAATAATTTGTCAAAAATCCAAAGTCGGCAAAATTAAAAGTCAAGCGTCTAAAAACATCACAAATTTCACGTGAACATCATATTTCGATCCCAGATAACTAATCTATAACCGAAATAAATCGAACTGATAAAATTGAAAATCATGAAAATTCAGTTGAGATTTCACAAAATACTCAAAAATACTCCTTTTTTTACCTTGAAAGCAGCGGGGGATGATGAGGCTTCTCCAGAAATTTTAAGCTCAAAGGTTGAGAGTGAGAGAGAAAATCGAAGAGAATGAGGAATTTTTGAAGCTTCCTCGGTATCCTGTGGGGAAGAAAGAAAGGCTTTGGGTTTGTTTGGGCTGGGCTATAATGGACCGTTAAATTGGGCAGTAGTGGATTGGGCCCAAAAGCCCGACGGTGAAAATTCGGGCCTTTAATTAAGCTACGTGCTTCGTTTTTAACGTAATGGAGCAACTAACGTCCGAACACTAAACATTCTGAACATAAAATATTTAGTGGGTTTCAATTTCACGGAAATAAATTAATAATTTCATATTTAGTTTTATTTTTATTAGCAGTCGGCTAGGTTATTACGAGGCTCGGCCGAATAGCGAGGAATTGCGGGCTGATTCTACGAGTTGTTCGACAAGGGGTTCATCGGACGAGGTTAGGAATTCTGCATTGGTGTATCTCTGAAAGCGATCCTCCCATAATCGCCCCGTCGAATAAGCGGAACCCGCACTAGAATTGACACAATTGATGGCGTCGCGATCAAGGAAAGTCCTTGACGAAGGGGTTCCGTTCCGGATAGTGATATGAATTCAGTATAAAGGAGATTGACTTCGGCTCAGTGTTAGGCGATGCAAATGCAGTTTCTAAGGGCTACGTGATTTATAGCGTCTTGTCGGGGATTGGGGTGTCGATGCGAGAATGGGAAGGTGCCTATCTTCCCGGCAGTTGAGAAATCACGGAAAAACTATCCGACAACCCGTGATTTTTGAGCTAGTGGCGATAGTCTTTGCGTTAAGTTGTGGAGCATTATCGTATGGGGATAAATGCAGAATTTTCACCGTCATAAGAGTTTGGAAGTATCTACCGATAGAGAGGCATTTCAATTTGAGGCGAGAGGAGGTGGATGGAGTTAAATTCGGTGATTATGACTTGACTATTGAGTACCGCGGGGAAGGAAAATGTAAATAGGCGATGCCTTTGAGTAGAAAGGGGGAAATCGAGATCCGGAGAGGGATGAAACGGTAGGAGTCGACTTTTTGATGTCGTGCTTGACGAGGAGATTTTCGCCCATATGATGGATTCATTGGTGCTTGTGGATCGAATCTTAGAATTTGACGGTGAGATGAGAGGCTACTTGAGGTTATCGATAGGGATGTGAGATTGGAGTCGAGATCGATTTCACGGTTGATAGAGTGGAGTTAGTATTACTTTTATTTTGTGTGATAATTGATTTTGTGTTGTTATATGTTTACTAGTTGTTTGGGTTGTCAAATTCGAGTCGAAATTTTATTAGGTGGGTAGATTGTAATAACCACGTTACGAAAAAAAACATTTAATTTTAAATTGGCGGTGAGACAGGGATAGTATAAATAATCTCGATGATAATATTTTATGTAAATTTTTTAGCCGAATTACATTTATAATTTAGTAGTTTTGCCATGGAGATATTTTATCTTTGGAATCGGTTGGTGGAAGTTAGGAAATACGATAAGCGGAGAATTAACGAGAAACCGAGCAGGACTCGAGTTTTTAAATATCTATCAACACTTATCTTCAGCATGTCATAATGTCGAGTTAAATGTAACTTCCTTTCTTACTACTCACAGGAGCCGAGATATTCACCCCTCCCACTTAAAAATTTTATTTTCATTCTCTTCGATTGTCATTTCGAGCTTCGAAGATCGGTGGTACAGAATATCTTTCTCCCCATCATTATCTTCGAGTTAAGGTAGAAATTTCAAGTCTTCGAGGAATATTTCTTGGGTTTTGACTTATAGTTGACTTTTAGTTGACTTTTCCGTAATTCAATTTTATGATGAATCTTAGTTGGTTATGAGTTACGTGATGTATATAAGTGATTAATTAAATTGATTTAGAGATCGTTTGAGGATATTATGTTGGAGTTGACTTTTAAGTTTTGATTTGACTTTTGGGTTGATATTTTTCTAAAACTTTAAATGTGTAGGAGGTTATGTTGGGACCTTATTATAGTTATTGTGATAAATTGGTGATTTAAAATTGATCAAAAGGTAGTTAGGTTGAAAAAAGTGTTAATTTCAAGTTGAGTTATAATTGATATTTCGAATTATAGGTTGTTAATTATGGACTGCTGATTAACTAAAATGATTTTATAAGTTGATTTATGTGATTCACGTGTCGGATGGAATTATAGCCGGGGGATCGATTGGGTTGTGTCCGATGGGATTATAATTCGATAGTTTATCCGTCGTGTTAATTTGTTTAGAGATAGTTCCCTAGGTTGGTTATGTATCTTATAGAACGCCGGTACAGTAGTAGATCTTGATTATACTTTACGAGGGTGTTGTCAGGCGTTGATGGTGCAAAAGGGGCGGGTGCCTTGATTGTTTTCGCGAAGGTTTTGCGGTAGCTAGTAGAGGTAATCTTATCTCGCGGGTGTTGCTTTACGTATTCATTATAAATTATTGTGAACATGTTATTGTTATGATTCGTGAGAATGACATACATGTAATTGTTATATGATTATGTGATTATATTGTATAGTTGAAGATTTGGCAGTGCGTAATAGCTTGAACTCGACTTATATTCGATTTTACGCTTGTCGTAGCATGTTTACATTGGCACTTTGTTGGCAACATGATTAAATGACTTGTCGGCGATTGTTTTTGACTTACGGTGTGAAGATGTTTTTAGGCTGTGTGCTTGGATATTGATAAAGTCTGATAGTTGGTTGATGAAAGTGATGGATTTAGAGTTATGTATGATTTGAGTATCGGGATTTGACTATGTTGTTAGGATGATTAAGTTAGAGTGACTCTCGCTTCCTTCTGCGAGGATATGCGACGATATACGCATACTTGAGTGTATAAGAGTGGTGTGCACTTGTACTTAGTGTATAAGAGCGTGTGCCTTGTACTTAGTGTATGAGTGCGTGTGCCTTATGCTTTATTGTATAAGTGTGGTGTGCCTTATACTTTACATTGTATAGAGATGCGGTTTGGCCTTATACTGCGGTATAAGTCTTGGGGTAATTATTGATTAGTCCATTCCTGGCAATTGAAGCCGGATGGAGTATATATGCCACATTAGAGTTGGTATCTTGGTGGGGATATGAGAGATAGGAGGTTTGATGACTAAGTTTTAGTCGTTGTTGAGTCTATTGATTTTTAAGATTGTGTGCTTCTTTGAAACCTTCTATTATATCTTCATGTATTATGTCGAGATTTCTAGCGGAATTATGTTGTATGACCTTTTTAGGTAGTCTGAATATATGTATATTTATTCGCTGACTATTATATTATTGATTGACTGGATTAAAAGGTATGGTAAAGTCACCCTGTGTTAAGTTTCACTAAGTTCGGCTTACACCCCTTTTCGCGTTGGGCGGCATTCATTTTGTGCCAGGTTGACGGGCGGCCAGTTGAGCCAAGAGGCTGTTGTTTGGGGTTTTGTTCGATAGCTAGTTGAGCGTCGGGTGGAGGATCGCCATGATCACATTTTGATGTGTTGTCAAGCTGTTTTGATTGTTGTATTTTCCTTTTTGAAACTTTTAGCCTTGTTGGTATTTGTCATTTGTATTCGAGGATACGATCGTATCATACGGTAGCCTTCTTAGGCATTACTTTATTTTGGGATATGTTGTATATACATATATGGGTTGGTCGTTTCGATATCAGCGATGGACATAAATTTTAAAAACTATTTGATTTGGGAAACTTAATTGCGATCCTTATTTTGGATGAAGCGAATTGTGTTTTAAGCTGAGTAGATCCATCGGTTTGGTGACTCCGGTGTTCCCGATTTTAATGACTCTACTTTGGGCACAGGTAGTCTGAAGTGCGGTGAAACTTGAATTAAAGTTTATAAATTCGGCAGTCCACTTGACCTCTTAGTCATATTACACCCCACTGCAGGACATCATATAGGCTAACGGTTGAGTCATACAAGTGGGATTTAATTTGAAACACAAAGAATGAAATAATTTTCACATATTAAGGTTCTTCACGCTGCATTTAAACTAAATTTATTAAATATTGTGGGAATGACTGAGTTGTGTTTGATAAGCGACTTTGAGGTCTCATAGGATAAGTTAGTATTATGTCACTGTAGTAGACATAATTTAACTCAGATCCAAAGTTGATATTAAGTCATTTTGTACATAACCAGAAGGAAGCTGGTATTTATTTCCATCTACTATAGTGTTGCAATTTATTGTACGTATAGAGTCTTCATTGTGAAGTACAAATAGTGGAAATAAATATGTGACTTGAATGCATTCAAGTGGCTCCGGTTATATCAAGGAGTGTCCACTCTTGATGCATTTAAAGCTAAATGCAGTGATACAAATGACAACATGAATAAATAATACTCCAATAAATGACTTGAGGTCATTTAAATGAAATAAGATGTGAATACATGGGTTGAGTATAAAGCTCTATTTTATCTTAGGATGATGATTCGCCGAGTAATAATACATTATATTTTACATTACGGATGGTGAATCGTGAAGTAATAAATATATTACCATTAAATGAGCAATCAGTCTCATGAATGAGCGTTTAATCATACGTTGGTTGAGAGACCTAGATTAAACATATTCGTTGGTTGGTATGCTCGTGTTTATTTCAAAAGTTTCTTTTGCTATTCCTGAGGATTGTAACATGTGGGTCTAAGCAAGTGATCCAAAGAATGTTCCTAAGTAATGATCAGCGATGATGGATACTTGACATTGTTATTGGAACTTCACATCTCAAGCGAGAATATAAAAGAAAGTTTCTATAATACTAGAATCTAAAGTTGCGAACTTAAGGTTGAGTATAATGGAGTTAAATTTCTCACTTTGATACTTGATGAAAATCAATAAGAATCAAGAGTGATGAAGAACCTTGAGTTCCTTAAAGGTTAGTGGGAGCGTAACTGCATAAATGAAGTTTTATACACTAAATGTTGAAGAAATCTTCCTACAACCTTAAAAGGTATAGTAGTGATTAGATTCTTGTACATTTGTGAGCCAGCTACATATATGTGACATATGGTATAATCAATCACATTATATATATGTGAGCTTGCATGACATTTTCTTGTTAAGTTTAAGATGTCATGAAGCTCGAGGTGATTGAAATCTATAATAGATTAAATTCTATAAATAATAGATTCTCTTGTTAATGACAACTCTTACGTTAGAGTCCGATCCATAGTAAGGGCTGCATTAATGAGAGTGGTTGAGAATCTATTACATAGTAATATGATTCACCGTATGCGTGTCAAGGTCATGTGTTGTACACCACAACTATGACGTAGCACGATTCCCGTGGTGGAATTGAAGTTTTACTAAAAAAGGTATTCCATAGCGGTTCGGAATATGCTTGGTAGTAACTTTAAGAGAATAGAGTAACTATAGTTACATGGTTATGCTTGAATGTGATAGTAACGTGTAGACGGTTGTACCATATAGAAAAAAGCTATTAGCCAAGAATTTCAATAATGGGAGTGAGTCTAGTATGCTCATTGGTAAACTAAAGGAAACTTGAACTGATGTACAACTTGACCAGTCAATCTGTTTTGTTGGTAATGTTGTTAAAAGAATGTGCATTTAATAAGGCAGATGTGTTTTAACACCTTGAGTTGTGTTGTAAACCTGCGATAGAACCGAGAGTGGTTGAGCCCATTTTGATCATAGTCGTGCATGACTATGTCGGGATAATCATAGTCATCAATGATTCCTTGGTTAAGAGACGGGGTTGATGAATTGAAAGAGGCGTTGCTTGCAAGTAGTATTATTGAGTAAAGGATGTGATTATAATCACTATCCTTTTGCTTTATGTCACGAAATGGCGTAAAGAAGTCATGCGAAGCTTAAAGGATCCATGTATGGATTTAAGCATGTATCTGAGTTGAGATCCTTCCGCGTGATTGACGAGTTTGGTTTAGCGAGCTTAATGAAGCGCCTGGCCCAGGCATTGGCAAAGTTCGGGTGGGAGCTAGTTGTTCAACTTTGCGGAATAGAAGTTAAAGTAATCAATTAAAACAAAAGTTCATTTGTGTTTTTAATCTAGTTATTAACTTAAACTACATGAATGCGTGATTCGTCATATAGTTACCCGTTATTTCACAGGCCATTGAAGTATATAATATACATGTATTGTATCCTCGATGAGTGAAAAGTTAAATCACTAGGTTAGTCTATGATTTACAGAGAAGCTGACATGAATTGTTGATTCTGCTTTCTTGACCTAGAAACATAGGATAGCCAAAACCCTTAGTCGGATGCGATAGTTAGGGCGGCCAGCGTCATATGACTAACATGGTGTTTTGATTAGTGATCAAGATTGATCACGTTAGCTGTATGGCCCAGATCGATAAGTGGGCTACGGTCCACATATTTGGGAGGCTGGTATGACAGCTTGAAATCATAGAATATGTATATACATGTCCTATGATATTTTTTTTAGAATTTTAGGTTCGACAATTCTTAGGCGTCACGATGTATAAGCTATGCGTCTTTATATGAGCTTTTGTGCTGACTATGACTGACGATGCACTTAGAGGATTATAATGGCGTATGTTGGGTCATGCCGGTAAATATAACGATAGATGTTGATATAATGGGAGGATTTATCCAGTCGCTTGATATACAAGGAATATCTCAGGGCATCTCTAGCGGTTGAGTGCTTGATTGGTTTATGGGATGCCATAAATGCTTATTCAGTTCATACTAGAGTAAAAGAAAGTTGTGGGTGTTTTTAAAGTGACAGGCTTCTTATGGTTAGCCTCTGACAGAGATCGTGATAAAAGGAATTGTATCGTGATAGTCGAGGCAAGTGGGAGTGTTAGAAATCAATGAAAATTGATTCGCTTTAATATCTTACGTTGAGACTATTGTGTATCAATTCATTTACGGGTTGGTTAAATATGATTCTTTGGAACTTGGTGTTCCTTTAGTAATTGTATATTACTAGTGTGGGTTCTCGCTGATATTTAAGGGGTTATGAAGCCGATTCTTAGATCTTACTCGTTAATCGTTATAATAGTAGTTGGTCGGTGTGTGTGCTCTGACTTACTATTATCTAAGCTGAGAAGATTCCTTGTAGCATGCGGTGGCGTTGAATTATATTTCATGTATGAAATTAAACTACATTGCTAAATTGAGAGTTGGTGTAATCGGTGAATATTCTCAATTGGGAATTTTACATTGATAATGTAAAATATAAATTAAATGAACCGAAATAATTAATTAGTCAATTGAATTAATTCGATAGTTAGTTTGAAACTTTGTTAGTAACTTGTTAGTTACTATTAACAACTTGTTAATGTTTGATTTTTCTTAGCGTTTAATTAAATTTAGCAATTATTTCGTTAAGCTATTCGGTTGGGCTTTAGGTTAGACATATAAATAATCTTATTAGGTTTTTCATCATGGTACATGAGAATGAAAAGCCTAACCTCCTCCATATTTTTTCTCCCCAATGGCGAAATACTCGAGAAGGGTGAAATTCTTCTCTTGATTTTAAATCCAATTCAATCCGTGTTCTACCGTACGCCAGTGTAGGATTCAACCTCTGGCAGGTGTGGCACCCGACTAGAGGCTAACGTTGGGTACTTCAGCGATGGAATTCAAAGGAGGCTTCGTGAAGATTTGTAGATAGGCTTTGGCGTCTGTAAGTACTCATTATTCATATAAGTCATTATGAATTTTAGATTAACTTATATCATTTTGAGGATTCGAGATGTATGAATTTGGTGTTTAATCACAAATGAAATTCATACTTTGGATTCTAACGAGGAAGGGCGATATAAAGAGCCCCGGTCACAAGGCGAACACAGCGAGAAGAACTTCTTATTAACGCTTCTCCTTCGTCTCGGAGGAATGTCAGGAGAGATCCACGCAAACCAAGAGGATTGTAACCTTCTTGGAACTCCTTATAATCAGAGCGGAGAGCCGAGGCGCCTCCTTATACTACGGCGAAGGCTGCCGAGACCCATCGCGGCGTTGGCTCCCTAGGGAGTTAAGGAACTACGGGGGCTTCTTGAAGTGATCCACGACCGAGGAAAGAGCATTCTGAAACTCCGAGGACTGCTTGAAGTTCTTCACAGCGGCCCACAGTTCCTTTGGGCATTGACTCACCAAGTCTTCCAAGCGCTTGACCTCGCCCTCGAGTCGACGACACTCCCGGGTGGTAGCGAAGCCCATTTCTGTGGCACGTCCTTATACCCTTTCAATTTGGATGATCTGGAGGTCAAAGCCGAACTCTTTGCTTGGAACATCGTTGGGTGGTCACCTTTTCATGCCTCTTACGAAGCCCCAAGTAGTCTTCCGCCCGGTCTCTTAGCTGGAGTGTTGAGAATGGCGTTGATCTGTAGCGGCTTTTCATGACTCTCCCCTGTTTCTCTATCTACACCAGGCAAGCGGTTCCTGTAAAGGAGCCTTTGAGGCCTTATTCTCCTCTTCAAGAGTGTCGACCCTCTGCTTGACTCGAAGCACAGGTAAGTGATTGAGGAGAAGGAAGCGAAATAAAAAGTAAAAGGAACAAAGTACATGGATCGGATGTAAATGCGCGTGTATCCACGTAGACACCAGAGAGGAGTCGGAGAAGAGTGAGAGCCCTTGCCTGAGCAGCTGCAAGAAGGGCTCGCGGCATGAGGATTGGAGGTTACTCTTGAAGAGTACCCAACCAGCATATTTCGACCGAGGCGTATGAGGTCGGGCCCGACTCGGGAGTAAAGAACGCGGCCGTGAGGTATATTTCAGAGTGCGGAGAGATACGCTGCCGGCCGAGATTACATGAGCTCGAGTTTGCCTGTCTTATTTTTGCTTCCCGCTTGAGAGGCTGCTCTAGCCGGGCCTCTTGGTAAGGAGAGAAAGGAAGGAGCTTCACGAGGCAAACCAGCGTCGGAGGAGAGAGAAAGATGGGGACTCGAACCCGGCGGTGATCGGTGAGAAGAATGTGAGAGGTTGATTGATGAAGTAGATGGGCGGTAACTCCACTTGGGAAAGAACAAAGTGAGGAGTCTATCTTTTTCACAACCTTCACCTTCTTGAAAGCAATAGGCCTCTTTCCCAGCATCTTTCGCGGTGGCTTCTTTCTCAGCCTTGAAAAATTAGGGTTAGCAAATGAGAGATAGAAGCAATGAAGAGGTTAGAGAGTCAATCATATACCCCAAGGAATGGGATTCAGGACAAGTCAAATTCCTTGTAATGAATCAGATCCGCTCCTATAAACTACCCCCTCACCATGAGAAGATCTTCGGTCATCCCAATACTGGAGTTGCCTTAGGTTCTCCAAGGCGGCGAAGGTGTAAATCGGTTGGGGGATACACAGGCACATGCGCGCTGCGAAGGGACCCATTGCCTTAGGAACTGGGCGTCGTACGATTTCGGGGGCACCAAAGGGAATGCGCTATTCTTAGCCACTTCCCGGGCTCGTTGTCCGTAAGCTATTCCGCCCCCACTTAGTAGGGTTGAGAGAAATGTATCCACCCATGCGAGGCGGTGAAGAGTTTGACAAAAAAGAAGCGGAGTTTGGTTATACTCTAATGATTCTACAAATTACGTGGAAAAGCTTGATGTCTGACCAACGAGGGTGGGTGGCCGAGCGCGGTTAAGGGCTATTAACAGATCGTTGGTAAATGAAGAAAAGGGGAAACGAACCCCGTAGGTGAAGAACTCTAGACCTTTGGTCGACCCACGACTTAAGGGGCCCCATCTGCTTCGTCGCTACTGACCGGCGGATGGTATATGCGAGATCCGCCGAGGAGATACCGTCTGTAGAGGAAGTGATAGAAAATACTCCCAAGGTGGTTAAGGTCGGATGTTCTACATCTGAGGGATGGACTTCTTTATTATAGTAGGGTCACTTTGTTGGAAATCAATGAAAATTGATTCCCGCTTTTGTGTAATCGTTCGACAATTATCGATTCATTTACTGGTTGGTTAAATGTGATTCTTGGAACAATTATTCACCTTAGTAATTGTATATTACTAATGTGGGTTCATGATAATTTAAGAGTTATGACGTTGCTAGATCTTTTTCGTTAATCGTTATAATAATAGAAATTGAATTAGATTATTATTATTATACAACTTACTATTATCTGAGCACAAGAATTCCTTTATGTCTGATGATATTAATTATATTTCATGCATTGAATTAAGCGAGACTTGAATTGAGAAGTCTTAATCTCTCCCAGAAATGTATATATATATTTGTCAAACATATTGATGAGCATCCGATTAGTTAAACTTGCAAGTTTAATGATTAACAATTGAAATTGATGAATAACTTGATAAGTTATTCGATGGTGGCTTCGTTAGTATTTTAATTGACTTGTTAGGTGTTAAAATGGAACAACTCACTTAGTGACTCATTATTTGATTAGAAGCCATAGCGGTCTAATTAAGTTAGCAGTTAAGCGATTTCTTAACGAGTTCTTGCTTGATTTGGAATTAGGCTTTTGGTATTTAAAAAAGAAAGAGCGAGGTTTTTCATTTCATGAAAAAACTCTTGTCTCCCCTCTCAAAGCCGGCCCCTCCCGAGAATTGGAAGATTTTCTCTTTCCCGATTTTGTTCTCTGACTACAGCGAGTTGAGTCTAAGGATTCGTTTCCTGCTGGCGTGATGCGTCCCCAGAGGCGTCGTTTCGATTTGGACAAGCTTTGGAGAGGTTTTTCAAGGGGCTTTTCACGTGAGGCATTTTGTGGGTTTTGGTTCATTTCGTCTTCCGCTGCAATGTAAGTACCCTATTATTCATATTGCAATATTATGTGTTTAGATTAATATATATTATTTGAGGATCCGGGATGTATGAATTTGTGTTTATCACGAATAAATTCATACTAGATTCCTAACGATGGCCTCGAGCCTCGAATTTGATGTATTTTTATCTAATTAAAATTGTGTGTTGACGTCTTTGTTAATTAATTAGATTGATTCACCAGTTGTATATTGATTGATGAATATATAATGAAAAATCAACCCATTTTGTATGTATATCACGTGGCTGAAATAATCATTTCATTTTATTAATTTTGATGATTTGGTATTTGTTTTGGTGTTTCATGAAATGAAAGGGATTAAAACTTGATTAATTTGCGTTTTAATTTGAAGTAGAATCATTTTTGATTTTCTGAAGAGGTTAGAAATTTTAGAAATTTCGAAATTAAATCTCAATGTTTATGACCACTTTGAGGTTTATCACCAGTTGTTCGAGAATTTTTTGAATTTTTTAAGTACTCCGAAAAATTCGTTGAATTCTAGTTATTTTAGTTTAATTGAAAAACTAGAAGTGTTTTGAGGAAATTCCAATTGAATATTCAATAATGATATTGTTGATGTTCAAGTTGAATCCCCAGAATTTTTTTACAAAAGTTGCAATTAAGCTGAAAGCGAAATTAATTACAGAAGTATATGTCGTGGTTTGCGAAATTTCCCATAAGTAGCGTCGGGCGGATTTGGACGTTCCGCCCGCGGGTAGCTCGCGGCCGTACTCGGTACCTTGACAGCGTGTCGGTCGTGGAGTGGCGGAGGCCGATCGTTTAGCGTTGAAGTTCATCGTCTGTTTGAAAACCTAAATGTATTTTATGTAATTATTTTTGTTTAAAAATTATTAGTAATTATTAATTTTAGGTTTTAAATGTTAAATAATAAATTTTATCATTAAGATGATTGAATATATATCTTGAATGGCATTAAATTTGATTTATATTTTCCTTTCATAATTATTTTAAATTAATTGATAATTTTTGAAAATATTTTAAATGCTTAAGCTTTTAAATTTTAAATTTTGGAGTTAATTACTTGTAAATAATTATTTCATGATTTAAGAGGTTGGTAATTATTTTAATAATTATCGTGTCAGAATGTGAATATATATTTAAATTTAAAATTTACATTAATTGATAATTAATTGTAAAATAATGGGTAATTAATTAATTGATTATGAGCATTTATTTCATTTCATTTAATATATGACATTAAGTTTATTTGTTTGTTTTAATATTTTGCTATATATATTGTTATGGAATGGAATGGAGGTGTATAGATATGACCACGTTTTTATTTAGGTCTGCGTCTGTGTGTTATAAATGACTTTTCTTGAGTCGTATTATTTTATTTAGTTTTCTTGTTTATCAGCGAACTTGCGTGTTGTCAAGTTGGGATTAGTGTATTTGAATTTTTAATTGAGAAGCGAAACTGGTAAAATTCCGAGGCTTGAGAAGACAAGAAAATGTAATAAGGCCAAATGTTAGTTTTGAGTTTTGAAAATGTAATAGGGCTAAGTCGTATCATATGCCTCTTGAATGTGCATTATTTGTTTTATTTTTAAATTATTTATGCGTATCTTTGATTGTGTTCTACAATTTCATGGTAAAATAAGCAAAATAATAATAATCTCGCCATTAAAAATTTAGCAGCAATATTGAGCCATTTTAAAGTTGTGAAATCGGTTACATCATCTGGCCTTGTTGTGATAGGAGTATTCTGATTTTGCAATTGATATGACAATGGATCATGTTGAAGTGATTTCCACTAATGTTGTGGGCTTCGATTGATCGACTCCAAGTAATTATTTGGACAATTGGAATCTTGCCAGGTTTGTCGGAGATACAAAAAGTCAGTTCTTCTTGATAGTATCTTGTGACAGAGAGTTATGTAGTTTTTTCATGGTGGTTGATAATCTCTTATTATCTTGGATTCAAAATGTATGATGTTGCCGTTTGAATTTGAGTATAATAGGTCTTGATAAATATATTCGTGAAGTTTGAAGTATTAGTATTTACTTTACAATTTATTTGTAAGTGTTTAGCATGATAGTTCTTGATTACGGTGACTTTATTTACTTATTATTGTACTTAGATATAATGGCTACCACCCATTTCTTCTTCGCCTAGAACTTCTGCTTTAAACTACATTAACTCGCTACATGTATGATAGTGCGAACTTTGAGGCGATGGTCTCGTGAGTTGAAGAGTTGTCTTCCAGTTAACGCGGGATCGAATACGTCTTGTATAAAGAAATTCTATAAGACCTTAGGGACAACGATGTATGCTTTGGAAGAAATATGAGTTGCATAAGAATGACTCTCTAAATGCAAAGTGTCTTATCTTACTCGGATAGAGCAGTTCGGGCCGCATGATGAGTATCGTGTGTATGACATTTATCGAGAGCTCTTGAGTGAATCAAAGGAGCGTCTGAGAATGAAAAATCTGAAACCTTCGTGGTCTCGTTGACTGAGGCCAAAATACGGCGGTCGATTGTGCACCAGGTGGTGATGGATCGCTGACGTCACGAGATCGCTTTAGGATGCGAGATAAGCCCCAGTTAGATTTCTTTATCACCATGAGATTTGCTTGACTTGATATGTCTAAGTACATCCAAAGGCTATAAACGGTACATGGTCGATCGATACTAGCAATTCATAAACAAATAACCATTGTTGATGCTAATGAATTTTGGATATGAACAGAGGCGCTTCCATTTCTTGGCGTTGCACCACAACATTAAACATCGCAAAACGAGAGAAAAGGCAAGGGTGTCTCTGCGAGATGACATACACTTATTAAACTCAGTCCTTGGAAGGGACATGCTTAAATTCAATCGAATGAAAAATGATTTAATAATCACAAAGCCTAAAGGTATTTATGTTATTGAAGTTTGTCTGACTTCGATTCTCTTCGTGGGTACTAGACAACTGATTTGTAGTTCTCATATTTGTCATAATATGTAGGAACTCAAGTCAACAAGAAGACTTCGAAGAGGAAATGGATCACGTGTGGGGGAGGCAGGCGAGGTTGCGGCTTACTTCAATTAGGATCGTCGAGTTTAAATTTTAGCTGGTGCTTTGTTTTGAATTTATCACACAATTTCTTATGTACCTCTGATTTGCGAGAATATTATTTTACGTTTACATTTTGAATAATGATGGATTTTTCATTTTGTCGTCAATGAATTTAGGATCACGGGGAATGGGAGTAGTATTTGGTAGCATACTCCGCTTCAAAATGGTCTGTCGTTTTAGACATGATTCTTAAGTCATATAACATAAACTTAAACAGAAATAAGCTAATGACTTAAACCAAACATACCTATGGCATTGCGGATTGGAGTGCATATTAATGAAAAGAACGAATCAGAAACTCTCCTCCGATTGGAATACTTGCGGAGTTCGATTATGAATCATACGATAAGTGTGAATCTTGCCTTCAGATTAAAATGACTAAGCGCCGCCCCAGCTAGATTCGGTGAAAGGGCAAGTGATTTATTAGGGATCATACACAGATATGTGGGCCAATGAACACATATGCGAGAGGAGGTTATAACTGCCGTTACATTTGCGATGATTCACAGTGAATACGATTTTGTGTATACGATGAGACCTGGCTCACAGCTCCTTTGAGAAATTCAGGAGTTCCAAAATGATACAAAACGATTGAACAAGACAATAAAGATTCTTGATGCGATGGGGTAGGGAATATTTGAGTCACGGGTTCAATACTCGTCTTAGAGTGTGTTATTGTTTCACAACTCACTCCGTGAGGCATACTGACGTAATAAGCATTAATACAAAGGAGAAATTGAACCGCAACATTAGTTCGTCATGATGAGCCTATCTGATCTACCGGTTAATTTCTAGGGATATGCACTTCTAAGCGCGACACTTACCTTAAACAGATGTCCAACAAAGTCAGCAGAGAAAACTTCCCATGAACTGTGGTTTGGGAAGATTCCCAAGTTGGGTTTTCTCAGGATTTGGGGCTGTGAAGCTTATGTTAAGAGATTAACAAAGGATAAACTTGCACCCAAATCTGATAAATGCTATTTCATAGGATATCCAAATGAAAGCAGGTTGATTACTACTTACACACAAGCATGAGAATAGAATCTTGTATTTGCTAAGCAGGGCGTTAAAGTGAAAAGGAATATTTGTCGAGGAAAGAATTTAGAAGTAATAGTGTTCGTCTTGATGGCTTCGAGTTGATGAAGTCAATGTCGTCGTCTAATGCGGCTTGTCGGCTGCTCATAAGTCCGGTTAACGTCCACGAAGTTGTGGAAGAACTTGACCGCCCAGGAGATCAAGGGATAAATCGCAAACCAGGCCTGACTGGTATAGGTAAACTGCCATCCATTGAAAGTGGCAGGCAGCTTCTTATAAAGCGATAAATAACGGAATCTTCGACAAATGGCAAATAGCGTGCAATCGAGATGGATTATGTGCGAGAACAAGATTTGGTCGCGTTGGATTTACGAATGGGGTTCGCCTATTGAATGTAAATGGGTATTTAAGAAGAAAGCATGATAAAGCGGAAGCGTCGATGTTTTCAAAGCTAGACTTGTAGCGAAGGTTTCCAGCAATTCACGAGCGTGGACTATGGCAAAAACTTACTCGCTAGTGGCTATCTTTAAGTCCATCTGGATAATCTTAGCCATTCTTTGCATTTCGCTGACTATGAAATATGGCAAATGGATGTAAACTGCTTTCTGAATGGAAATTTAGAGGAGGATGTATATGGTACAACCTCCGGACTTTCACGATATCTAATGGACACAGAAGATATGCGAGTGCGAGGTCCATTTGTAATTCTTAAGCGAGCATCAACGATTTGGAATCTACATTTTGATGAATCAATCAAAGATTTTGGTTTCATCGAGCGAAGAAGAATCTTGTGTATACAAGAGGTAAGTGGGAGTTATGTATCGTTCACCAATTAATGTCGATGACATACTTCTCATTGGAAGCAATGACATTAGAGTTCTTGAACTTCGATCAAGGATTGGTTGTGTAAATGTTTCTGAAATGAAGGACTTAGGCGGCTCTGATATATGGAATAAATATCCGTCGAGATCGGGCGGAAGGCTAATTGGACTTTGTCGGGATACTATGTGAATAAGGTGCGCAAGGTTGACATAGTAATTCAAGAAGGATAATCTACATGAGATATGGAGTTCAGCTGACGGTGTCCTTCTTAGTCTTTGAGATGAACAAAATGAATGTACACTGCAACGGTTATAGGATCCATCATGTATGCCATGTTGTGCCACGAGACTGATGTGTCTTGGCGCTAAAGTGTAACGATGAATACGAAGCTAATCGGTGAAAGCCAGCGGATTGCGGTGAAGGTACGCTCTTGAAGTATACGAGAAGAACTAAAGATACTTTCTTGGTATATGGTGAAGATGAAAGAGTTAGCGATGACGGGGTACACCGGCGCCGGTTTCAAACTAACGAGCGTATCGTTCCCATTTCTGGGTATGTATTTTGTCTCAGCCCGATTGGATCGGTATCTTGGAGGAGTTCCCAAACAGTCTTTGTTGCGATTCTACCACGAGGAATGCGGAGTCGTCGCGTAGATGCAGGCACTAAAGAGAATGTTGGATTAAGGGGAGGTCGTGGCGGAAGCGGTGTGAGTACTGGCGTTGAGGGACTAGTTGAGTGCTGTGGCTTGATTACGGCGATAGCTCAAGCTAAGGAACTGACGCATCACAATCCAAACACGTGCCAGAAAGTATCGCTAATTAGAGATATGCTTAATAAGGGTGATATAAAAGTATGTAAAGTAGCAATAGAGGCCAATACGGCCGACATTTGAAACCACTAAGTCGGGCAAAAGCGTGATGAGCGTCACGTGACATAGATCTTAAGCAGTCTTCGCGGTGGTATTAGGTTAAGTGGGAAGTCGATTATGTATCTATTATGTTATGTGAACAAATATTTGAATATTATTCAGCAGCATATTCTAGTATATTTGTTTCTTACGTCTATATATTTATTTTAAATTTACATATAATATACATGTATTGTATCCTCGATGAGTGAAAAGTTAAATCCTAGGTTGATCACATGTTTTTTTTTCTGAAATGACATAGAATTGTTAATTATACTTTTGAGCGAAGCATAAGATGGCCAAGGCCTTGGTCGGATGCGTGGTTAAGGCGACAAGCGTCGTATGACTAACATGGTGATTGATTAGTGATCGAGTTTGACAGCACAAGGGACTAGATCGATACCATGACTCTGGGTCTATAAGCGGGGAGGCTGGTATGACCCGAAGCAATTCATAAAAGATATATGTATATCGTCTATATTTGTTTAGAATTTTAGGTTCGACAATTCTTAGACTACGGTATATAACTATACACGGTATATAAGCTCACATGCTTTGACTATGACAGCGTTGCACTTAGCGGGGGATTATAGCGAATATGTTGGTTCTGCGGTAGGTATAACGATAGATGTTGATATATTAGGAGTTATCCGTCACTTGATATCTGAGAACATCTTGGGCACTTTTCAGCAGTTGGTATTGATTGGTTTATGGGGACGCCCATGCATCTTTGTGGTTAAATC
Organism: Lithospermum erythrorhizon; assembly: GCA_019722365.1. Taxonomy (NCBI): domain Eukaryota; kingdom Viridiplantae; phylum Streptophyta; class Magnoliopsida; order Boraginales; family Boraginaceae; genus Lithospermum; species Lithospermum erythrorhizon. The sequence continues at coordinate 385,444 of JADFUC010001062.1, read as the reverse complement.
TCGGTAAAAATTGCGGGTGTTTAAGCGTCGCTTCTTAAGTTAGCTACGACTAGAGATCGGCGTGTTAAATGAATTGTATGGTGTCGTCCAAGAGGCGAGTAAGGTGTTGGAAATCAATGAAAATTGATTCCCTTTTTATTATGCCCCAGATTGCGTGTCAATTAATATCGATTCATTCTGCGGACAGTTAAATAATGATTCTGCTGGAATTTAGTGTTCGCACCAGTAATTGTATATTACTAGTGTGGGTTCTCATGATAATTTAAGGGGTTATGGCGATTCTTAGTCCCCTTTCATTAATCGTTATAATAATAGTGGTGGTCGATTATTATTATTATACAACTTCTTATTATCGAGCACAGAAGGTCAGCTTTATGTCACAGGTGATATTCGATTATATTTCATCGTTGAATTAAACAAGACTTGTGAATTGAGATGTATCTCACAAATGTATATATATATTTGTTAAATATATTGATGAGCATCAATTAGTTAAGAAAACTTGCAAAGTTTAATCAATTAAGCAATTAAATTGATGAATAACTTGATAAGTTATTCGATAGTGACTCGTTAGTATTTTAATTGAGCTTTGTTAAGTTAATTTAAATGGAGCAACTATTAGTGACTCATTATTTGATTAGAAGCCATAGCAGGTCTAATTAAGTTAACGAGTTAAGCGGTTGCTTATGAGTTGGCTTGCTTGCCCAGGTTGGAATTAAGAACTTTTGGTATTTAAAAAGAAAGAGACGGGTTTTTAGATTTCATGAAAAGAAACTCTTTCCTACCAGCCGCCCCTTGAGAATTGGAAGAGATTTTCTCTTTGATTTTGTTCTTTCTGACTACAGCGAGTTGATGCGGATTCGTTTCTCTTGGTGTGTATCCCAGGAAGGATTATCGTTTCCGTGTTGGAAAAGCTTTGGAGAGGTTTTTGAGGCTTTTCACGCAGAGGCATTTTTTGTGGATTTTTGGTTCGTTTAGGTATTTGATGTAAGTACCACATTTATTCATATTACTTGATATTATGTGTTAGGTGTATACATTATTTGAAGATGCAGGATGTATGAATTGGTGTTTATGAATAAATTCATCTTGGAGTGCTGATCCTACTTGTTTTACTGCTTTGCCGCGAGATGCGGCGCACTTGAGGCGTATTTGGAAGCGGGGAGATTTGCTTCCTTTACGAGTTCTCTTTTTTTCTTGTTAGGCTCGCCGTGTTCGCGTGGATAGCACCATGACGGAGGCGTCCACGACATAATGAGGAGAGTCGCGTGGCAGCCAAAACTACTGAGCATTCGCTAAAGAGAGGCGAATTACCTCTTAGAGAGTGGTTTCGGCCGAGTGGCGATGCAAACGACTCCGCCCACGAACTCTGAGTATTGGGTGTAAATCGCGTAGTTTGGCGAGTCCGAGTGGTCGGAAGACAAATCTACTTGGTTCGAAGACATAATTGGGTTTCCTAAAATAGGGCATCGAAACATGGTCAGAACAGATGGACAATCTTTTTGGGACACTTAGTTGACTCCAAAGGAACCTCACCGAGGATAGCGGTTAAACTCGAAAGGGCGGCGGCTGGAGGATCAGTATCTTCGAAAGGAAAAAATCCCGCTTGAGGCAGTATCGGCGTCAAGAAAGAATTGACCAGCTTTGACAGCTATAACCTTCCATAAAACCCTTACGAGAAAGGGGTGGCGTTTGGTGAAGCGAGGGCGACGAGAAGGGCCTTGCCCAGCGCCAATTCCGCGAGGAAGACCTCGGAGCCGCTCCGTCTCGCCCCACGACAAAATGAGTAGGGGACTTCGCTTTGTTCAAAGAAATGAGGGAAAGAGTAAGGGAGAAATTATTTACTTACAGTGAGCGTTAAGTGCATCCGGACGTAGGGAGGCCGGAGAAAGTGGGTTACCTTTTGAGTGTCCTTTCCGGCTACTTTATCTCCCAAAAATCGAGGCGATGATGTAGCCGTCTGTAAAGGCGATAGGAATGATTGTCACTGGCAAAATAGTCTGGGGGGTCGGTAGAAAGAACTTTCTTGGGGAGTTATTACAATGGGACAACATCGACTTCGCCGAGGCTGGATAGGTGGGGATCTTTATTTATAAATGTTTGACGTTGACTACCGTTAAAGGTAATGTCGCTTTGTCTTACATATGTTCTAACTACTTGCTCTTCAAATCTTTCATCTTAGCTTGTCGTGAAATTAATGCATTAGTCATGCATCAGCCTTACGTTCGAATATCGCGGCGAATAGCCTCTGTTCCTCGCGTCGGCTTTATGGCGGCGAGGATATCTGAAGCTTTTATCATATTATATTCATAGCGCCATGCTCAAATAAAATCGCGTAGTGGCATACGTATTCGAGAAAAGTTGACTTACTCGCCGCTCCAGAAAACTTGTCGCATCAGTGGGGTACAGTGATAAAGACTATGTCTGTGTAATTATGTTGGCACTGACTAAAGAACTGACTAAAGAAAAGAGAAGAAAGCATTAAATTGACAAAGACTCTCCTGTTGCCATAATCTTTCATCCCTGCAGATACACAAATGAGGTAAGCAAGTGCTCTGTACTATCACTCATCACTGTTCTTTAATTTATGAGTGTTTTTCAGTTTCAAACTCATAATAAGTACACTATGAGATTTAATGGGTTTTTTTTCTTCTTCTTTCATCAACCTATTTTTGCAAACAATTGCAATAATGCAATGATTAATTTAAAATACCCTTTTACATAGATTTAGTAAGTTTTTCCTCTTCTTTCTTTAACCCATTTTTGGCACTTATAACACTAGTTATTAATTTCAAAATACTATTTTTAATAGATTTAGTGGGATTTTTTCTCTTCTTTTTTCTACCCATTTTTGCAAACAAATGCAATAAAAAAGTCCAGACTTTTTACAAAATTTATTAATTTAAAAGTACCATTTTTAATTTCTGAATCACATGATGAAAGCGACCCATCATCTTCCTCTTTGTTCATTCCGTGTTTCATGCGATTCTTTAATTATATAGATTCTGTAAGAATTGAAAATGATTATTTTCTATTTTATATCATAATTGTGTCCCATAATTGATTTAACTAATCTTATCTTATCCTAGAGGATGTCCTTTTATGTGAAAGTTGACTCAGAGATATAGGCATGTGATGATGTTAGTGAATGAACCACTAAAAAGTATCAAATGGTACTTTGTTCTTGATTATATATAATAGGTTAGGCATAAGTGGTGGACACTATAGATTCTTTATTTAGGGTTTCAATTTTTTCTTCTCTTTACCCTTCTTTTACTGTATATTTACCCCCCCAGCCACCCACCCACCCATTATCATTATGGAGTTTCTGGATTTGTTCTTCAAATTGCTTCAGTTTCTCTTATGACTGATATGGATTGATGGGGGTTTTCTTTTCTTTTTGCCTTTAGGTAGTTGTGGCATCTTGTTGATTTCCAATTTATTTGCAATATGAATGTCTGGAAAATAGTTTACATCGATCACTCCAGTTCAAGATATCCTACTTCAATCCCTCTTGTTCAAAAAATGATTCAACCCACTAATAATTTCTTCAATTTTTTGTTAGTTTAAAAATTGTCATCCACATTTAATCATTTAGCCTGGTATTTTTGTCCGTTCAATAAAAAAAAACTATTCATCTTCCTCAACCTCCGCTTTTTATCTTCTGCTTGATTGACAAGATTAGATAAAAAATGGTGGTTGAGGAATATGAACAAAGTTTTTTGTCCAAGCGGATGAAAGATACCCCTACCTAAATTACAAAAAAAATTGATAAGAAAATTTTGACCTAAGGGTGAAAACTGATTGAATGTCATATTTCAAATGTGAGTGATGTTCAAGTCATTTGCCCTTAATTTTATTTAGTTGGGTGTTGTTATGTTGATGTTGTTATGGTATTGAAGATGAGTAGCATCTTAAATTATTATTAACAATGAATGCCACTTTGCAGGATGTAGCTCATCATAACATATACTGTATATAGTGTTGTCTTGCCATCATATTGTTCACCCATTTTCTAAATAGTGGAAAAAGATTTTACAGACGACCTTCAGTTCTAATTGAGATGTAGCACTACATTTAAACATTTGATAGTTTAGTATTTAAGTCCTTTATAAATACAAAATACCTACTTAATTAGTAACATTTCATTTTTCCAATGATAATTATCAGTACCTTTGTCAACCCAACCCTTCCCCACCCCCCTCCCCCTTTCTTTTTCTTTTCTTGTTTAATAATGTTATTTGCATTTATTTATTTATTTATTTTAATGTTCCCATTCTGCAGTAGAGACAATCATCAAGCTAAGATCTTTTTCTCATTTTACTAGTTAGATATTTTAATCTCTTCATTTATTTTTTGTGCCTCTCATGATTAAGCTTTGTGTTCTCAATTATTTATTGGTTTGCTGCTTTGACAGGTTGTGAAGAGGCATTGAGAAGTGTTGGTGTAAGGAGCTTTCGTCAGCCCACTCATGGGTGAGATTAAGGGTTAGATTATCTGTAGATACCGTTCATTTTAAGCGCTTTCGTGGGATGTTTGTCATATTGAATGATTGAGTGAATGACGCGGGAGATAGTGTTCTATCTCCTTTCATTTTGTGACTTGGACTGAAGGGAGCTCCTTTTTCCTTCTCTTGGTATTGCATCTCACAATAACAATGTAAGTGAGATCTTGATCAAATTGTAATTCTTCTTATGGTGAAGGTTCTTTGTTTTCCGCTTTATTTATCACCAAAGATTAGATCATGATCACGCTTTTTTATTCGCACCCCCACCTTTCACGCTCGTATAGTATACGTTGTGTGATGGCCTTTCTTTCTAGGTGAATAAATTTAAACAAGATATATAGTTAACGTTTGCGTATCGCCCGTTTACATATATTTGGCAACTTGTTTTGTTCACGTTTTCCCGTTTATCCCTTGTGTTGCTTGACTCGTAAGTATCTTTTCTACTTGTCGTTCCTTTTATATGAAAAAGTAGTATTGTTTGAGTTATGGAAAATGCGTAGTATCTGATGAGGATATATTTAGGCTCAAGAATCGATATGTTTGACATTTGATCTTGAATCTAGTTCATTGTTTGTGCTTTGACTCGTAGCGTAGTTAGAAAGGCGTTGTGGCGGCCGCCGTGGCGTTGTGGCGTGGCGTGGCGTGGCGGCCGCCCCGGTAGCCATGAGTGGTTTGGTGGTGAATACGTGCGGCGGCTTTATGCGTCGTCATTTAAGCCTTGTAAGCGTAGGCGGAGACGCCATGTTAGCCATAGATTTTACAGTGAAAATGGAGTGTGGGGATGGTTAAGGTTTACATGAGGAAAACGAGGGTTCACGAGGAAGAGGGTAGAGGAAGGAGGAAGTAGGCGGTTGGGGTATTTTTTTAGTGGTGAGGGTTTTTTTACATAAATCAGTCCAATCTGCTAAATAAATTAAGCCAATTAAAGAAAATATGCTAAATTTCCAATTTCTTACCGTATACATTAATTGATTTATGTTTAATTTAAGTTTTATTGATAGATTTTAACAATGCTTTCATATTTGGTTAATTTTAATTTATTTTATAATTTCATTTTATTAATTGGATTTATGTTTAATTTTAGTTTCTTAAGATTAATTTAAACCGTGATATATTTTAATATTGTATATTTATCTTTGTATATAATTTATTGATTGAGCATATTTGTCACAATTCTCATTTTTCCACGTTTAAATTTATTATTATATTAAAATATAAATGTAAAATCTGTAATAGCCTTACCCCCATTCGTCATTCAGAACTATGCTCACGCTACTTGTTAACAAAAAGAAGCTTGAGCCCTGAAGTATATACAACATGATATTCAAATATAGTTTATCCTTAAGATACATGATCTAATCGTCTAGCTATATATGTTATTTGTTGAATTAGTTCTATCAATGACCGAAGAATATAATGAGACTCTAACGTGAGTTACTCTTTGGACGTCTTTCTTTTCATTGGAATCTCTTACTTGAGCAATATATATAGTTATTACTCTTGTATAGGAAATCACCTATACAGTCTTACATATGGTTGTTAGCTAGTTTAATTTGAGTCCCAGTTATCACTTGTATATGAAGGCGTGTTTATTGACAATGTCTCATGAACTATTGAAGGAACAAAACACAATTTTTGCTATCCTATTTGTTGTGTTAATGTTAGCCAAAGGAATATACTTTATGTAGTTAATGTGGTCTATTATTGCAAAAGTTGCATTCATCTTATGTAAGTTTTCCCTGAACAAGTTGATTTTGTAAAGTTCCCTCTTCAATAAGTTGTTTGATAATTGATAGAACAGGTACATAACACCTAAGATTTTGCACTGCATGGCCAGGTTTCTGGTGTCCCAGAAAAGGGCAATGGACATTTCCTTATTTAGGAAATTAAAGTAGCATCATATATATGCTTATACTTGGTGCAAAGGGCAAACTTCTATCTAGAATTATATTATGATTAACTTGGAATCTAGTGCTCCAAAACATACAAGGCTTTTGGTAGGGTGGTCCCCTTGTTCTTCAATAACTGGAGTACTTTTAGAATACAACTTGGAGTTAAATTTTTCTAATGTAAGTAATTTATGTAGTGAATCATTATGAACTCAATAAGTAATGTCTTGGAGACTGCAGAAATTTTGATCATTCAACTCAATTTAATTGACCATTAATTATTTGTTATTCCTTATTCCAATGCAATAAATAAGTAATTGATATGATTGAATTTATCTTTAAAAATATTTTCATAATATTTTTTTCTTTGTACTTTTCATTATAATATAAAGTAATTGATGATGAAAGATTGATACGAAAATACGAAAACGAGAATTAAAATGAATTGGATGGGGTATATGTTTATTTTGTTGTCTTACTACTCTTACATGTTAAAGGGAGTCTGGATTAGTTGTTTAAAAATTATGCTTGAAGTCTATCTGGTATTTTGATTACTGAGAAAAATGAGTCATTTGGGCGATATTTCATTCCACCCTCAATCCTGTTCAGCAGTATTCAGTAATGGCATTCATGAATTGAAGACGATCTTCTATTGATGTAAGAAATGTAATGCAAGTTAATAAATCTGCAACAATAAACGGTGGAACCGTGAATCTTATGTAGGGGTGGATGAAGTAATCTTACCGTTTCAAAATACGTAGTCGTTTTAATTTTTTTCTTTTTCTGATAGTTGATTGTTTAGAATTTTTAATATACATTTTTACAATTTTAATATAGTTTTTATATTTTTTCGATATGTGGTTTTTACAATCTCGATATGGTTTTCCGCAATTCAGCCCAATAAATTAATTTTTAAATACATGATTTTACATTTTGAGGTGGCATGGGCGGATGAACTCAAATTACATTTGAATTTTATTTCTAAGCCTATATGTGATCAACTCAAATTGAGGTAATCGTTGATTTGGTCCTAAATAGTAGGACGAAGTTGTATTTTGGTTTTAGATTGTTATATTGTTGCAGATTAGTCCCAAAAAGTAGTATAAGTATTGCAATATGGTCTTCAAAAATAACTAATGTGAATGCACATTTGTTCTTATTTTTTCGGGGTATTCTATTTTTATTTTTAGGCAATCTTTCAACGTTTTTGACCTAGGGATTATATTGCAATATTTTTTACTTTTAAGGATCATATTACAATATTTGGGCCACTTTCGGAAGTGTGTGGCAATTATATAGCGGATTGGAATCGAAGTATAACTAACTGGGTATCTGTGATCAAATCTGGCAATTAACTCAACTCAAAATTGGTGTGTGGCATTACATTTGATAATGTATTGAAATCAAGTATATTATATATAAAAAAAAGTTGGGGTAATGCAATGACCTGCCTATAATAACCCCGTACCATGCGTATTATAAAATTAGGCAAATGCTAATGGTGTTTGAAAAATCAAGATATAAGGTGTCACATATGCTTGGTTTGAAAGCGGAAATGAGTGGGAAAAAGGTGAAACTATGTTCTACAAAGATTGGAAAGAACAAATATTAAGGAATCTTCTCCAATAAATATCGATCGTCCAAGAAGTAAAAATGGCGTTCGATGTAATCGATTATTCTTTTATTAGGGCTACGATAAGCGGTTCTTTAATGGGCTTTAAATTCGAGAGTCAAAAGACCTTTTTCGGGTTATGCTTAGAATACGTTTATGTCCCGGCTTACCGCCAGCCAGTTAAGGGTAAAAAGTCTTTTCGGATCTTATAAATATTTCAACGTCGGCTTACCATTAAAGGTAATGTCGTTTTGTCTCTTTATATATTTATCGCGCTTCTTAAAGGTAATGTCATTTTATGCCATATATTTATCGGCTTACATTAAAGGTAATGTCGTTTTATACCATATATTTATCGACTTACGTTAAAGGTAATGTCGTTTTTGTGCTTATATATTTGTCAACCGTTAGAAGTCATTTTGTCTCAAAATACTTTAAAGAGGGAATCGCGGCGGACTTTATCTTTTCTCTCGCGATCTTTTGTGTGGCAGTAGGTTGTATCGAAACTATGAATCATCTCAACTGAGGCAACATCCAGAATATCGAGAAAGTCAGGATAGTGAAGCAATTCTTGTGAAAGGTGGTCTTATGACAAGCGAAGCTATGAAAATCGGTCGTTGATGAGTATACATTCTTCATTTTCTCTATTTTCTTGATATGGAGTTATAATATTCTCTTATGTTAGGCATTTGAATTACATAAATTTTAAATATCAATCTAAAAATCTTTAAATGATGGTCTAAAAAATAGTAAAAGATGTTTTGATCTTAACATATTCTAAGTATTAAAATTATAAAACTTGCTTATATTTATTGAAGTTTATTATCAACCTCTAAATTTATTTACACTCTCATCCCAACATACATTAAGGAGGATGTATTATCAACCTCTTAATTTACACTCTAAATTTATTATCAACCTCTAAATTTATTGAAATTTATTTAAACCCCGAATTCTATCTGCCTTCACATACATTAAGGAGGAAGGCGCTATTGGCTTGTCAATATGGATATATTACAATTAATTTTTTGAGATTTAGTTGCGGAGCTTCAATCTAAATTAAAGGGTAAAAAGAAGTTATTTTTTTTTTTTTATTGAGAGGAGGTCAATCGTTATACTTTATGTAAAATAACTTAAAATTATATAATAAATTTTAAAATTTTCAAAATTAAGATAAACAGTTATCCTTTTTTATTCCTTCTAAGCTTCCCATGCATGTGGTCATCTGCTCGCTTATGGACACTACCTTCGTCCCTTGTCGGAGACCGATTGGATCTAAGGAGCAAAGTTCGATCAACAGATTACTAAATTTTGTTTGATCCCTTATTCTCTTTTGAAATCTTCTTGCACTTGATTGGATTTGACGGGTGAATTTTGGATGTTAACCCGTTTAAATAATTAGATATTAACTGTTATACTTCAAAATGTAAATAGATATGCTTGTAAAAATTAATTAAAATTTGAGATTAACGATTAACAACTCCACTAATAAGTTTATAATCGTCTAATTAATTTTTTAAGACATGCATTTGAAAAATTAGAGATCGATGTTTAACTCAATTGACATATGAATAGGGTTGTAAATCAACTTGAAAATTCAATTTGATTCGAAAGGTTCGGCTCGAAATAGTTCAATTTGAGGTTCGATTCGGAGGATCAAACGTAGAATTGAACTTTAAAAAATAATGTCTAGCTGAATAGTTTGAAACAATTCGGCTGGATGGTTAGCAGGATTTGGGCCAAACTTCAAATCACAGCCCAATTGCCCAAAACTTCAACTAGATGCATGAGATTTCAAAGGTTTAAATTATGTTTTCAATTTCATGTTTTGATTTTGAGATTTGATGTAGTACTTTCAATTACGTTTTGATTTTGGATTACAATTTGATGTTTTTTGGATTCAATTGGTTTTTTAATTTTGGCATTCGAATCGAGTTTTTTTGAACAGTTCAACAAATTCGAGCAGAACTATAAAGTGTAACTTTTCCATCAAACTCGATTGAACCTTAAAAACTAGGGTTCGACCATTTCGAGCCGAATCGAATCTAAGATTCGAATCTTTGAGCCGAACTCCAACCTTGCAATATTCGGTAGGTCTCTGCTCTTTTATTGTACTAAATTATGACTTACTCCTTACTAAGAATTTTATTATTGAGTTTGTCCGTATAGAAAAAGGCCAAATAAGATCAATACGGTCACCAACCAATAGGGGTCCAAATTTCACCATTTAATGTATTGTCCATTACGATGGTTGCCATGTTTCCCAGTTACTCGATTTATCATACTGAGAATCACTTTTTGAAATCTTGAAGTCAAATCATATCATTTCAGAACGCAACTCCAACTCTCCAAGCATGATTCTTGAGTTTAAAGCCTTAAACGTTCACATTTTATTTATCTACTTATCTTTATTTGAGTGCATCTCGATCGAGTAGTTAGTCACTTATCACTATTGTAATATTCTTGAGAGGATTTCATTGCCTAGTAGTTTTCTTAATATTTGATCATTAAGGAGCATTAGCTGCTCATCTGAAAATATGTATAATATATTCTTTTATTAGGAATCAAATTTGAGACTTTTTGAATAGAGGTTTAGGCCAAATACCACTAGGGATTAAGTAATTACAAGGTTGTTGAAATACCTTAATGAAACGATCTTATTTGCAATAACATAATTAAATTGATATCGTCAATCATAATAAGATTATTATATTACTAGTTAGTGACGGCCATCAAATGACGGACATTCGGTGACCTATTCAACAGCGATTCTAACTGATAGTTATATCTTTAAGCAAAATAGCATAATAAAGTGATGATGTATCAGACACCCTTATGTGAATGCATTATAAAATTTGATGTACTCATTAGTAGTCATAGGAAAAACTGATTTGAACAACAAACTCAACATATATCATTAAGAGTCAATAACACCATAAGTTAACATATATCTAATAAAGTCAATTATAGGTAATCATTCACATTCTCGACAAGATAGCTGCATTTCTCTCTCGTTTCCAAAGCTCACTCCAATCTTGGCTTGCCAAAATTCAATATGACCCACAACATTACAGCCACTTCTAACTCCATAAACCAACCTGCACGTACATGAGAACATAATGTTGATTCAGATACAATTTCTTGCACTTAGTTAGTTTGTAGATATATGGCCTTTAAGATAAGATAATATGGAAAAATAAGCAACTCAGAAAAGATGCACATAGTCCAAACAACAGACAAACATGAATCGTGCAGAATGTGTTCTACAATTGCATCGAACTAATGCTTCTATATCAATGCTTTAACATAATTTCCCAATTTAGATGTTATAAAGATTTAAAAGATGGTATATAAATATTGAGAAGAATGATTGATAACTCAAGAAGAATCCCGTTTCAGTAGTAGATCCAAACATAAGTGCAAATGCATCGAACTACCAAATAAGCTTCATCATTTGAAAGTAAGTTTATTTCATTGGAAACCCATAAAGATACAGTGTTAGAAGATGGAAACTATAGAAGCCCAGATAAAGTAATGATGAGTAAAAGACAGTTACCAGATAACGATAACAAATAGGTGAATAAGCATTTTCTCTATTGAAACTTTGTGCCTACTTTAAGATTAAAAAAATCAATATCCATCAATTTGATCCAAAAAAAAATGACCCAGTTAATGAAATCCTAATGTCATTCACTTTGCCAAGGTTCCAGGCGACATTGGTTGTTCTCTAAGAAGAGAACCATCTGAAGTGGACTATTCAGGGCTTATCGTGTCACCTGGCCTCTTGCCTAGACAACCATTGACTCCTTTCTCTCCGCCGGTATGGTTTTCTGGATGTTCCTGAGCTGATGGAGCAAGAGAACCTTTATTGCAAATTTCTGACTGCTTTTCCAATGCATTTCTCTCATCTAGAACATTAGAAAATGAGATAAGTATTATAAAGTACTCAGACAACAGTTTTGTCAAAATTATTAGAGTGACAAGTTAAGCTTCAATATCTGCACAAGAAAGATGTTCTGAAGAAATCGATCGTCCAGGTAAATGAAGTACATCAAAGTTATATAAGGAGTTTGAATTAGCATCTACCCGCCATCTTTTTAGCAGCTTCCGCTGAGTACACTACCAAAACTGAACAAAATTCTTTCATGTCTTGTGGTTGAATGATATCTGACAAACAATGACCTTTAAATAGAGAAAGTATTCAGATTCAATTTAAATGCTCCATTAGAATTCAAATTTTTGAATTGAGCATATCTGTAAGTGATACAAAGTATTCCGTATGAGAAAGTCAATTGAATCATCTGAACTTTAAATCTAACACTTAGGCTTGTAAACATCAACATAAATTGAATGGTACACACAGGTGGCTGTAGTGAGCACGAGTTGATTCGATTACCGTTATTCGGCTGAAATAGTTCGGCTCGTGGCTCGATTCGATAGCCTTGAGCATGGTCGGTGGCCAAATCGAGTTCGACGGATAGGCGTGCGAAATAGTTCGTCCGTACGTTTGATCGCGTTATCGGCTTAGATATGATGATGTAAGCACATGTTAAGCGCAAATACAATCTGAGTATAAATCGTTGTATGCATTTTCTTTATTCACGTCCCATTATTCGGTCATTTCGTAAAAGTGTTCAACCAAGCAGTTCGATTCGATTTGCAAAGTTCGGTACCGGTTTGGTGTTGGCGTATCTTCAAGCGTTAAATTCAGATTAGCGTTTTTTGAGCATGCTCGAGGCTAAAGTTACTGACCTGACGTATCTTTCAATGAGTTCGGTTAGTTTCTGACCTACACACAATCAACCAATTCAAAATCAATTTCATGTATACACAAAATCAATAATAAATTCCTAATCTAAAACAAATTTCAATTTATAATCTTCAGTAAAACAACTGAACAATTCAAAATCAATTTCATATATAAAAAATCACTAATAAATTCCTAATCTATAGATGTGAATTTATAATCTTCACAAACAGTTGAACAATTTAAAATTAATTTAATATATACCCAAAATCACTAATAAATTCCTAATTTACAACATATTTGAATTTATAATCTTTAGTACAAACAACTAAACAATTCAACAAAACAAAAAAAATTCACAAAACACAAAAAAAACAGCAAAATTAATGATAAAATACATAAATGCAAAAACATATTCACTTCCAAAAAATTCACCTCCACACTCTAAAAATATCAAATTAATATTTCTACTACGAATAAATAACAAATTTAAATAACATTGTGATTTTTTGTTCAATTGGATCTAACCTTTGAATAATTTGGTTAAGGATAAGATATCTGAAGGATTTTTTGTCGCCGCATATACATCCGCCGTAATCCATGGCGCCACCGCATTTGAAAGCAATCAAAGAAAGGTCTGGAGAAGTAGAAGAGGTGAAGAAAAGGATCAGATGCTAGTAGTAACTTTGGAGGGAAAAAAGCCAAAAAAAAAAACCCCCATCGATCAGTTATAGCGCCTATAATTAATAGGTGCCAATAAACTAATTGATTTACTGGAATCAAAATTAATTTTATTGAGTTTTTTTTTCACTTAATCGATAGGATTTCATTAGATGAAAAATAGCAGCGGTGTTTGTCCAAAAAGTACAAACAAACGATGCTAACAAATAACCGTGAGAAAAGGGGCAATTAGCCGGTGAGGAGGTTCGAGAGCCAAACGATGTCCCGATGCCTAGAGTTCGATATACGACCTGATTTGGTTATTAGGTCGCGTGCAGATTTTCTGCTCCAAGTAGTTTCTTGATGAGTAATTAGTAATTAATTGGAGTGGGAGATGGGTCCCGATTGGTAAAATCGGCGAAACTGTCACAGGCGAAGAAGCAGAATAAATGGGCTGCATGAGTGGGCGAGTGCCAAATGCCCTTGAGGGGGCGACTATCATTTCGGTAAGAAGAAGAAGAGAGATAGATTGCGATAGCGGCAGTTGACTCTGATAAGGGAGGTAATTAAAATTTATCCATTCTGGCCGTAATGATGCTTAATGAGCCTTTGTCGTGTCGGTATTGAAGGAGGCGAGTCGAGATGGAGCCAGAAGTTGACTGACTATAAAGGTAAGAGCCTTGAGGTTAGTCCCGAGTAAGTTGACTTTGATCTACGAATACTCTTCTTCGGCGCAAACTCTTTCCGTCCGGATTCTTGAGGCAGTCGTCGGTGTTTACGTAGAGATGTAGGTCCTTTTTTCTTGAGGAGCTTGATCGTCGTAGTGTTCATTGGGAGCTGACCGATGCTTTGTTTTCTTGTGACGTTCATTTTGGAGCAGGCGTATCAAAGCTTCGACTTGAGATTTGTGTCATTACATGCAGCCGGACCGGAATCGTCATTGGCGTCGCGGTGGGAGACTTGCATTGAAAGTACTGGCATTTCTACCATTATCATGTGTCACAAAAAGTAAACTTGAGCATGGCGATAACCGCCTCGAGGAACCGAGGCTCGGCCGGATGATCTCCGTGATCAGCCAGCGTAATGATGCCCGGCCGTGCCCCAGACCCGGTCGACCCTACGGACTTGGGGAACCGTGCACGAGGTGGGGAAATTACGCACCAGGAGATGGGCGGGAGAATTCGTGAGGTGATGGGAACCATCATGGGAAGCGTGATGCAGGCTCCGAGGCGGATCCTCGGTTAAGAAGAGGAGCCGGGTATCGTCCGTGCAGGAGGATGGGAAGGAGAACCTACAACTCCCCCGGTGTTGAGGAGCAATGGAAGCGATCACGGGATAGCAGTCGCCATGAAGTTGCGACAAGAGACGCTGACCGTCTACCGGCTCCCCGCGAGATGTTATGATATTAACTTTAGCAGGCGAGTTTATGCCACATCGCGGGGTTGTGGGCGAGCCCGACGGAGGAACGATACCGAGTTAGCGGGACCTTGCCTGCTTTAACATAAGGGTATTAAATCGTACCAACGGGTTGAAACTCCTACGTTCACCAAATTTACCGAGGAAAATGGATTCGGAGCCGTCGTGGAGCTCGGTCCCAGATGTCGTTCAGCCGGCCGAGACGTATGAGTGTCTTTATTAGGCCTTTTCGGCCCCAGCTTAGCGGACACTGTGGCGAATTGGTTCAACCCGGTTGCACGAGAGTGCATTAAAGCTTTTGAAGCTGTTGAAAAAGCAGTTCACGAGGACATGTGGAGAATGCGGAAAGACAAGGATGGCTACATTGAACCTTCAGGACAAAGGGAGACAGTCGTCGCCTCGCTAGAGAGAGGTTTCAAACAGAAAGGATTCAACTGATACCGAGGCCTAACAAAAAGATTTGCGATTGCCTTTATGGAGGGACTTGTGGATGAGCAAGTACAGGAGTCACTCCTCGAGAGGCAACCTCGGAGTTTGGAGGAGGTCGAGGCCCTCTGAAATACATACGGATCGGGAGAGGCAGAAAGAGAATTTGAGAAGGGTAGAGAGCGCCGTTAGATGAGCACCGGCGGGCCAGGCCCCGGGCGGAAGCGTCTTGGGCGGAAGGATCCGAGGCGCTGACGGGCATACTCGGCCCGACCCCGAGGAGTGCGCACCCCAGCCTGCGGAGGTCGAAGAGGGAAGATCGAATACTTGACTAATTTGAAGAAGACACCGGCCGAGTGTTCACGGACATATGTCCCGAAGAACTGACTGGTGATTGTCGCGACCACCATGGAAAAAGACCTCTCGGATCGAAGGATATGAGCAAGTGCTAGTAACCTGAGGACCGTAGGCATGTCTGCGATGGTATGCGCCACACGAAGATCGAGATAGAGAAGCTTCATCCCCAGCGGGGGCGGTGAGATTACATCCCTTGAGGATACGAGTGTGAATAGGCATTTCGACAGGGAAAGATCGAGATCCCAGATGGACCCCCAGCGTCGTCGGAAGAGTGGCGTATCTCACGGGGGGCGAAGTGGAGGAGCCGACTCGGGAGAGGCTAGGCAGACATGCGTCAGCGGGACATATATGCGATAGCAGCAGGCGTACCCAGAGTTCTCGGACTTGTCCTCCGCAGAGAAGGATTTTGAGGGGGTAGTGTCCTCACGAGGATCCACTAGTCGTTACACTAGTCATAGCCAGCTTAGTGGAGGATCTTTGGTAGACACGAGAGGCTCGGTGAACATCATTGCAGGCGTATCTCGAGTTGGGGATGAGTAGAGCACCAGTCCGGACCGGTATCCCACCTGCTTGGCGGGGTTTACCGGGTTGCGAACAAGGATAATATTTGGAGTTCGATAAAGTAGACATGGCGGACGACAATGGGATAATAGGCTGACAGCATTATCGCGATTAATGATGAGTGTCGTTCATCGCCTAATGTTGAAGTTCACAAATGCGGCATGGGACCGGCGAGGTCGAAGTCGAGAAAATACGTGGATGCTACTAGCCTCGGCAGGCGGATAAAGCCCGGATAGCCAGTAAGTAGACCCCGGACCAGAGGGACCTAGAAACAGGAATGTCTGCACCCTGGAGGTCCCGAGGGAGCATCCTAGGAAGGGACGGCCGCAGGAGGAGATTCGGAGTATCCCGGTCGATGAGAGGGATCTGGAGAGGGTATCCGAATTAGGACCAAAGCAGGGGGCAAAACACGAGGCCACCCGAGTCCTCAGGAAATATCAGGGTATCTTGGCCTGGGGAGCCGGGCAGTCGGAGGGATTGGCCAGTATCGGTTCGCGGTCCGTGTGAACCCGTATTTACAAGTTAGTATAACAAGGAGAAGCTGATCCGTGGGCGGTATAGGCGGCTTCTTGGGGGCAAGAACAATTGAGAACTCTTGTTCCCCGACCAGTTGGTGTCTGACGTTGATCCCGAAGCGAAGCGAGCACGGCGGGTGTGGCCAGGACTTCTTTAATAATAATATGGCCCCAACAGTTGACCCTCTGTGACATAAATAGGTTGGACTCGTCAATGACACGACCGGTATTCGTGGTCAGGGAAATGGGGAAGAAGACCGACCCAGGAGGGCAAGCTGGAAGAACTGCCGGCGGTTGTTCCACTTACATGGGTATAGGGAGAAGAGCGAACTTTCTTGAAATGACTACGAGATATATACGGCTCCTGCGTCGCTAAAGGAAGGGTCTATGTCCCCAATTTAGCGAGAAAGGAGTGCGGAGATGGTGGGCCAGGCATGGAGGACTTCGTTCGGGAGGAGCAGGGGTGCAGCCGTTGGGGTATGACGTCGGTGGCGTGGTGAGGATCACAGTGGGAGACTAAGCGTGAAGCCTTTGCCGCGGATGCTCGCGAGCGGAAATGCTTGAGGCGGAACCATCCGTATCAGCCGTGAGGAAGTGATTGGCGGGAGAGAAAGCGAAGTTTAAACATGGTTATATGGGTAGAGTGTCGATTGTGCCGGATGCCCAAAGCGGGGCCGAGGGGTGAGCGAGCAAATTGATGTAAAATCTATCTAAATGTTTGAGTATATCCCACACCGCCCAGGCCCCGATCGGAGAACGGAAATCCCTTGCGTTGGACAAGGAGGTTGCAGGTAGGGAGATGTCACATGTGCAATCCGCCCCGTTGCGAGTCCGCGTCAACACGCTTGAGAAGCGAGAGGAGGATCCGGGACACCGGAATAAAGAAAGGATACAAAACTCTTTTAGGTGGAACCCCCAGTCGTAGCATTTGAGATCCTCCCACGACCCCGAGGGTCGGGGAGGTGAAACACAGCCAACATGGAGTGTAAGTACCCAAACGGACATAAAATAGAACTATAATACAAGGAAGCGGGAATAAAGAAACAAATGACAAGCACGAAGAAGTGGAAAAGTGGAAACATATTAATACAAAACCCCGGAAAGAGGAAGAGTACAAGTTACAAATTGTCGAATCACCGGGGACAGAAGAGGATGGAAGGCCGGAAGGGGGGATCCCCCTCCGGGTGCGCTCGGAAACCTGCTTTTATGGGTTCCGACAAAGAGGAGTAAGCTTCGGGATCGGCTCTCACGGAAGTTTAGGGCCGAAGTCGGTATGGATGGCAATGATACTCGGCTTAGAGGAGGGCAATGAAGAGCGTTAAGGATTGGAGATCGACCCTTGACCCCATCCCGACCTCTCCCTACGTTCCCGTCGGGCCATGAAGTGACAGCCATCTCTCTACCAGCTCGCCACACACATTGGGCATAGGTGTTGTCGGCGGAGCTGCTTGGTGGCCAAGATGGCTGAGGGAATCACGGGCAGGGGCCGCCTACAGATGGTCAACATTATTCGACTTAACAGGGGTCGATTACTCTTTGTGGTAGATAGCTGCCATTGACATATATGACAAAGGGAGAAAGGACGGTAAGATATTAAGTGAAAAGAAAGTGGCCAAAAAGGGAAGAGAAATGCTGAATCTAGAGTGGGGATTGAGCCATACGTCTTTTCGATCTCGGACTCCCGCCCGGCGAGGAGAAGGGATTAAGTAAGTCGCCCGTGGAAGGGCCTTGGAGATCTCGGTACTATCATCCAGGTATGGGAGATAGGGGCCTCCTAGGACGGTCAGCGGTCTCGAGGAGAAGATCTGCCCCTCTGTCGTCCCTGTTAGAAGAGGAACTTTTCTGGGCAGGAGCCATCAAAAGGAAAGAAGAGGATAAAGTAGAAATTAGGGAAAAGATCTTTTGGGATGAAGCGAGAGTGAAGTAAAGAGATCTTTGTGGTGCTTACTCGAATTATAAGAACATCGGGATCTTTTTGAATTCAAAAAGGAGGTGATAATGAAGAGAGAGAGAAATTGGCGCCTAAAAAGTCTCATGCGATGATGGTGAGCATATGAAGCAGGCTTGACTCTTGGGAAGCGAAATGCCTCAGCTGAGGGGAAGTTAAGGCGTTGTTTGAGATGTGGCGGATCAAGGGGCCCTTGTATTCAAAGATCGACCCGTTGAAAATAAGGCGGGTGCAGGGAAAATGATAATTCCATAATTAATTAGAATTTGAATTGAATGAGTCACGTAGGTGGCCAGTGAGAGGATCTGGGCGGAGCCGAGATAAATGGATTTGACCCGTCTGAGTGGGCGAGTGCGAATGCCCGCGGAGGCTTATTTGTCGACTCGGTAAGAAAAAGAAGACCGTTATGGCCCAGCGACTTGATTGACTCCATTAAAGGGAGGTAATTAAAATTTATCATTCTGTGACCCATAATAGGCCGCTGTCGTTGAGTCGGCGTTGAAGAGCCATCGAGTCTCGATCAAACAACTATAAAAGGTAAACCTTGAGGCCAAATCAGTAAGTTGACTTTGATACCCAATCTTCTTCTTTCACGAAACTAAACTCTTCCGATCCGTTACTAACTTGATTGGCCAGTGTTTCGGCGGAAGCTGACGGTCGCTTGTTTTGCGGGAAGCGTCGTTTGGAAGCGAAAGAGCGTATCAGCTGACTTGAAGGATTTGTGATCCGGCCCGTCACAGAAACCAAACTAGAACATCATTTGATGATGGATAATATATTTATAACGTCTATCTCAGCGGGACCTTTTGTTGCCGTGATGCCTACGTATGAGTTAGCGAGTCATTTCTCCGTTTGACATTTGTAATTCCATTGTTGATTGCAAAGTTGAGTCCTACTAGCGCCCGATTAGCCCGGCCAACTAAAGGCCATGATGTGCCCGAATCTTTGAAAGTAAGCACCTCTAAAGATACCACTTGTAAATACCGGCATACCCAAGCCGTCGTGCGCTCTTCCTTGTTGAACCGTCAGCATCCCATGATTAATTTTTGTCATCTCGGCATACAAATAAAATTTGGCAGGTTCTTTTTTGTCGAATACTTGAGGAACTGACAAAAGATGAAATTGCAAAAATAATTGGAGAAGTAAGCGAGCGAATCGGACTTTGGTGAAAGAGGATGGAGCCACCTGATACATGGTAGATTATTCGTACTTATTCTGAGTTGAAAAAATTTTGGAAAGAAGCCGTAATGCTCCATATAGTAGCATCCGGGTGGTACAAAGATGTATAGAGACTTAAATGATGTATTGGTAGCCCCCAACGTAGAGAAATTATTTGAATTTGTATCAAAATGTCGACTTGTCAACGGTGAAAATAGAACACCCGACATCCAGCGAGGCTATTGCAACCCGCTTCCCTATTCAGTGGACTTGGGAGCATATTCACGATGGACTTTGTTTTTGGACTTCGAGGGCGTTGAGAAAGAATGATGGCGTTTGGGTGATAGTTGTTAGGCTAGCCGAAATCAGCTTCATTTCTTACCAATTAAATCGACTCACGGTCCTGGCGGTTAGCGAGGTTGTATGAACCCGGATTGTCTGCGATTACATGGAGTGCAGTATCAGGTATGTCGGATCGAGATGCAGTCCTCCCGGATTTTTGGAAAGGATTTCAAGCGATGGGGTGAGGTCAATTTAGTACATCATTTAAATCCAGTCGGATAGGCGGTCGGAGAAACGATTCAAACATTGGAGGGGCGTGTTGCGGGCACGTGTGTTGAATTTTTCTCGGAATTGGGATGATGAATTGCAAAATGGAGTTTGCGTATAATAATAGTTTCAGCGCCCGGTATTGGGATGGCGCGTTTGGCGTTATGCGGCGAGAAAATGTCGGAGCTCAGTTTGTTAGAATGAAGTAGGAGATAGAAAAGTGAATGGTTTGAGTTGGTGGAAAGATTAGGTGGAGAATAAAATTGATACAATGACGCTAAAAGTGGCGCGGGATAGACAAAAGATATTATGCGGTCGTCGCTTGAATTGGATTAACCTTTGAAATTGGTGATAAAAATTCTTGAGAATATCCCGTGGAAAGGTGAGTTGAGATTCGGAAGAGAGAAGTTGAGTCGATATATTGGTTCGTATGAGATTGTGGGCGAGTTGGTCCGGTGGCCTATCGTTTGGCGTTGCACTCCAGCGTGGGCAATTCATAATGTCTTCCGTGTGTCATGTTTGAAATATATCCCAGAGCGAATCCCGTATCTTAAGTCACAACCCGATTGGGCTTGGGGAGGGACACTACGTATGAAGAGCAGCAGGTGAAAATTCTTGATCGTAAGGAAAGAGTGTTGCGAAATAAAGTTGTGGCTTTAGTGAAGGTGTTGTGGCGAAATCAACCAGTGGAGGAGGCACATGGGGCCCGAAGGAGGATAGAAGTCAATATCCACATCTTTTTACCCCGAGCGAAGGTTAGTTCTTAAACATGTCGTAATATGTGTAGTATATGAATTAATATGAGGTTGAGTAAGTGCGTTAGATACGGCATTAGGCGTTGAGTAAATTGAGGATGAAATTTTTATTAGGTGGGAAAGGCTGAAAATAACCGTTCCGTATAAGCATTTTTTCTTAATGTGATTCGAGTTGCCGGTTGAGTGTTTTTGCGGTTAAAGTTAAAAAAATTTAATGGAATAATGTATTAATATGGGTGGGGGGTAATATGTTTGAGAATAGAAATTTAATTTATTTCGTGTTCGAGATAGGTTGGTAAGCCAGAGCGGAAGGCGAAATTCTGAACAAGCAGAAACCAAACTCCATAGGGCCCAACCACCACCACCACTAATACTTATACTTATCATCTTTTGAGCTTATCCACAAAGCTTCTTTATTGCTTTAACCGAGGTATAGGCAGAAACCCCCACTTTTTCTTCCGTTTCTTGCTTGAAATCTTTGAATCTAGCTTGAAAATCTTGTTCCCAATGCCCAAGGTTAACAAGGTATGAGTTTAATCTTCAAATCTCGTCATTTAAAGCTTGAGTTGACTTTACATATAGTTTGACTTTTTGTGTTGACTTTAGATCTTGATTTTATTATGATATATAATTGTTATCTAAGTGAGGGGAAGGGAATGCAGGTGATTTTGAGTAGTTATTATTGGGGTTAGAAAGTGAATTGGATTGTATGTTGACTTTTATTGACTTTTCTTAAATTGACTTTAAATGGTAATATGAGGTTAAGAGGGCTTTAATATAGTTAGTTGGGTATAGAATTATTGGTTTGGATATGGATAGGTAGAATTGGGTTGAAAGTTTAGGAAAGAATTCGTATGGTGGTGGTGCTTGAATTGGAGGTTGTATTTAATGGATTAATTAGTTGTCAATTGATTCTTGGATTGATTAGAGTGTCTTTAAGATGTTATTCTTGGGGTAATAAGGTGAGCGAATATTGAATTTTACGAAGTTGGCGATTGGATTATGAATGCGTTGGAATTAGAGTGTATATCGATCTTAGAATAGGATGATTGCTAAGAGTTGTAAATTGGAATCGTGAGACGTGATATAACACTCGGGGTATATAGAAATGTTAAGAGATATTATTATACTGAACGTGTTATAATGTATGATTTCTGTGAATAGGAGATGAGCTTGGGATCACAGCGAGGAATTTGTAAATTACCATTACTACTTTTGGGCTCGAGGTGAGTACAAATCTATTTATAGGGACCTTTAAATATATATATATATATCGTATTTATATATTTTTCATGTGTTGTTTGAGGCTGATACGATATGTGTATTGTGTGACTATGATTGATATGATGTGGAAATTGTGATTTATAATGCATATTATGGAAAAAGCGAGATTTGATTGACATTATGAGATAACTATGATTATGAAGTATATTATGACATAGTGAGATTATGAGTTACATTATGAGATAGTTTGGATATAATTCATGTTATGAAATTGTGTGTGTGTGTCTTTGTGTGTGTGTGGTACATTGTGCGGATGTGCTTGATTCTTTATGTCTTTATTGCGGAGGCGGTGGTGACCCGACCGGGAGGTTTGGTGTGGTGTGCTTATTGTGTGGGTAGCCCGTGGATTCGGGAGGTTTGGTGTGATGCGCGTTGGGGGTGTGGCCTCGGTGGGAGGATGGAGGTGGAGGCCTCGTCGATTATTTGGAGGTGGATTCCTCGTATGTGTGTGCAGGTGGATTCCTGCATGTGTATTATTTGGAGGTGGATTCTCGTATGTGTGCTCGTGGAGGTGGTGCCGACATTATTTGTGTGTTGAGATTGTTTCCATAAATGAATATGCATTAGTTATGAATAGAATCTATTGTGTATAGATCATGTAACATTGTATAAGAGAAATCTATGTGATATGTGGAAAGTTATTTATTATTAAGTACCACGATTAATGTACGTGCATATAATATATTTATATATATATATATATATATATATATATATATATATATATATAACATGAATATATGTGGTGGAATGGAGTACGTAGTATTTGTATTGACTCAGAACAGCAGTGACTCCCAATCTCATGGGCGGGCGTTTCGTACCTAGGTTTCTAGGAAGCGATCATTGAGGTGGTGAGGCTACATTTTTCTTTGAAACAACGTGGAAGATCATGGAATTGAGGCGGTGGTGGCGTAGGAAGTCTCGTGGTCGTTTCACTTTTTTGTTGTCCTTTTGTATATTTTGAGGCTGGTGTGTTGTATTGTATTGGCGAGATAGAGTTGTCGTACAACTTCCTTATCTTTGTATCTTGGATTTATATTACGTTGTCTGTTATTTTTTGTTGGATGTATTGTTGAAACACCACGATGGAATATGAGTTTTATTTTGATAATGTCGGCGAGGTTACTTTGTTATTGTATCCATCGTTGGTGACTCACGGTATACGGGGTTGTTAATGATCTTGCCGGAGGCAGGGGTGGAGTCGTTCTGATATGTATAATCGCCGCTCATGAATTGCCATGGTTGATATTCCATGGGTGGTAAACGATGCGCTGAAAAGGACAAGTTAAGAGCATGTGACATAAATTTTCATTTAGAGTCGAAACATATCAGGCTTCCTTATCGACAAGTAATACTTTGTTGTTAGCTTATCCTTGAGTTGAGAAGACTAATAAAATTCTCGTTATGAACTTGAGATGAGGCCCAGACATATGGGGAAGTATTAGAGTGCTTTGGGCAATTAAATCCGTATTGGATCGCGTCTATTAGGTATCTTCAAAGCTATTCTAGGTTTAGGTTTAATGTGTCTATAAATATGACACGTAATTATAATTTATATTCAAGGAATCATATTCAGTTCAATATATTATTTTATATTACTCTAGCATTCTTCACATGGTATCAGAGCATATCGATTCTTGAGGACTAAATAAGATTTCGCTGCCTTGTCAGTGGGTTTTCTGCTATGTGATACTCACCGTCAGGATTTAGTTTAAATATTTTTTCGTTAAAATTCATATTGTTTTTTTCCGTCGACCATTATTAATATTCTATTTCTTCCCAAAATTAGAAGATTCATAATTTTTAGTGTGTGGGTGAGTATCATAGTCATAGAAGAATTGTGTGCATTGATTGCATGGATGTTGAATTTTTCTAAATTGGTTGATGGGGAAGTTGGTTTCTCTAGTTTAAGGTTTTGGAATTTCAATAGTTTTAAGTTTTCATTGTTGATGTTCATGACCATTTACTTTATCTTACATTGTTTTGAATATCCGTTGTTTGTTGAATGCGGATGTTTTATACTTGAATAAAATTAAGTTGAACCCTTTGATATCAAGTAAGATTTTGTGTATATTGCACGTGAATTATGGACGTGTGTTGCAGTGATTATATGCGCAAATATATTGAAGTTCGAAAAGATATAGGCGTTTCCCATTATATTACATGTATTGTTGTTTTGGTTACCACAGCGATGTTATTACTCAATTGTTTTGGTTCTTTGGTGATTATGTTGGGTTCGAAAAGAAGGCGTTCCCACGTCATACAAATTTTTGGCAATTAAGAAAGGGCGTTCTCGTTCGTCTTGGTAGAAGGGTTGAAAAGAAAAGCGTTGCCTTGTGTTGAACTTCTGACGGTTCGAAAGAATGGAGTTCTTGGCCGGCTATTGATTTTCTTTCGAGTATCGTACCACCGATGTTTTGGTATTCTAACGACATTCTTTTCGTCGATGGTTTGGTTTTACAGCGACGTTACCGCCCTTTGTTTTGGTTTGTTGAAGTATTCCGAGCATTGTGAATGCAGGCATTATTTCGTCGATATTTTTTTACTATTATTACATTTCTTGAGCTCATGGAATTACATTAAATTACCATGAGCTTGAGGAAAATTATTAGGTATAGTCTTGGGCGAGTCGGTCCAGTGTTGGACAGCATCCGTTGGAATGTATTGGTATTTCTTTCTACTAGGTTTAGGTTTAATGTGTACATAAATATGACCTGCGCTGTTATGAATTTATATTCAAGGAATCATATTCAGTTCAATATATTATTTTATGTTACTCTACCATACAAAATAATAGTGTGTCATATTTATAAATTACAATAGCTTATCATATTTATTGACACATTAAACTGTTTTAAATACACAAGATGCCTGTAGATCTTGATCCCGTCACTAAACAGAACAAATCTTTATAAAGGAAGAGGAAGGTCGATATGATTTTTGTCTCTTTTTTTTGTTGGGATTCAAGATTGTTTCAAGCTTGCTTGTGAATTTAAAATTGATGTATTGAAAAACATCAAAATAGGGCTTTTGTGAAAAATTATAAGCGGGAGAAATTTCTCTCACATCAAAATATTTCCATCAATTTATCATTAAATCGTCAAAATTGAAACATTCTTGGGGTTTTTTAAAAAAATGCTAGATTTTAGATATTGAAATTTGATGGGAGTAAGAATAATATCCTTTGCGTAATAATACCGTTATACATTTATAAATGATACTCACGATATTTTTTACGCTCAAAGCGAAACAATTACTATTGTAATATCTACTTTATTCTTGGCCAGTGTTGTTTTTTGAGTTTAAAACTATGAACATTATATCCCAATAGAAGCTAAAGTTGGAATAAAAGAGTTACGAATAGACTTGTAAGGAACTACAATTTTGTGCTACTCAACCAATATATGATACTTTATAAATCATCATGATGTAATAATTAGCGAGTTTAGTTTCAATCCTTGTACTTTAGGCCGATCGGGAACTGGACCCGTTTTATTGTATTGTTTGAAGTTTGATGTAATTGTAGATTTGGTCTCAGATAGTGGGATCATATTATAATTTAGTCATAGATAGTTATATATAGCATTAGTTCCTGAAAGTGGTACAAATATTATCGTTTATAGCCCAAATATGATAATGTTCTTGGCATTCTTGCTTTGATTCAGCGTTGAAATAGGGCAGATATATAATATTTATCATTTTTTGGACCATAATACAACATTTATACCATTTTTAATAATTAATAATTAATTTATATAGTTATATTTTGAGACCAAATTAGCAATTAGATGATTAGATCTTTGAAATTTGATCAATTACCTATCAAGAAAAAATCCTTTGAATAACATGATGCCACGCGGTGTGAAATCATAATAAGCGCATCATTGCATGTGCTGCATTGTCTTTTATTCTAAGTTTTGAACACGCAATCTCCCAAACCAAACACATTTACACCCTCTTAAATTCGAATCCTCGATTATATTTTATATGACATTTTTTATTACAACTTTTCTTAAATCGTATAGCATGTTTATGTTTTTAATTTATATAGGAATAATATTTTTAATAAACTAAAAAAAGACTATGGATATAACAATATCAACAAAATATAATAATAAGTGTGACACAAAATATAATAAATGATCCTACCACTCTATTACATTTACATTTGTTGTCTTGCCTTTACTACTCTGCAATCTCTCTCAATCTCTCTCAGTCTCTCTCTAGAAAAGCCAAAGGTCTTCTACTTTTATTCTCTCTCCACTTCACTCTCCATCCAACAAATTTATTGAATTCAAATTAATGAATTAATTATTAAAAGTTGGACACTCTAATAAAGAAACACTTAGAGCATTACCAACTTCCTCCTAAGTAGCAGAACAAAAAATCCAACTTTTTATTCATACTAGATCTTCTTCTTTCTTCATCTCAAGTAAGTATTCATTCAATATTTTGTATAACAATGTTTTTAAATTTATTATTCAAATGCCCATTTTCAAGAATGAGCTAATTCTTTTTAAATTATTGCATTTTCATTTGTTTGTTTTATAAAAATGGTTTTTTATTTGAGTTGTAAAGTTTGATTTTTTGTAGTGTTTGAAGCTTTAATTTTGTTCTTGGTCATTTTATTATTTGGGTTTGGTTGAAATAATAGTGTTGTGCTTGCTCTAGATCTGATCTTGATTGATATACAATTGTACATTATTGCATTTACTATTGTTGACTGTAATGTTTGGTTTGTTTTAAAGTTGAGATATAACTTCTCATTGACTATATTGTTGAAGAAGATCCAACATTTATGGTTATTTAAATAGTCAGTGTAATTGTTTGACTATTTTCCCTATTAGTAGTACTTTTTATTTATACTTCTGTGTCAAATGTCAGCGTTTGACCATTAATTACTTTTTAATTATATTATGAAATGTCACAAGAAAATAATATTATGAAAGTATTTTTAAAGACTAATCTAGTGATATCAATTTTATATTGTTTAGAATAAGGAATAAAAATTAATTGATGGTCAAAGCTTGACACGAAAAAAAGAAGAAGAAAATGTCAATTAAAATAAATCGGAGGTAGTATGAATCTATGAAAGTAATGTAATACTTGATGGGAAGAATTCTAATTAATTTGATTGTTTGTGGCAAGTAATCTGATTAAATGAGTATTTATTCATATTTACTGTTTGTGGAAGTTAAGGACTTTGTCTGAGTATTTATGATTATTAAATGGCAGATGGTAGAGCTGATTAGCAGAAGTTTTGTCCAGTTTTTTTCTTTATCTGTTCCTTTAAGGTGTTCTGAATTTTTAATGTTGTTATGTTAAGTTAATGATTTTCTGATAAAATTGTGCATTGAGTTCTTTTATACTAATTGTGCTGCAAAGATGTGATAACTTTTATGTAGGTAAATGATTTTTACACTCCAAATTTTGATTGTGGCACTCCATTCCTGTGTTATTTTTCATCAACTTTTACACTAAAAGTGGAGTGCCATTATCAGTGGAGTGTAAAAATCATAAGCCTTTATGTATTAGGCATTCAATATATTCTGATGTAGTTGCATTTGAGTTCGCTATCGTGTATTAGAGCTCTAATGAAGGCGGATTAATTTCAACTCGGCTCATCTTGGACATAGTAGAATTGGGATGTGCAAAATTGAGTTCCTGGGGATCTCAGAGCTATAACTAGAGTTATTTTCCATCCTCTAAGTAAATAGCAGTATATGGTTTGGACTTTGATTTTGACAGCCTTTTCCTTTTGCTAGATCTTTGTGGTTAAGTTGAAGCTACAATGGAGCGTGGAATAGTTGCTAATGCCTCGCTTGACTTCATTGAGTTCCAGGCTTTCCCTAGCCAGAACAGGTCAGGTTACATTGCTGAAGTCAATGATATGCATACCTGAGTATATTCTAAAAGCGTAACATTTTGTTGATAATGCGCATTGTCTTTATTCAGGTTACTTGATACTTTTAACCCTTCCCAATTATCTACTCCCTCCAATTCATTTTAATTGACGTTCTAATTTTTTCAAGTCAAGGTTTTACCATCCGTTACTTTTTATTTCTTATTCTAATAAATATGAAATTGATATCATTATATTTGTTTTTAAAATTATTTTCATAATATTATTTTCTTGTAATTTTTCATAATATCACTAAAAAGTAATCGATGGACAAAGATTGACATGGAAAAACGAAAAAAACAATTAGTATAATTTGCTGATGATGTGGCGGCATTCTCATTATATTATCTCTTAATATGACATTTTTGTCAATTGAATACAGTTATCTTCTAAACCCTGCTTTTTTGCCTACATAGGTATGAGGCATGTGTTTACTTGGGCAGTAAAAGAGAATCAGTGGCATCTGGACCTCTTACTCAATTGTTGTGGCATTCAGACAAAGTCAAAGCTCTGCACTCCAATGGATCTGTTTCTAACATCAAACTTGAAAGACCAGCAAACCTCGACACTTCAAAGTGGTTCTCGAAGTCCAGCTTGCAGAGGTTTATTTCTTTTGCACACTAGTGCTTAAATTTGTATAATGTTTTTGTAATGAACATCCGTATACGTTGATCTCGATATGTTACCAGATTTCTTCACATTATTGCTTCATCGAATGGCTTAAATGGAACAAATGCTATATTGACTGAGATATCTCAGCTGGAAGAAGCTCGTAGGTTTCACATCTCCTTGTATGGAAAGGTATCGTGACTGACTATTAATCACTAGATATGAATCATGAATATGTTTAACACAATATTTTTTTTTCAGGGTTCTAATCCTGATTGCCGAACTAAAGAAACAGGTTGGTTTTCCTTGCTACAACATCCTACATTAATGTTCTTATTCTGTTGTTCCAAATGTGATTTATTTTAATGATTAATATGTTTACTGATCTTTTGTTATTTAAGCTCATTATGTCTGGCTACCTCTCATGATGAAGTGTCTTGTTCATGTAGACAACTAATGTAGTTTCATAACATTTTTGTTGTGAGAAATGACCATGTCTGTATACTTCAGTATGTCTTCCATTAAGTCACGTGACTAGTATCACAGAGAACTTCTAGCTGCGGTTGAAGTGTCTTATGGTGATTGTGATTGTCATGCTGCCATGTTGTATTAAATATGGACTAAGAATGTTGCACCATTTAATGTTTGTCGATTGGTTTGTAATTTTGGGTATTAGCTACATGTGAAGTGCAGCGAAGGGAACAACTGTCGGGGGTACGTGGAAAGCAAAATCGCGACAAGAATATTGAATTGACTAAAAAAAATCATTGATTGCAAAAGTGCTAGATCCCAAAACACCAAAAATGGTTTTGTGCTATTTCAATTGTTTCTTCTCTTTCGTTCACCGTTGGAAATTTGGACCATTTTGGTTTGATGAACTTACCAAGGATGACTTATCTCGGATGCTACCATACTTGAATTTGTGGATATTTGGTACTCTTAATCTTGTCATGTCCAGTATTAGTTGCCACTAGTTCAAAGCCTCAAAAACATATTAGACACCACCTGAATTAGCATCCTTCATTTTATATCCTAAGTATAAGTTAACTTCCTTCTTTTTTTACTTCTGGCAGACGGTAGATACTCAAAGGCATCAACACCAGAAGTAAGAAATATTTTAATATGTCTAGAAGTTATCAAATATCTCTGTTACACAACTGTTGTTTAACATTGTTAATTGATAACAGGTTGAAACTGACTCTATATCTTCAGATGCTTCCAAGTAAGTTGTTGATGCTTTACGGTCCTGTCTCAATTTTTCAATGTAGGATCGTCTCTTAGTTGAGCATTACCTGTTGGCAGGAATGAGCTGGTTCAAGCAATGGACTTGAGACTGAAAGCACTACGAGATGAGCTTGCTGTTGCAGTTGACAAAGCTGCTGGCGGGACGTGCTCTTCCGAGGATGTTATTGATTTGATGAAGTTGTCTAATTACCTTGGTTCCTCAGAATTGGGGTAACTCATTGGCATATGAAAACCTTAATAAACTAATAGTTTCTCACATGGGAGTATACTACTGATGTTTTTGTTTAATCTTTCCAGAAAGACATTGAGCAAGTTTGTTGAGATGTTCCATGGAGAACAGATATTTGATATGCCTAACAGTGAGCAATCTGTTTCTGCAAATGTTTCTGGAGATCATGGAAGAGGTTCCCTGAAAGAGGATTATCAAATTGCTAAACCACCCCAATCAGTTACTCCGGTTAAGTATGGTGTCTCCCCTGCAAAAGCTGCTCAAGCTGAAAGACAAAGTTTATCAGAAAGTGAGGAATCTTCTTACTCAAGTGAAGAGGATCAACCAGTGGCAGAAAGAAGCCGGACGCCTGTAAGATGTGCTTCTCCAAGAAGGTCAGCTTCTCCAATGCGAAGGATTCAAATTGGGCGGACTGGATCTCGGAGGTCCACTCCATTGACCATCAAAAGCCTTCCATACATTTCAGCTAGAGATAG
Source organism: Lithospermum erythrorhizon (assembly GCA_019722365.1). Classification (NCBI taxonomy): domain Eukaryota; kingdom Viridiplantae; phylum Streptophyta; class Magnoliopsida; order Boraginales; family Boraginaceae; genus Lithospermum; species Lithospermum erythrorhizon. The sequence goes on along the minus strand of JADFUC010001062.1, from coordinate 354,599 downwards.
AATAGTCTCTCACAAAGAGACAGCTTCAGATGGCAGTGATGATGAACAATCAAGAAACCCTGAAAAAAATATAACTAGATTGAGCGTTCAAGATGCTGTTAAACTTTTCGAAAACAAACAGAAAGAACAAACCATTGATGGCCAAAAGGATAGGTCATTGTCAAAGTCTGTCATGAGAAGATGGAGTGCGGGAACATGTGGAAGTTCTAAGAACCCTTCTGACATTGCTTCTGAATCTGTCCCTACAGGTCCGAGTACTTTGGAAGGTGAAGAAGAGGAAAAAAAATCAGATTCCAGAGATGCCTCTAATGGCCACTCTGATGAACCCTCCAACGTGAATGTTGAAATAAATTCACCAGGATGTATCATATCCAGTGCAGATAACATAGAAGTTTCTCAGTCAATATCTGCAGCAGGCATTAATGAAAGGTTGACCTCCTCGGCTGAATGGGGTCGACAGAAGGAAGCAGAACTAAACCAACTGTTGATGAAAATGATGGAAACAAGGCCTACCAAATATCAGACTATACCTGACACTGGTAGAAAGAAAAAAGTCACATCTGACTCTTCCAATGAAAAAAGGGATTTGAAACTTCCAGGGGCAACAGCTAGAAAGCAAACAGAGAAGGGGAAGCAATCGAAAGGTACGCAACAAGTTTTGGGTGAAAAAAGAGCAGCCATGGCGTCTAAAATTTCGAGTGGCACTGGTGGACATGATAATGTTAAGAAACCTCAGAAAGCAACTAAAAATGTGTCTCAATCTGCAAAACCTAAGGTTGAGGCTACTAAACCTTCCATCATAAAGAGAAGTACTCAAAGATCATCTCCTTTGCCTGCTACACGTAAATCGTGGCCCTCAACACCATCATCAAAAGGTACAATTGCAAATTCAGCTACAACTACAGGTAGAATGCCCTTGACAGGAACCACAACTACAGGTGGCGTGCCCTTGGCAGGAGCTACAACTGCTCGACGTAAACAGCAGCCAACACCATCTGTTCCATTGCCAAGCACTAAAGTGGACGGATCTCAACTACGCCAAAAGCCTATGAAGTCATCTCAAGGGGATCTTGAAAAGACTACAAAAGCTGTGAGTGAAAAGAAACTGCAAGCAAAGGTAAAATCTGGGAAATCAACAAAACCTATTAAATCACAGTCTGCTGCTGCAGATCCTCCTCCCTCAGCTAAGCCTAGTTTGTACAGCAAAGTGACCAAGAAGAGCAGTGTAGTTCCTCTCGAATCAAAGCCTTTTCTGAAGAAAGGCTCTGGAATTGGTTCTGGTGTCAGTCCAACTGTCAAGACAAAAGCATCACCTAGGCCTGAAATATCTGAGCAAAAGACTGGTGATATTCTCCTGGTTACGGAGAATGACTTTGTTCCCAACTGTCCCAGTATTGCAATTGAACAGGCAGATAGTGATGTTGAAGGCATGAAAGTTCATGTAAACACTGAATCCGAAATTGTGACTGGGAGACTCCAAGTACGTGAAGATCAAGAAATACCTGATAAAATTATGCCAAAAAATGATGATACATCTGAGAGGATTGTGGAGTCCCCATTGATGTCTGATGCTGAGGAAGAAACCATAATCTCTCCTGAAGCTTGGGTGGAAAGAGAGGAACAAGAGCATCAACCTAACCAATGCATTGGTGATAGTATTCCCCAAATTGAATCTGAAAGCAACTCTGTGCAGGTAAAGATTCCAAGTCCTCGAGTCCGTCATTCCTTGTCACAGATGCTACTCGAGGAGATCAATGAACCTCATGTTATTGAGTGGGGAAATGCCGAGAATCCGCCTTCAATGATATACCAAAAGGATGCACCCAAGGGATTCAAAAGGCTTCTGAAGTTCGCCCGAAAAAGTAAGACTGATGCAAGTTCAAGTGGTTGGTCTAGCCCTTCTGTCTTCTCAGAAGGTGAGGATGATGCAGAGGACTCTAAAGCTGTAATCAAGAAAAATGCTGAAAATTTACTGAAGAAGGCTACCCTACGTTCACTTGAATCCTATGAGGATAATCCAGCAAGTCATGAACTCTCTGGTATAAAATAACAACCTCTTTGCTAAAACATAATTTCTTGTTAATGGGGGATATAACATAATATTACTCAAAATAGTATTTCAACTAAGAAATGTTATGACCTAGTGGAGCATCTTAAGTTCTCTTCATTGTCCTTCTAAATCTAGCTTGCATGAAGATATATTTTCATTGAGAGCCTCTTGCCTTTGTGATTGATGTGGTCTTTTTCTCGGGTGACCTGCCCGGTGTTGATTGTGATGCTCATATTTAATGAACTTATGTTTCCAGCTCAAGCAAATAGAAGCAAGCTCTCTTCGCAGACATTGTCCCAGAAGCTGCGTGAGGGCCATGCATCAGCTCCAGTAACCAGTACAAAAGGCTAGTGTGTCATTTTCCACATTGATGCTTCTCCTATCCAGTCTGCCGACACAACGTTTTTGTGTCTAATAGAAACAACTCATTTGTTTTTTGTTTCTGTTTTGCAGCATCAAGGTCGTTTTTTTCTCTTTCGGCATTCAAAGGTGGAAACTAGACCAATCATAATCTCGAATATCATCTGTTGGTTATGAGCAAATCTGCGCAAACTCATCCTTTTTGGCTGTCAATGCGCCTTTAGATATCCTATTTTTGGTGTTACTGTCTTCTTGCTTTAGGATGCTGAAACAGATGTACTCATTTCCAAATTGATTTGTTGTATAAGAAATAGACTAGGAATATGAATGAACCTTTTCTGGGCTGGAAATCACAGACTGTAATTTGTTTCTTTAGTTAAGAAGACGCTTTGTTATATCCGTTATAAATATCAAATCAAAGATTTGTACTGGCAAACATAAAATGCTTCATTATGTTCAGTCTCCAAACACCAATTGAAAAGAACCTCAAATTGTTTAACTAGTTCACCAAGAGAGTATCTCTTCTCCAGCTACAAAATTTTAGTTTTTAACATTTAATCTACCTTGTACTTGGCGAAAGATCAAACTTCGCGACATGGACAATCTACAGAAGGATTCAACAAAGCACTTGGTCGCTTTATGTTGCAGATATTGCAGCGACGTTTTTTATGCTCTCCACAGTGGAAGACTCGAAGATTGATATTTGAATTTATGCAAGTTTCAGCAACTCATTCCCCATAACAATGTGATTAGAACTATAAAGTTCTTCCATTATTTGTGGGTAAAAAGGAATAAAAGCTTCCATCATAAAACTTGGTTTTGGAAGATCATACTGGAAGTTATTGCACAAGTATGGTGATGAAATCAACAACTATTCCTCGACTACACTTCATCATCACTGCAGCTTTCACTAATATGCCTGGAAGAGAGAGCACGCAAGTAAATGGTGATAGAGAGTCCTTGGGTAGTCATACTTAACCTCCTTGGCTACACAAGGAAAGGCATAACATACCAGACAGCACACCCAAGACAATTTAGCAAAATTAAGAAAACTAATCAAAACATAGAACTTACTTGAATGGAATAAGTTCAAATGGTGGAGCAGTGGAGACCCTCTTTAAGTTTGAGCGATACGCCTGTGCAAGACTGTGATCTGCCTGAAAAGGGCAAGCCAAGACTATAGTTTCAAGACATTAACATTCTCTGAGGTCAGATTTCAAGATACCATCCTAATTGGAGCTTAAGTTCTCATAATAACCAGCAAGCAATGCAGTGACTTGTTCTTCCGAGTGAAACAAATGCTTTCAGTTTTGTTTCTGACCGTAATATTGGTTCACAGAAGCAAAGAAAAAACATGGCTTGATTGAAAGATAAATGTAAGAAAGTAGAAATAAATAAATTAAGAATATATTATCAATAGAGTTTCATGTGCAGTTTTGAGTAATTTTTAGAACAAAAATAAATCAGTGCTCCAACTGGTTATCTTGCCTCATCACTAATTACACCTTGCTCATTTATAAGTTTCATTTCATCTCTTATTTACCACTACATTGACAATTGATGATTCAATCCATAGACCGAAAGACTGCTTCCCTTCTCTTATACAACTTTAAATACTCCTAATAAAAAATGTAATAAAGATCAGAGTTAGGTGATCCTCTTCGTCCGAAAGAGTACATAACAACAACAGAAGTCTTATCTGAAGCTAATTTACCATCCGCTTAGCTAGAAATTCGGCTTCACGTAATCTCCCTTTTGCTTGAAGAGCAATTCTTAGATCTTCCAGACAACCCAATTGCCCTGGGATTTTTAACTCTATCACCTCATAGTAAAGCTTAAAAGCTTCTGAAATTCTACCAATCTTGCATAGACCAGTGAGAACCATGTTACACGTATTTAAATTCGCCGTTTGTTCCTTCTTTATGCTGTGGAGCAACAATTCATATGCCTCTACAAGCTTCCTTTCTTGGCAGAGGAAAGTTACTAATTCTTCCATATTCACCCTATAACCACATTCGTGAAGGGACGTAAAAGTCTCAAATGCTCTGTCTTTTAAGCGATGCTTGAATAAGACCTTCAAGGTATTTGTTGAGAGATAGATAGTCGGCCTTACCTTTTTCTCTAACATCAACTTAATTAAGCTCGTAGCTTCACGAGCAGAACCATTTTCAAGAAGCCCTGCCAAAATACAATGGAATGTAGACGTTCTAGGAATATGCGAGTCTTTCAACATCCTCCCCAAAGTATCATAAGCACGGATGAATTCAGCCTTCTGCTGCAACCCATCAATTAGAGACTCATAGATGTTAAGGTTGGGAACAAAACTCCTCCCCTGCATTAATACCAATAACGCATACCCAGCTTCATAGGAAGCTTCTCGACAATGCCCCATTATCAAAATCTCGAAAGCTAGAGCATCTTGCGTCCCTCTTCTCATCAATTGTCTGAACACTTTTTCAGCCTTTCTTGTCTTTCCACTCTTAGACAAATACTGAAATACAGGATTGAAAGCTGCAACAAGAGGTGTACACCCATCTTCACGCAACAGGATCTCTTTCCCCGATAACTCATCAAACAATTCCTCTGCCCTCTCAAAAAGACCCCTCATGCAGAAACAGCGGATCAAAACACTATATGAAGCTGAATCTGGTCGAACATTCAACCGACTCATATTGTCGAAAACCTTCCTTGCTTCATCCAAATTTCCGACTTCACAATGTGCTTTCATCAATATATTAAACGTGCACGTATCAGGCACAAACCCCTCACTTTGTTCCAAAACCTCCTTTACCCTATCAAGCTTACGCGCTTCACAAAGGCCTTGTATAAGCGTATTATAAGTCACTTCATTCGGCATTATTCCCCTCGTGATCATCTCCTCATAAACATCCGACGCCTCATCAATCAGTCCCTTACCACAATACCCTCTAATCAAAGTCGTATAAGTGACAACATTTGGACTCAAATCCAACCCCTTCCTACTCATCCCCCTCAACACATTCCGCGCAATTCCCACTTTCCCAGCCCGACACAACCCATCAACGATCGTATTATAAGTCACGACATCACCTTCACAACCAAACTTTTCCATTTCCATAAAAAACCTATACCCACGATCCACCATCTTGTTCTTACAAAACCCCCTAATCAATATATTAAAGCTATACAAATCCGGCTTCACACCAAACGTCTTAAGCATTTCATCAAACACCTCATAAACCATCCCAATCCTACCCCTTTTAAGCAAAACCATGAACAATATATTAAACGTATAAACAGAAGGCGAAATACCCATCATTTTCATTCTCATATACACCTTCAAAGACTCATTAAACAACCCAGCTTTCCCATAAGCAAGTATCAAATCATTAAAATACTTATCCCTTAATTTTATTCCTCCTTTTTTATTAATTGAGAAAATGAAGTTTCGGGCAGCGTTAAGATTACGAGTATTACACAAACGTTGGAGTACGAGGTTGTAAGAATGTAGAGGGTGTTTGAATTTGAAGTTTTTTTCAAGATAGTTAAAGAATAAAAGGGTGTTTGAAGGGTTGTTAATGAGGTGGAGAGTAGTGAGGACTATGGTTTGGGAAAAGGGGGAAAATGAAGAGAGGGTGGATTCGAGTTGGGGGGACCATTTTTGGGTGTTGATTAGTTTTGCTATTAATTTGGATTTTTCATCTCTATTGGTGGGTGGTGGAGAGGGAGAGGGAGAGGGAGATGGGGTTTGGGTATTGAAGAGCTGGTGAAGAGTGGAGATGGTGGAGTATGAGGTGGTTGACTTCAAGTAAATGGGAGGGGAGGAACAAGGCTTTTGCATCATTTCACTTGTGCTACCAACTTCAAAGACGAGATTAAACAGAGATTTATAGTTTTGGGCAAAACCGATTATGCATTTCGGTAGGCTATAATTTTAAATTTTAAAAGGGATAAAGTATATAAAATAATAGAGATAAACGTTAATTGCTTGCGATAAATAAATTATACGCCCGACAGTAGGTGCCAACAAAAGGCCAAAAGCCAGAAGCCAGGAGCAGGCCCTAACCCGACAGAAAATAACGAGAAATTTTTGGGCAGGTGGGCAGAGGCAGATTTTGGAGTTCGGCGTAAATGAAAACCGACCCAGGTGGATTTGGGTCTTTGAAAACTCAACGAGCAGGTGAGCCCAGAACCAATTTCTAAATTTTGTCTGATTTTCAATTTTTATTTATTATCCTTTTAAGATCTTGTAGTATTTGCGTGGTATGCGTTTAAGAAGGGAATTTAGATTTAAGCTTTGTTCGTTATTGGTATAATGAAATAAAATATATATAAAATACTTTCTAAAACTAATAATATAGAATACAAAAGATATGTAAAATAGTGGTATTGTGTATTGAATGTGTATTAAAAGGAGTTCATTGAAATTACAAAAAGGGTTAAATCAGTTTAAGGACTTAATTTTGAGTTCAGAATATATGCTCAAAAATGTCTCAAAACAGTACTTAGAAGCCCAGAGCCAGGAGCAGATTTGAGTTGACGCTGAGAGAACCGATGAAATAAGGTTCGGTTCTAATTAACAAAGGCGAACCCGAGCCCAGAGGCAGATTTGGAACCCCTACTTGACATTAACTACATTATAACAAAAAAATTTTTCACAATATGGCCAGTTGGCAGCCAATAAATTCAAATCGTCAAAAAAATTAGAGTATTAGTTTTATACTTTTATTTAAATGAATAAACAATGTCGTATAAGCAGAACTCACAGAAACTGAAGAGGACCCATTCGGCCAGCTCTCCTCCATATAGACCGAGTCGAGTCGCTCGGTTGAGCTCGACTTCTTAACAACTCTAGTTCAACCACCCACTATTCTTGTGTGTATACCAACTTAGTCATTCCGTTCATTTCACCGCTAAATTGACCATTAAGTCATTTTAAACGGGATTTTTGTGCAATTATTATTTTAGACAAGGTCATTTTCACATACAGTAAAAACTCTATAAATTAATAGCGTTGTGACCAACGAAATTTATTTATTTAGAGAGTTATTAATTTATCGATAAATTAATAATTATTAATTTAAAGAATTTTTTAACAACTTGAAAGACATATACGTTTATTGGGCAGAATTTAATGAAATTGAGAAGTTGTAGAATCATCGAGAAGATATAAGTAAGATAGTACAAATATAATAAGATAATAAGCAAATGGTATTGAGTATTTTCATATTAATTATAGTAATTATTGTTATTTGGAAATGTGATAATTGATTCCACTTTATTATGCCCGTTGCGACAATTGTGTATCAATTCATTTACGGGTTGGTTAAATGTGATTATTGGAACTTAGTGTTCACCTTAGTAATTGTATATTACTAGTTTGGGTTCTCATGATAATTTAAGGGGTTATGAGGGATTGCTAGATCTTACTCATTAATCGTTATAATAATAGTAATTAGTCGGTGTATTATTATACAACTTACTATTATCTGAAATTTGAAAGGTCACAGCATATAGTGACGTTGGATTATATATATCATGTATGAAATTAAACTACATTTGCTAAATTGAGAGTTGGAGTTGTAATCAACGAATATTTCAGTGGGATTTTCATTGATAATGTAAAATATAAATTAAGGTGAACCGAATTAATTAATTGATCAATTGAATTAATTCGATAGTTGAATTGAGCTTGTTAGTAACTTGGTAGTTACTATTAACAACTTGTTAGTGTTTAATTTTATAGCGGTTTAATTAAACTTAGCGAATTCGGCTCGTTAAAATTTGACCAGTTGCGAGAACTGGGGTTTGACATATATAAGCAAACTTATTAGGTTTTTCATCATAAGTTTCATGAAATGAAAAACAAGCACAACTCTCATCACCGTATGGCGAAACATTCAAGGAAGAATTGAAAAATTCTTCTCTTGATTTTCATCGATCAACCCGTGTTACAGCGAACGCAATGCTTAGGATTGGCCTGCGGTGTAGACCAACTAGAGCACTACATTTGGAAGTGCTCAACGATGGAATTCAAAGGAGGCCGTGAAAGATTTTGGAGATAGACTTCCGGCGTCTCTGTAAGAACTCTTGTATTCATAATTGTTAATTCGTGTTTTTAGATTAATTTACTTATAATATCATTTTGAGGGATCAGGGATGTATGAATTTGGTGTTTATCACAATAAGAGATTCATACTAGATTCTAACGATTGGCCTCAGGCCTACTCGGGTTTTGTTATATTTTATCTAATTTGATTGTGTGTTGACATAGTTGTTAGTTAATTTGATTTATTTCATGATTTATATATTGATTGTTGAGAATATATAATATAGAAAAAAATCAACCATTTCCCTCTATATTTCACGTGGCGGGAATCATCATTTCATGTATTGATTTTGATGATTTGAAGTTTATTTAATTGTTTCATGAATTGAAAGGGATTAAAAATTGATTAATTTACATTTTAATTTGAGGTAGAATCATTTTCGATTTTACAGAGAGGTTTAGAAATTTCAGAAAATTACGAAATTAAATCTATGTGTTCTTGACCCTTTGAGGTTCATGCCAGATTTTTTCCAGAATTTTTTGAATTTTTTAAATGCTTGGCTGAAAATTACCGTTGAATTTTTGGATTGTTTTGGTTTAATCGAAAAACTAGAAGTCTTTTGATAAAATTCCCTTGGGCGTGTTCAATAATGATATTGTTGATGTTCAGAAAAATCCCAGAATTTTTGAATTTTAGAGCCTCCCAAATCGTTTTTACAAAAGTTGCAATTAATGCGGAAGCTTGGCGAAAATGAATTACCAAAAATCGGTCGCGAACTTGAGGAATACCTCGAGGCGGCGTCGGTGCGAATTTCGCGTTCCGGCCACGGGATGTAGATGTCACCAGAGGCGATGCGAGGGCACCCGGCGGCGTGTTGGTCGTGGGTGGCGGTCGTTTTGGTTGTTGAAGTTATTACGTCCCGTTTTAGAAAACCCTAAATGTATTTTTATGGAATTATTTTGGTTTGAAAGTATTTAGTAATTATTAATTTTGGTTTTAAATGTTAAATCATAAATTTTGTCATTAGGATAATTGAAAATATATCATGAATGACATTAAATTTGATTTATATTTCCTTTTAAGTAATTATTTTCATTAATTGATAATTTTTGAAAATATTTTCATGATGACTTTTAAATTTTAGATTTTGGGTTAGATTGCCTTAGTAATTGTTATTCCATGATTTAAGTAGGCGATAATTATTGTAATAATTATCATTAATAAATAATATTAGATATTTAAATTCAAAATTTACATTAATTGATAATTAATTGCTTGAAATAATAGGTAATTAATTAGTCAATTATGAGAACACATTTAATCTCATTTCATTTAATATATATGACATTAGTGCATTTATTTGTTTTAATATTTTGCCCATTATATATTGTAATGGAATGGAAAGGAGGAAACTTATTTGAATATGACCCGAGTTTAATTTATTTATTTCTGAGTCTGCTGTCTCTAGGAAATGTTATGTAAGCGACTGGCGAGTCGTATTTCTTTTATTCTTGTATTCTTTTACCCACAAGCCTGCGTGCTGTCTAAGTTGGGTTAGAGTAGTAGTATGTACTGCTGTGGTGGCATTGAAGATGGCATTTCCACAAAGACGGCACTTGGAGAACCTGAGGTTTCAAGGTGCTGAAGAATACAAGACTTGCACTTGTAAAGTGCTGTAATAGGACTTATGTTAGCATTTCACTTGTTAAGTGATGTAATAAAATCCCTAGAGATTAAGTATCATATCTCTAAATGTGTGTTATTTATTTATTTTCATGGCCAATGCGTATTTGTAGTCATGTCTTTATATATGCATGGTTAAATAAAGGATAAATAACATTAATCTCTGAGAATTAAAAATTTAAACAATGTAATAAAGCTAATTTCAAAGTTGTCGGTTGCTATCTGGGCACACTTTGATGGCGGTGTTCTGATTTTGCACTTTGACTGACAATGGATCGTATTTGAAGTGATTTCCACTTAATTTGTGGGCTTTCGGATGATCACTCCAAGTAACTATTTGGTTTAATTGGTATGCTTAACGGTTTGTCGGAGATACAAAAGTCGAATTGGCATCTGTGTAATGGTATCTTGGTGACCTGAGAGTTATGTAGTTTCGTAATTGATTTACAGTAACTTTACTATTGTCTTTGGATTGAAATGTATGCGATGTTGCCGTTTGAATCACGGGCATAATAGACTTTGGCTGCCCCATATTACTTTACATAATTGGTTGATAACTACTATTATACGATTCACCACGTTTGAATCAAGTATAGTAGATCTTGATACCTTATGCATTTTTGTGAGATTTGAAATGCGGGTATGCCATTTACGAAGACTAAATTTTTTGCTTAAAATACGTATGGATTGTTTGAATTCTGTTGTTTATTTTTAAGTTGCATATTTCTGTTATGTTGGCATATTGGTTTTTATCTTTATTCACCATTCATTGGGCAAACTAAGTACTGACTTTATAATGTTAAATAAAATAAGTTAAGGGAGAAATCAAGAATGAAGCTTGTTGAAATAAAGTGTTACAAGCGATCTTCTTCAACCATGGCTTGTCCAGGTTGTGTACATGCTAATAGAGGATAAAACTTTATATACCATAAACATTTAAGACTTGATTTAATCATGTTGATACTTACGTTGCATGAACTTTGGTTAGTAGAACAGAAAATCACGTGATATGATTGAAGGATAATTAATTTTCCATTCGTCCAAAGGTGATATTAACTATGAAGATTAATATGTCATATTGTCTCTTAGCCACCCAAACAAGCCTTAAATAATGAAATAGTTTGATCCTCTTTCATAACTAGATTGAGCTTTGAAGGTATGTAACCAAATAAGCAAAGTTGCTATTAGGAGTTTCTCACGTCACTTATGCTGAGATGGTGAGAACATGGAACTATAAGTTGAGATTAATGACTCCGCTTGGAAATTTATTTCGAACTTCAAAGCATACAAGAAGGATTTTTAAGTAACATTTAGGAATTGAAGATGGAATTTGATTAAATCTACTTATTAATGATAATTTTGTTGTCAAAGGCGTAATGTCTTGGTTGGGCTATCGATTAATCACAGAACACTTTAGTTTTTGACTCATGAGTTTAATCATGGATATGAGCCAATGTAACAATAGGCTGAAAGACAAGATCTGAAAGAGATTTGTAGAGCTCTTGTGTAATGATAAGCGATACATTATAAAACACAGTTTTAATCCTCCATGAAGATGGTTGGGATTCTAAACTATTTTCTTTACCTTTGTAGAGTAGAAAAGAATGTCATGTTTGACTTGCGTTTCCGTATCGGTGATTCGATTAAGAAACGTTACTCTACTCTTCTTTAAGGACACACTTGAACAGCAAGCGATTGAATAATACTTATGGACTAATGACTCGAACAAGACTTGAGTATAATCTTGAGAAGAGTTGAACTAAGTCAGCTCTTACTGGAGCTTAGTGGGAGGTTATTTAGTCTAAATTAAGGAGTTTGTATGTTTACATACAAATTAATTGAAGATTTGAGTCATTGAATGATATATCGAGTTGATAAAAAGGAATGGAAAGGACCATATGAATACTATCGAGTTAAGTGATCGAGTATCATTGATATAAGTAGTATATCATCAGAAGAATGAGACATCATTCTAATTTTAAAACCCCACTTGTTAAAAGATACGTAATTAAAAAATTGTGTTTAATGAGTTAAAAACACAAAATGGATGAGATCTTCGATTTCATATACGAAGATAATTTCATTAACCTTAGATGTGCGTTAGTTGAGTGATACAAGTAAGGATTGTGTTTAATGTAATTTGAAACACAAGGCCAAAATAATTTCACATAATAAAGGATTTGCTTTACACACTACCTTTAAATTAATTTATTCATACATTATTTGAACTGACTCAAGAGTTGCGTTTGATAAACAAACTTTACAGAAAAGTCTCGCATAGGATAAGTTAGTATTATTATTACATTTTGTAGTAGATAATTTAACTCGAGATCAAAGTTGATATTAAGTCATTTTGTACATAACCAGAAGGAAGCTGGTATTTATTTCCATCCTCTATAGTGTTGCAATTTATTGTACATATAGAGTCTTCGTTATGAAGTACAAATAAGTGGAAATAAATATGTGACTTGAATGCATTCAAGTGGCTCCGTAGGAGATATTAATCCAGTATTAGAACCCTTCGGTTATATCAAAGAGTATCCACTCTTGATGCATTTAAAGCTAAATGCAGTGATACAAATGACAACATGAATAAATAATACTCCAATAAATGACTTGAGGTCATTTAAATAAAATAAGATGTGAATACATGGGTTGAGTATGAAGCTCTATTTTATCTTCTGGATGGTGATTCATCAGGAGTAAGAGTCCATTCTATATTGCTACGGATGGTGGATCATCAAAAGTAATAAATGTATTCTCGTTAAATGGCTTGATCGGTCATGAATGAGCGTTTAGTCGTACATTTTAGTTGAGAAACCAAGATTAAACATATTCATTGGTTGACTATGCTCATGTTTTGGTACAACTTTTATTGCTATTCCACAAGTTGTAACATGTGGGTATAAGCAAGTTATCAAAGAATGTTCTAAGTAATGATCGGTGATGATGGATACTTGACATTGTTATTGGAACTCAGCGTCGGCGAGAATATAAAAGAGGATTTCTATACTACTAAGTCTAAAGTTGTAAACTTAAGATTGAGTATAATGGAGTTAAATTCCTCACTTTGATACTTGATGAAAATCAATAAAATCAAAGTGATGAAGAACCTTGAGTTCACTTAAAGGTTAGTGGGGCGTAAGCATAAATGAAGTTTATACTAAATATTGAAGAAATCTTCCTACAACCTTATAAAGGTATAGTTAAATTAGATTCTTGTACATTTGAGCCCGACTACATATATATCACACATGCTATGATCGGTCGCATTATATATATGTGAGAACTGCATGACATTTGCATTAAGTTTAAGGAATAATAAGCCAAGCTCGAAATTGATGAAATCTATAATAGATTAAAGAATTCTATAAATGAAGCCAGTTCTCTCTTATTGACAAGGCAACTCTTCATTAGAGGTCTAATCCCACTAGTAAGGGCCTTACATTAATGAGAGTGGTTGAAGTCTATTACATAGTAATATGATTCACCGTATGCCGCGTCAAGGTCATGTGTTGTCTTGTGACTATGACGTGCGTGATTCGATTGATTGGAATTGTGAAGTTTTACTAAAGGTATTCCGCAGTTTAGGAATAAACTTGGTAGTAACTTTAAGGAATAGAGAGTAACTATAGTTACATGATCTGGATCGGTTGTTGTCTTTTACTTGTAACTTGTAACGCCCAGTCGGCGCACGAGGTCGGTGCGTTGTTGGAGGCTGATGGTGGCCTCCTGAACCACGAGTGCTCCGGTACGTTTTGTCTGTATTTCAGCGTGCTTTCGTGCGAGAAGCTTCGATGGGTCACCATCCTAAATTACCCGAGGTCAAGCGTGCTTAACAATGGAGTTCTTTATAGGAGGAGCTGAAAGAAGATGTATCTTGGTGGTATGAGTAGTACAAATCAAATCATATCACACACACACACACACACATTTTTGGGTCGGGTATTACAACCTCCCCCACTTAAATTCTCAACGTCCTCGTTGATCACTAACCTTCAAGGCGGTACCGTCCGTGTGAGATTACGAGGTGGCTCTGCACTCGAGGTGTCCCGCTTGCTGGCGCATAGCACTTAGTTCAGGTTCGGATGACTTTGCTCGATACCATTTGTAACGCCCGGTCCGGCACCGGGTCGGATGCGTTGTTAGATTTGATGGGTGGCCTCCTGAGCCGCAGTGCTCCCGGCACGTTTGTCCTCATTTCAGCGTGCTCCTTTGAGAAACTTCCACGTTAGGTCGCCGTCTAAATTACGGTCGAGCACGGCAACAATGGGTTATAGGAGGCTTCCAGAAAAATTCATCTTGGTGGTATGAGTAGTACTAATCAAATCATATCCAAACATATCACGCCTGCTTGTATGCCGCACATTTTGGGTCGGGTATTACATAGCCAGATATGATGATAGTAGCATTATGGACAGTTGTACCATATGAAAAGCTATTAGCCAAGAATTTCAATAATAGGATTGAGTCTAGTATGCTCGATGAGTAAACTAAAAGGAAACTTGAACTCGGTATTACAACTTGACCAGTCAATCTATTTTGTTGGTAATGTTGTTAAAAGAATGTGCATTTAATAAGACATATGTGTTTTAACAGCCGGAGGTTGTGTTGTAAACCTGCAGATAGAACTTACAGAAGTGGTTGAAATCCATTTTGATGTAGTCGTGCATGACTATGTTGGAATAATCTTAGTCATCAATGATTCATTTGGTTGAACCGGGTCGATGAATGTAAAAGGCCTTGTAAGTGAGTGACATTTGTTAAGGATGTGATTGTAAATCCTTATCCTCTTTGCTACATATGTGAAATGATCTAAGAAGTCATGCAAAGCTTAAAGGATCCATGTATGGATTTAAGCATGCATCTCGGAGTTGAGATCCTTCACAGTTGACGAGTTTGGTTTTTCACAGGCTTAATGAAGGCTGAGCGTGGCAAAATTCGGTGGGAGCTGAATTCGTTCAACTTTGCGGAATAAGTTAAGTAATTGATTAAAACAAAGTTCATTTGTGTTTTAATGTCGATTGATGACTAAAAACTACATGAATCACGTGATTCGTTCATATAAATTTGCAGTATTTTATTTCATATCCAGTTGAAATATAATATACATGTATTGTATCCTCGATGAGTGAAAAGTTAAATCCACTTTAGTTGATACATGCTTTCTAGAAAGGCAACATGAATTGTTGATTTTACCTCTTAGGCCTAGAAACATAAGATAGCCAAGGCCTTAGTCGAGATCTTTGATAGTTAGGGGCGAAAGCATCGAATGACTAACGTGGTGTTTTGATTAGTGGTAGAGATTGATCACGTTAACTCTGGGGACTAGATCGATAGGTGGGGGCCGGTCACATGGTAGGGGAGGTGGTAGCGGCCGAAAGCAATTCATATAGAAAGATATGTATATCGTGTCTATGATATTTGTTTAGAATTTTAGAATTGCGACAATTTTTAGACCTCGATATACCTTCTCATGTTATATGAGCTCACGTACTTTGACTATGACCAAACGTTTGCAATAAGCGGGGATTATAACGGCATATGTTGGGTCATGTGATGATATAGCGATAGATGTTGCTATATTGGGAGGGATTTATCCTTCCTTGATATACAAGAAAGATCTCAGGCCTCTCACATAATAGGTACTGATTGGTTTATCGGACGCCATAAATGCTTATTTAGTTCATACTTGAGTAAAGAAAGTTGTGGGTGTTTAAATGACAGCTTAGCATGGATTAGCCCTCACATTTGAGATCGTGATAAAGGAATTGTATGGTGTCGTCCGAGGAGCAGAGTGGGAGTGTTGGAAATCCCGTGAAATTGATTAAAAGCGCTTATTATCGCCGTTGCGACAATTGTGTATCAATTCATTACCGGGTTGGTTAAATGTGATTACTTACAGGAACTTAGTGTTCACACTTAGTAATTGCTATTACTAGTTTGAGTTCTCATGATAATTTAAGGGTTATGGCGATTGCTTTAGATCTTACTCATTAATCGTTATAATTTAAGGGGTTATTATTATTATACAACTTACTATTATCGGGCCTAGAAGGTCGCATACGATAACGTTGGATTATATATCATGTATGAAATTAAACTACATTTGCTAAATTGAGGAAGTTGATTGTAATCAGCGAATATTCTCAGTGGGATTTTTACATTGATAATGTAAAATATAAATTGGATGAGCTCGAATGAATTAATTAGTCAATTGAATTAATTCGATAGTCAGTTGAGCTTGTTAGTAACTTGTTAGTTACTATTAACAACTTGTTAGTGTTTGATTTTACTTAACGGTTTTAATTAAACATAGCGAATTAGAAACTCATTAAGCTATTCGGTTGGGCTTTAGGTTTGACATATATAAGCAAACTTATTAGGTTTTTCATCATGGGTGTTTTTCATGGAAATGAAAAACAAAGCCTAGCACTTTTCTCCTCCTCCGTATAGCGAAACGTTCAAAGGAAGGGTGAAAATTCTTCTCTTGATTTTCATCCAATCAACCATTGTTCTAGCGAAACACAAATGTAAGTTTAACTTCTCCTGGTGTGGACCAACTAGAGGCACTACATTTGAGTAATTCCAACGATGGAATTCAAAGGAGGCTTCGTGAAAGATTTGGAGATAGACTTCATTGTAGTATCTGTAAGAACTTCTTTTGTATTCATAATTGTTAATTATGTGTTTTTAGATAATTTATATCGCATTTTGAGGATCCGGGATGTATGAATTTGGTGTTTATCACAAAATGAGATTCATATTGGATTCTATGATGCATAGTTATTAAGTTTAGTATTATTACCGTAAGTATTTGACATTGTACTTATAAATATATAAAACTAGTATGTCCATATATTTCATAAGTTTAATTCAATCTGATATTTATATATCACTTCTCTCTTTTCTTATAAAAAAAATATTCAATCATATCTTGCTCTGATGGATTCATAATTTCATTATGTTGTACTAATTATTTTTTTAAAAATTTAAGAATTATTAATTTATGATTTTCTTACGACCTATATTATAAAAAGATTTCACGAAAAAATTATTATCTTATTATTTTATCGATGTTTTAATTTTTTTTAACTGTCCCAAGTCGGGACCGGACAAATTTATTATTTCAAAGAGTTTATTAGTTTATGGAGTATTAATTTATAGAGTTTTTACTGTATTAGGCTTTTGATGACAATTAATAAATATTAGGATAAACCATATCAACCCAAGCCCAGGGCTTATGATAGCGTAGTAGGGATTCACTGCATAATCTACGTATTAATATTATGACCGGTTAATATTAATTTAATACATGAGTTGTCTTTGATTGGAGTCTAAAGATGCTCACGTACGCTACTTGAAACAAAATTAGTAGCCTCGATTATAAATTTGTGTAGTTGTGTATAATAAGAGAATGTTTGAAGAAAGATTCCAATTATCGAGATTTACTAATGGACTATACGCTGATTAAAGAATTGGGTTTAGGATTTTTAATTGGAGTTAAAATCTAGTTTAAGTGATTATATATACTCTCTCAATCTCATTTTTTAAGGGAATTTTTTCAAAAATAAAAATTTCAAAATTTGTTCTTATTTTAACCAACTTGTGAGTATTGTAATGGAGGAAATTTTTTGAATTGAATGATAGATTCAAATTTACACAACAAAGTATGCAAAGTCAAGTCCCCTAGAAAAAATGGGATGAAGGAAGTAGTTATTTATTAAGTTAAACACTATACTTTTTTTTAATATTGAATTTGCTTTCATGAAAAAAATAGCAAAACCTAATAACTCCTCTTTACCCGTTAATTACGACTATCATGAAAGAAAAATCGGCTTGATTTTTCCTTCAATTCTCTTGCCCACAATGATATACTTCTAAGGTCTACATGAATCTCGTAAGAAGGGTTCAGAGATTTGTTGGTGTGGGTCACTCTTAGAGGAGTTACACTTTTGATTCTATTAAATTTCCTCTATGCATATATTATGTTGTCAGATGAAAGGTACAAACCAAATTTATGTTTAATTATTGTTTTTATAATCATGTCGGGTTCCTGGGATCAGATACAATAATAAGACGTTGATATTAAAATCATTGAAACCCACCACATAAAATATAAAATTTTTCCTCTAGGATAATCGATGTGATGTTTTAAAATGTTGTTTGAAAACTTTTTGCATTTCGAGGTGAATCAGGGTGAGAGCATATTTATATTGATATTCAAAGCGAATGAGATTATTTCGATTCCTCTTAATTCACCTAAAACAAAGAGACTGTAATTATTATAATGGGATGAAGGGAGATATGTTTTTTTAGTTTGGAATTCCTTTAACAATTGCATTAACTTAAATGATTAGAACAAATAATAATGTCATAAGAAAAAAGAATGTCATCAAGTAGCACTACCATTTAGGGCTTCGATTGGATTTGGATTAAAAAATCGGCTGGGCAGATGAATTATCAGGTAGGTTTTTAGGTTTATAAAATTAAAGTTGGACTGATTTGGTTTTAATAATGATTTTCGGATCGGATCGGATTTTCCGATAAGCGCTGAATTAAAAATCGGTCGGTCACGTGATATGCGGCCGACCATGTCCGACCAAATAGGTCCTCGAAGTAGCAAAAGCAGGACCAGCCCATCACCGTACAGCTATCATTTCAACAAAGCAGACCCGAAGTCCCCGAATCCTATCCCCCGCTTTCCTTTCTAATATATGCGATATCGTGCTTGACAAAACCTTATCCCTGTTTCCCTCTTTGGTTTTACTGCTTGATTCAAAAGAAAGTCTCAAATTAGTCAAATCTTCCACTAATCTTCCCACTTTCCGTCTCAAGGTATTGTTTGTTTTAATTCGGAATTGAATCTAAATAGAAAGAGTATTGTTGTTCATTGTTTAATTGATATGAAGTTAATTAGCTTAATTTGGATTGAATTATGGTATGTAAAAAATTTTAATTTTTTTTGTCTTCAATTCTTTGGTAAAAATCGAAAAAATCGGATCGATCGGATAACGAATCGTTTTTTCACATTCGGTTGGATTCGGTTCTAATTCTCCAAAAAAAAAATCTACGGATCAGTTTTTTGGGGGTTAAAAACCGACAAATCCGGGTCCGATCCAGCCACACTAACGTTGATTAATTCTTCATTAGATGCGTCACAGTTAAAACCGACCTTGAGTGATCAACCAACATGCACAAAATAGTACAAATTTGATCATTTTTTATGTTGTTAATAGATAGCTATCAAGAATGGTCATAGGATTAAACCTCAATATTTTCACTTTCGGCTCCACGTAATATTACTTGTTGTTTCTACCTAATTAAACAACAATTCAATTTTACTCATACAAAGATTTAGTTCAATTTGAATTCTCTCACTTCAAACTCACCAATATCCATTTATAATTACAGTATGTTACATGTCCAACATAATGCCTCACCTAACGAGTATGACTTGTGATCTTAAGGATTTTTTTTAAGTTGCCTCATTAAGATGGATATTTTTGTCATTTTTACAATAAATTAATTGATATGGTAAATCAATCCGACTATTTTTTGCTATAAAATTTCTCTTCCCATTAATTTACCCTGATCGGTATCCCAAAAACTTCTCGTTCTTCACAATCCTACGCGTCATTACAATTCTCATTCTCCATTGAAACCCAATTCAACAAATCTCCAAAATTTCAACTACCATAAACACCTTCAAGCCAAAAAGTTGAAAAAGAAGGTTAGTAATTTTAATCTTTTATTCATTTTATATACATGGATTTTCATATAAAGGTCAATTATTGATTTATACAAAATTAATTACATGATATGGTCAATTTTTGATAATTTGTTTGGTGAAAAATTGAATCTATGTATGATTGTGAAAAGTTGAATTCTCAATAAAAATTAGATGCATAACAAAATTGATAATTTGCATTGATATTATCCTAGTTTTATATTATTGTGGAATTGAGTTATTGATTTAAGGATGATAGGATTAGTATGAATTGGTACAATTGGGTTGTTGCAGTTACTAGGTGTTCTAACTCTGCACTCTCTTATCACATAAATATCTTTTTGAGGAACAAAAACTCATTTTAGTCAAATGAACCATTTGGAGGCAAATGTTCTTTAAGGTCTATGGTGTTTTTTGGTGTGGGTTAGGATATATGCCTCGGTAACCATGTCGGTTATATTTTTGGATTATTTGCTAACATGCTATATCCCAATGATTTTAGTTTAGGGGGTATGATGATTTCTCCATCTATTTGTACAATTATATTGGGTTATTGCAACTGTATAGTATACTGAATATATGTTAACACAATTCATACTCTTCGTTTTGTTATATGTAGGCGAGGAGTCATCGAAGTTAAAATGATGATGTAAATGAAGATAAAAAGTCAATCCCACTGATTAAAGCACATGGGTAATGAGGAGTTTAGAAATAATTAGAAATAAGTTTGAACATGGTAATTACCTCATCCCACTTTTAAAGGTATATAGGTAATGTGAAGTTAACAAATACTCCAAAATAAGTTCTGGCGTAGTGGCTATGCCAAGTACTCAGTGATAATGGTACTAGGTTATAAGATGTATCAATATAATCTGAAATACGTTTTGAGATGGTTACTGCCTCAACATGCCAACAAAAAAAATGCAATCTAACATAACTAAAAGTGAAGAACAAAAAGTCAAAGCAGGAAAAAACTCAATACAACAACATAAAATCAAGATAGAAAATGAGCATCAATTTCAAATTAGTAAACAAAAAGAAAGGAGAAAATATAGGAGAAATTTCAAAAATAAAGTATAAAAGAAACTTACCCAAATCAAAAATTCCATGAAATAAAGGAACAAAAAAATAAAATAAATGAGATCCACAAATCGTTCCTTTAAATGCATTGGTATTGATTTTCAATTTAAACAAGAACTAGTTTGACGATTAACCCCTCTCGTCTCACAATTATTGGATCCAAATCCGACTCATAACTATCATATCAAGCGATCCGATAACTACTTGAAGCTCACTACTTAAGCAATGCTTAACATAAATAAGCCCTAAGCCCCCCAAATAAACTCATTAGAGCATCTTTATTTATTTATTTAATACCACCATTATAGCTTCGCCGAGTTAGAGTATAAAATATAAATAACCCCTCTCTCTTGATGTTCTGATACCGTTATTGAAGATAAACTTAAGCGAAATAACTTAGTTCCGTATAAGCATTTTTTTTTCTTAATGTGATTCTAGTTACCAGTTGAGTGTTTTTCTTGATTTAAAGTTAAAAATTTTAATGGAATAATGATAATATGGAGTTTGGGCGGTAATATGTTTTGAGAATAGAAATTTAATTTGACTCGTGTTGAATTAGGTTGGTAAGCCAGAGTAAATGAAATTCTGAACCAAGCGAGACCAAACTCCGTTACCACGAGGGTCCCACTTTACGACCTCCCACTAACATATAATCTTATCATCATCCTTATCACAACACAAAACAAATTTTCTTTCTTCTTTTTCTTCTTGTGGCCGAACCTCCTCTGCCGTCTCACTTGATTTTTTTCATTTTCTTGGCAAATCTTGTGGAATCTAAGCTTTAAAATGCTTGTTCCCCATCTTAAGGTTAACAAAGGTATGAGTTTTTTAATCTTCAAATCTCATCATTTTAAAAAGCAGTTGACTTTACATATAGTTTGATTTTTGTGTTGACTTTTAGATCTTGATTTATTATGGTATATAATTGTTATCTAAGTATCGGGAAGGGATTAGAATTGATTTTGAGTAGTTATTAGGGTTAGAAAGTGGTGTAAGTTGTATATTGACTTTTCTTAAATTTGACTCTAAATTGTAATATGAGGTTAGAGGACTTTAATATAGTTATTTTGGAATGGAATTATTAGTTTTGGATGTGGATAGATAGAGATTGGATTGAGAAAGTTTGGGAAAGTTAATTACATGGTAATTAGTGCTTGAATTGGAGGTTGTATATAATGGGTTAATTAGTTGTTAAATGATTTTTGGATTGATTAAAATGTACTTAAGATGTGTGTGGAATAATAAAGTGGCCGAATATTGAGATTTTTTCGAGGTTGGCGATTGGAATATAGTTCGTTGGAATGTTAGAAGTGTATATCAATCTTGGGAATAGGACGATTGTTAAGAGTTGTAAATTTGAATCATGAGGCGGAAATTTATAACACTCGAGGTTTTATATAAGATGTTAAGTGATTGTGCGAATGTATTATAATGTATAATTTTTTTTAAATGAGGAGTTGAGCACGGATTCATACACCGAAGACTGCCTAGAGCTATCATTACTACTTTTGGGCTCGAGGTGAGTACAAATCTCACGATGGGGACCTTTCATATATATATCATGTTATATACTTTACATGTGTTGTTTTGAGACTATTACATTATATGTCTATTTATGTGACTATGATTGGATATTATGTGCAAATTGTGATTTATGATGCATGTTATATGAAATAAATTGAGATTTGATTGACATTATGAGATAACTATGATTATGAAGTATGTTATGACATAATTGAGATTATGAGTTACATTATAAGATAATTTTGGATATAGTCGTATTATGAAAGTGTGTGTGGGTGTGGGCGTGTGCTACGTGTGTGTGGTTGTGTCTTGAGATGTGATTGCTTTGTGTTATTTGCGGAGGCGGTGGTGACCCGACCGGGAGGTTTGGTGTGGTGTGCATATTGTGTGGAGTAGCCACATTGGATTCGGGAGGTTTGGTGTGATATGCGTTGAGGGGTGTAGCCTCGGTCGGGAGGATGGAGGTGGAGGCCTCGGTGATTATTTGGAGGTGGATTCCTCGTATGTATTATTTGAGTGGATTCCTGTATGTGTATTATTTGGAGGTGGATTCCTCATATGTGTATTATTATACGTGGAGGTGGATTCACCGCCAGTGACTTTGTGTGTTGAAATTGTTTCCCTTAAATGAATAGCCATTAGTAATGAATATAATCTAAGTAATATAGCGTCATGTAACATTGTATAAAGAGAAATCTATGTGATATGTGGGCAGGTTATTTATTAAGTACGATTAATGTACGTGCATATGATATATTTATATATATGTATAAGCATGAATATATGTGATGGAATGGAGTGTGGTATTTGTATTCACTTCGACAATAGGCGACACCCCCAATACTACATGTTGTTTAAATTTTAGGTTTCAGGAAGCGTCGTTGAGGTGGCCGGCTGTTTGCTACAAGGCTAGCGTGGAGATCATAGGTGAGGCGGTGGTGGTATAGAAAGTCCTCGTGATCGTTTCCTTTTGTTGTCGTTTTGTATATTTTTAGGCTGGTGTGTTGTATTGTATTGGCCAGATGCAGTTGTAAATACTTTCACTTATCTTTATCTTGGATTTTGTATTACATTTATGCATTGTGTACATTTGGATGTATTGTTGGAACACCACGATGGAATAGGAGTTTTATTTTGATAATGTCGTGAGGATTTATTTTGTTATTGTATCCATCGTTTGGTGACTACGGTATCTGAGTTCTTGATCTTAACCTCGGGCGGCCGACTTGGGGTGAGTCGT
The DNA here is from genome assembly GCA_019722365.1 of Lithospermum erythrorhizon. Classification (NCBI taxonomy): domain Eukaryota; kingdom Viridiplantae; phylum Streptophyta; class Magnoliopsida; order Boraginales; family Boraginaceae; genus Lithospermum; species Lithospermum erythrorhizon. The sequence goes on along the minus strand of JADFUC010001062.1, from coordinate 330,903 downwards.
TACATAATGATCTATAACATATTCTTTCTCTATCTCGAACTCGACAAGTATGTCATACATATTAGTACCCCTTACCGTCCACGGCGAACTTTTTGTTCTACTTGAGTTTATGCAAATTTGAAATCATTTCACAATTTAAATTTTTTCTCAATTGCATAACTCACAAATTGATCAAAATAGAAACCCTTTTTGAGATTTCTATTTTAGAAAAAACTCCCTTAGAAAATAGAATGGGAAAGTACATAGTTATTGAATAAATCTCGGAATTAAACAACCACCATGCCAATTATCGTTTTGGTGTAACACATTAGATCATCCACACCAAATGCCTCAAAACATCTCAATATTTATTATCTAGAATAAGGAGAAGGAAAAAACTAAAAAAGTACCAAATATCAGATTCCCTATCTTAAAACTTTTCCTCAAATATTTTAGGGAATGCCTCATATTTATACCTTTCCCAAACTACTTTTCTTCACTACATTAGTTGATGTGAGTGTTGTAAAAATTAAAAGGTAGTATCTAAATCTGATCAAGTGATAGTAAAAGTTAATTTTAGGAAATTTTTTTAGAAAATTTGATGTGAATGATTACTAGCTCAAATATGAGATGACGTAGATAGTCTGACAATAATGTACTTTGGATAAGCTTCTTGAAGATGATCTGGCTACAAAACTAGTTCAATTCACAAATCGAAGCAGATCTAAAACAATACTTGGGAGTGAAGAAGCCTCATCGTTTCGTCAAGGCAGGTTGCCTAAGTAAAATCCATAAAATACCAAAAATCAAGCCCCGAATTGTTGATCAAGTAAAGCTGCCGCTTCACATTTAGGGGTTCTTAGGCGATGAAGAAACATAGCACAAATCATATGAAGTGTATGATCAAGAATGGAATTCGAAAGAATTCTATCAGAACTAGAAACATAGTTTGAGTAGAGTTTGGACATATTTGTTAGATAGAATTGTTTGCTAGCATTAGGATCTATTCCTAGTAGAGTTAAACAAGTTTGTATAAATAGGGTTATAAATCGTATAGAGAACACTTCATGCCAAAATTGATAGGTTAGATTCTTTAGGGGATTGGTTATTGTTTTGAGTTGATTGATTGTATTGATTCAAGTTTAATAAACTATTCTAAGAGGAAATGATTCTGAACCTCAAACATACACCATTGATCTTGCATTGCTCAATTGTCAATTAATCAATTAGGGTTAAGTAATGGTGCCGTTATATTTGAAATTGAATTAGGGTTCTTAGACATCAAATTGGGATTTTCGATTAAGCTTGAATAATTGAAATACGCTGAGTAGGAATTGTTCTAGGACCTTAAATAACAATTAGTATCGAGGCTTCGGAGTCGAACAACATCGTGGGAGGCTCGAGACGAGCTGATGATAATTAAATGCGTGACGACAACTATCAGCATCCCCGGAAAACGAGATCTTGATAGGTTATATGTTAAGAGACTTACTAGACCTATTGAAGAGTTAGGAATTCGACCACCCTATCTGAGATGTGTATGAATGGGTAGATTGGATAGAAGATACAGGTTATATAAGTTATATGGAGGCCATAGGTGTGATCGTCATGTTGATAGTGTTACTACTGGCATGGATCTTTGGAGAGTACTGAGAGAAACTGAGAGGAGAAGCCGGTGCTCCTGAGTAGAGCTTGATTAGAGCGATTAGGCAAATTGAGATATGCGGATGGAGAGCCTCTCTTTGAGCATCTAAACCAAGTAGAACACATATTTACACAAGCTGACTCCGTAGGAATTGACTTGATGATAGGGTGCGAGGCGTTGTGGATTCCCAGGTTGGCTGCACGATTCATAGAGGAGGCTTCTCTCTTGTGTCCCTTAGTTCTTACTGCGCTTTGATGGAACTTTGTATGCAGGAAGCGAGTTTATATTCCATCATGAATGAAGAGCTAGAAGAGATAGTGTAAAATCCCGAGCCTGACATTGTCAAACTACAGTGAAACTCTTATGTATGGAAAAGAAGTTTACTTGAAAAAGACTAAATAATTTAAACCTAAAGCTAAAGTCTTTGGCTTGAACAAGAAAGAAGACACGTACCATTCTTTACTTGATAGAAGGACCTTTGGAAATGCAGGTGTTACTCATTCAAGAAGATCAATTTGGAAGGAAGGTCAAAGAAAGAAAACAATGTTGCGATTGTAGATACGACAAAGTGATCTCGTTGTAGTTCTTTGGAGGAGTGGATGTATGCTATGCTGTTTGGAGAAAGAAGATTGGATTGTAGACTCGGGAGACTTCCTTTCCTTTTGACTCCCAATAAGGACTTCTTTCACATATGAAGAGGCAATTTTGGAATTTTAAAGATGAAATCTTTCTTATTGAGGCAATTGGAAGTGTTTGTGGCAGCGATGGAAAGTTGATTGAATTGAAGGATGTCGGACCATTTCCGACTTGGGATGAAGTCTTATCTTCGAGCGAGCTAGATGATGAAGGATATCATAACATCTTTGGTAATGGACAATGGAATTGAGAATGGATCAATAACGGTTCTTTGAAGGAATCAAGGATGGTACACCTTTGACATGAAACTAAACTCCAAAGTACAAAGTGTGAAATTAATACGGTAGAGGCGATGTAGATGTTTGGCGCCTTGAGTTAGGCCATATGAGTCTTAAAGGACTTGGTATTCTCTCACCAGGCAAGTCACTACGTGTGATGACACGGGGAATTGGTACTCAGCATGATGGGAAAGCGACACGGGATCAAAGTCAATAAAAGCTCACAAAGGAGAACACTTGATTCTAGAGCTTATGTACTCGGATAATACGTGGGCCTATGAAGTAGAAGAACTTGATGGGAGGTAACTAACATTTTTGTCACATATATTGATGATCACTCTAGGAAGGTTTGGATCTGCATTAAAACAAAGATCAAGTAGCGAAACTTTTAAGTACGCCCATTGATTAGTTGAAAGAAGCGTGAGAAGTACTTAAATGCATTAGGAATGACCGATGGTGGTGAGTACATTTGGAAATTTGATGAATCTTTGTAGTCCTAAGGGAATTAGACATGAGCAATCTGTCCCTAAAACACCTCATTGTGATGGTGTGGGTGGGGAGAATGAATAGGACAGTGTAGAGAGAGATTGAATGTATGTTATCACGTACTTTGGTCTTCCAGAGACATACAGGGTGAAGCATTAGTAGCGTGATTCATATTATAAACTTGTCTAGTACAACACTAAATGGAAGCACACACGAAGCATAGTGGAAAGGATGTATCCTATAAACAAGAACATTTGGGTGCACTAGCATACACGTGTTCCAAGATGAGAACAAAGCTTGATTTTCAAGTCTAAAGTGTGTGTTCTAAGGCTTTGGTGATGAAAAGTTTGGTATAAGTTGTATGATCTAGTAAAACTAAAAGATCATTAGAAGTAGAGATGTGATGTTCCAAGAAGATCAAGCGCAGAGGATCTAGACAAACTTGAAGAGCTAGCGATTCTGATAGTAGTCTCTTGATTGGCAAGATGACATTGAAAGGAAATTGATCATAGTATCTGAAATCCATTACTGGGCCTGATCAATAATGAAGACAACTGATCACACTTCTCACGACATTGATCTCAGCCTGAAGAAAATGGAGATTGAGCGATCACCAAGCTAGCTGCAAGTGGTACAAACACAGATTGAAGATCAGCGCTCGAGAGTTAGGAGATCTTCGGAGTGAGAACAAGTTCTTCCGGTATTCTCGATGAATATGTCTTACTTTTCGGATGGGGAGAACAGCTCTACTATCGAAGCTATTGATAGTCTTGAAAGAAAATGGATGGCAGCTATGGAAGAAGAGATGAACTCAGAGCGAGAACCATACATTTATACTTTAGCTGAAGAAACAAGATAACTTCAAAATGCTTGAAAAAGCGGATGGATCTATAGAAGATTGATCCAGAGTACAAAAGTACCTAGATAAGCTAAATTTGCAGTTTGTGAAGGGATTTGCACAAAGACAAAGGAATAGACTTTGAGGAATGTTCTCCGATTAGTCAAGATGACTTCAAATCGGACTAATTGCTTGGATTGGGCTGGCTAGCATTATGACTTAGAGATTGAGCAGGATGGATGTTAAGGCGGCTTTCCTCCGTAGTGATCTTGAGGACATATATATGCAACAACTGAGGGTTTTGAAGTGGAAGGCAAGGAAACGCTTGTTTGTAAAGCTGCGAGAAAAGCTTGCCATGGACTCAAATGAGCACCTGGGCGTGGTACGTGATTTGAGTCTTTTATGGAAACAAATGGATTCAAGAAAACTTCTTGTTGATCCTTTAGGAGCTCCACTTAATGATAACAACTATCATCCCCTCTTGCTATATACTTAGATGGCAGCCTTATCGTAGGGAAGGATCGATCAAAAAGGTACTAGTCTAAAGAAGGAACTCAACAAAGCTTTTGAGATGAAAGACTTAGAATTTGCTATAAATCCTTATACTTGGAGTTGAGATCATCGAGGATAGAAGCAAAGGGAAAAATACAGTTGTCTCGAGAAAGTACATCTCTGAGTGCCAAGAGGTTGATATGGACAATGCAAAAGTCAGTAAGTTTTCCAATTGGAACACACCTTGAGATGAAGTTCTAAAAAGAGTCAAAGAAAGGCTGAAGATGACATCGAGTACATGGAAGGTTCCATACACCTCTGCGGTAGGAAGCTTGATGTATGCAATGGTGCAGCCACGAGGCCCGGACATTGCATTCTCCAGTTAGTTTATAAGCGGATTTTTACGCTAAATCCGGGGCAAAGAGCATTGGGGTGTGTGAAGAGTGGATCTTGAGATACTTGAAGGGAAGCTATGAGCTTGAGCATTTGTTTTTGGAACCAGTGAACCATCTAGGTGCTTACCGCAGTTAAGTTATACTTTGGTGACATTGATTCACTTAAGTCTATTGGGATACTTAATAGGTGTTCTTTGGAGAACAATTTCACGGCAAGCAAGTTACTTAGAAGTGCATTGCTATGTCTACGGAAGGCGAGAATACATTGCTATTGCGAGAATGTGGAAAAGAGTTGCTATGGCTGAAGAGAACCTATTCAAGGAATTGAAATCAAGTAAGACAAGTTCACCGTCTTGTGCGACTCTCAGTGCGATATACTTGGTAAAATTCTACTCTACCTCGAAGATCCAAACACATTAAGATCCAGTACCATTGGATCGAGAGAGATGTGGAGTCAAAGCGATTGTTTGTCGACAAAATACACACCTCTAGAATGGTTACGAGTATCTTTCCTGAAGGTGCTAAGCAGGGAGCCAAGCACCAACTTCTTCTTGTGTGGTGGTCACCAGTGCGACCCGCAGAGCCAATGACATTAAAACGTCTGTGTACTCACCCGTATACTAGAAGGGGAGAATTGATGATTCTTAGGCGGTAGAAAACACAACACAAATGCGTACATGAGTGTATGATCAAGAATGGAATTGAAGGAATTCTCGAGACTAGGAAACATAGTTTGAGTGGGGATTTGGACATATTTGTTAGATAGAATTACATTTGCTAGCGTTAGGATCTGATACATAGTAGGATTGACGAAGTTTGTATCTATAAATAGGGTTGTAAATATTATCAAACACTTCATACACAAAATTGATAGGTTAGATTACTAGAGTTAGTTTATTATTTGGGTTGATTGGTGTATTGATTCAAGTTTAATAAACTATTCTAAAAAAGAGGAAAATTGATTCACAGAACCTCAAGCATTACCGTTGATCTTGCATTCTTCCCGATTGTCGAATGTCGATTAGGGTTCGTCGTAGTTGCAGATTATATTTGAAATTGGGAATTAGGGTTCTTAGACATCAAATTGGAGTTTTAGATTAAGGCGAATAATTGAAATTTCTTGGTAAAATTATTAGGGCCGCTTGAAAATACTTCAACGCCTTGTTCGTGAGATTGCTCAGGATTTCAAGACCGATTTGCGGTTCGGAGCTCTGCTGTTGCTGCATTACAGAGAGGCAGCTGGAGCCCTATTTAAGTAGGGTTGTTTAGAGGGATTACTAATCTATTGCTATTCATGCTAAGAGGGTCACCATTATGCCTAAGGATATTCAACTTGCTCGAAGGATTAGGGGTGAAAGAGCTTAAATAATGTTGTTACACTCTACTAGCAGATTTCCAGTAGATGTCTATTATTTGATCTTATGCAAAGAATCAACTGCAATAGTTCAAATGCAGCATCTTTCATTTCTTTTTCATTATTGAAAAGTAGGTTCAAATTAGACTTATTTTCTACCAGTGTGCCCCATTGTTTGAGAAGATGTCGTCACCATACATAATTTTAATGCTAAACTTTTAGCGTATAAAATCATTCGAGCAAAAATCACAGCTTTGTAACGAAGTCATGTAACAAAAAGTCCAACACGGAATAAATTCCCTTAATCATGAGTTTGAAACTCATGATTAAGGAAACTTGAATTACTCTTATTTCAAACTCAGCTAAAATCATTAAGTTAAAATTACTAAACTCAGCGTTATTTCAAAAACTCAGCTAAAATCTTACTTTTATAAAATCATTAAGACTTAAGTTTAGTGATTTTATAATGCAGCTAAAATGTACTCTTGATGGGATTAGTGATATTCTTGTGCAGTTCGGATAGGTTTTCAACTTATTTGGGATCGGACCCGAACCGGTTCCATCGAGACTAACCCGAAACTCATTTAGGTCAGCAAATTAGGGCCCAGGACCAGTTAGGCTGGTAAAAACTGAGTGGGTTATCGGTTTATCGAAGCGGTCGGTTGATAGACTCTGGTATCAAGCGAAATTGGGTATCGAAGTGAAACTAATTAAAAATTGAACATATTTACAAAATAAAAAATATGTTTAAAATCAACAAATCAAACATATTTTCATGAATTCAAATAATTAAAAATTGAATATCCTAAATTTCTAATTAAAAAATTGAAACATAAAAAATAAAAGCACAATTGGCGAAGAAACTAATGCTTACAAAATTAAACAACATTTCGAAAATAATACCACAAAAAATTAAAGAACAATTCGAAAATAACCCTACCGGATCCGGTTTCGGGTTCCCGGACCGGATCCTTTCGGATCCCGGATCGATAATTGGACTGAACGGATCGGATTAATTCGATTAGTTCGGACCAGGTTCGGAATGGGTTCAGATCGCCGGTGCCAAGCAACTAGATGGGATAATCACTATATGTGATGTTGCTAATTTTTAGCTTTTGCAGATGAAAATTATGTCTTCAAATCCTAATAAAGTGATTTTATGTTCTCTATGTTGCAACTAATAATTTGAACTTAGTTTGCGCTAAAACTGCTACAAAGTACAAAGTGTATGCAACCTCCTCAAATTATCCTTTGTTCATAAAAGAAAACAATTTATGGCATTATACATCCAAGTGTGATTTTCTCTTGGGAAATAGAGTAGGCAACTGAGTTATAAAAAATAGGAAATCAACTAAATGAATATAACATATTAAACACACACACACACACAAAAACTAAAATTCAACTTTTTAATAACCATTTCATGACATAAATTACATTGACATAACAATAAGTAGGTGTTACTTATTAAAGGGAGTCAAATATTATACGGATTATGTATAATATATCTACCAAAATGTACAAGATGATTTATATGATAGTCCATAATTTCTTATCTCTTATCATTACCAATTAATTTTAAATAAAATCCATGGATTCTTAACAATAATAAATAAATTCAAACCCGAACAATGGATATTATTTTATTTTTTTGATGGGGAAAAAATATGTACCACTTATAGTGTTGTAGGTGGACTCAGTGATCATACTTACAAATTGAATAAGAAAACAATAAAAAAGATTATCATTCTTATTAAAATATTTCAATTGAATATAGACATTAAAAAATTGGAACAATATAGCCATATCAACGGGTCAATGCAATTATGCAATGCATCATCGGTCAATAAATTGAAAATCAACCACAAAAATATAAAAACGATAGATACGTCAATAAAAGTCTTCTGTCTAAGTTTTGTAGGAGGTCTAACGATCTTATCATAGGAAAGTATAAAGGCGGTTTCCAATTGATTAATGAGTGAAGGGTAAACATTATTTACATATTTCACAATCACTATGCGATCGCTAACATAATCACTAATGCGATCATTAACATATATATAAAAATGTGAATAAAGGTTGTATTTGTTCCTTTTTATACTATTTATCATTAAATTACCCATACATTACAAAAATCTAAAAGTTAGGAGTTTTAATAGGAATTAACTACTATTAAAACTCCATTTTTTATTTGACGTTTTCGTATATCGTGAAGTAACTTTATTATCGATTATTAACTATTATATGTTCAAAATTATAAAAAAATAATATTGTAAAACTATTTTCAAAGGCGAATGTAATGATATAACTTTTATATTTATTAAAATAATAAGTAGCTAATAATTAATGGTCAAAAGTTTCATCTCGATGCTCTGGCGTCAAATAAAATGGAGGTATTAAGTACTCATCATACTTTATACTTGCATATCGTAGATTACCAATTGAAATAGAATCATTATTTTATAAATGCGGTTTAGGGATGATACATTATATACATTGACATATATATTCTTTATAATTGTCATAAATCCCTTTTTAGTGCTTTATTTATTATTTATCTTGAGTGCATGTTTAATGAAAGGTATACATTAAATAACACAATTATTTTGTTCAATTTTTGCATGTAACTTTCATGATTCAATTTACAAGAATATGTCTCATATTTATATAATGATAATTTAATACTCACTTTCGTCAATATGGTTTCGTCACATATGTCATTTTAATCTTTAATAATTTGTGTTAGTTAAATAATAATATGTGTTATGTAGAACTATTATTATTATTATTATTATTATTATTATTATTATTATTATTATTATTATTATAATAATAATAATGAGTGGATAAATAATCATATACTCCGTATTTTTGTAAGTGTGTATTATTATTATTTATTATGCTTAGAAATGTGTATTGTGGAGTATAGGATTAAATAATCATATGATTTGAGTAAATTATTATTATTACTGTATTTATTTAATTTCATGCGAGATATGAATTTTATATATTAGGATCCATAAAAATTTAAATTATACCTTTAAATCAGCACCAATTTAATCGAGAAGAAATAATTCAATGATATAATATTGATAATCAATTCGTCGATACATTTAATGGAGGATATCAAATTCTAAAATTAATATTTGTATCTACTACATGAATCTCGGTTTGTATAATCTCTCTCTATGGACATCATATTTTATTATATATATATTTTTTAATATTTAAAAGATTTGACTACGATTAAAGTATCCGCGAAAAATAAAAATATTGAGTAGAAAAAATTGAGAAGGTAATTTTTACACGGTTTTTATAATGATTTCAAATTAAACATAAAAAATATATCAAATATGTAAGAAATTGATTGGACGTCGTGCATCGCACATATCCTTTACTAGTATATAAAGAGTCTAGTTTAATGAGTCATTTTGATTTATTTTATTATACAACATATATGATAAAAAAATATGAAATAAAGTGGTTATTACCAGTGTGCATGAATTAAATCCTAGAACAGATCTGTTGACCTGCAAATACCTCATGCATTTGGCATCATTTACACACCATTTTAGCTCATTTCTTGAATTCTTGTAAGAAATCCCACAGATCACAGCTCTTTTTCTGCCATGAACTGAGGGGGGAGGTCCAGCTGGTGATGGATGAGGAGGAGGGTAGTGGTGCTGGAAGTTGCCTGAGGTGGCGGAGTACGGTGGTTGTGTATTGGCGCGTGGATCAGCTATACGTGTGATAGCATGGCAAATGGCACAAAGGATAGTTTTGGCTCCATTTGGGAGTTGCAATTGTGTGCCACAGTTTGAACAGTCTACTAGCATCAACATGCCTTTTTTTTTTTTTGTATTTATTGAAGTTTTAGATGATTTATTTGCTAAAAAAGTAAATGGGGTGATGAGGTTTGATGGGTTTAATATTGAAGGATAATGAGGGAACGAAAGAGGGAAGTGGGGGGGTGGTCAACTGTCAACTTCACAGTGCTAATGGAGTAGGAGGGAGGGAACGTAGAAGGAAATAATATGGGAACCACGTGGTCAAAGGTAGAGGGTAACTACTTTTTGACAATAAATATACAAATAGAAGACAGAAGTGGCAGTGGTTTTGCCAACTTCATATAAATGGTTGTAAATTATTTAAGATGCAGAAAATTTAGCCCAACTATTATCCTTGCATAGAAATTAAGCAATAACCTAACAACGATTTCGCCTCTTACCAAATACTCAATTTTCATATTAAAAACCGATTTATGAAGCATGAAGCTAAAACCTATAAAAGTATGAAATCTTTTAAATATCGTTAGCATGTCTGAGCTTGATTCCTACGTAATACTTTATGCAACACCGTATTACACTTTCTCAAATCATGACATGTGTCCCATCTCTCTAAAATTTATTTCTACTAGTTATGAGTGCGCAATCTGATAAAGTATGTTTTGAAAAAAAGCGAAGTGTTTGTGTGAAAAAAATTAAGAAATATGTTTGTAGTATGATCTGTACATATTCGTTTAGCTATCTATAATATTCTTCATACAATTATTTCAAATTAAGAAATATGTTTGTGAAAAATTAAAAAAAGTTTGGTGCAATAAAAATAAATGTAAGTAACCATCCACACTGTAATGAAACATCATATCTGAAGTCCTTTGGTCAAATAAAAAAGTGATCTCACGTACCAACGAATTAGTTTATGAAATTTAGATTTAGTATATTTTCATAGTTTTACTATTTATTTGTTTTGTAAATTTTCCAGCCTCTGATTCTTTCTTCCTCCTTATATGCCTATAGTCCTATATTCAAGTAATACATACAGCCTTTTACTCAAAACGTAAAGTGATGGTTTCGTTAGGGCAAATCACTAATCTCATCAAGAGCATCCATTAAGCAGCATATAAAATAGCAGTTGCAAGCAGAAGTACCAGAATTTCAAAACACTGTTTCCTTGAATGGAGAGCTTCAGAGTTCTCTCCCAAGAAAGTCTGAACAAATCATTGAGCAATAAGCAACATAAGAGGACACGGCTCTGGTAGGAAATAGGACCACCTGGCTGCACCACACACTCTTTCTCTACATCTGCAAAGAATGTCGATGAGATTCAATCTAGATAGTTGCTCTCAATATCAGATTCTCATGTTGAAATAGTAGGTTGTAATGTCTCATTGAGTTATTGGTATTTAGTGCTTTTTTCAAAATTTAGATTGAGAGGTTATAAAATATTTTCTGATATTTACGTGAGTATTTGTTTTGTCATCTATAGAAGTAGTTATATGGAAATATCAACAGTTATCTCTATCAATTGAAACAATTTTCTAGATTAGCGGCATTAAGAAACTGAAACGTATTGGGTTATATATCACGCTCTAAATACATGATCATCAGTTTTGAAAAAAACTAAAAGTCTGTAGACAGTCGAATTTTATTTAATAAAATTCATTTTATGAATTTATTAATTAAATCAAGATCACACCAATCACAGTATGCATTAATGATTAGGAGTTAAATTGAAAATAATAGGGTTCTCGTGAAGTGAGGACCTAACATTAAATTCAGGTTAAAATTAGGATTTTACATTAAATAAACCTAATTTTAAACCTAGAATAGGGTTTCCGGAAGATACGGGGCTGAAAATGAAGATTCAAAGAAGATTTGGGGTCAAAACAGAAATTCTTGCCAAAATGACCAAAATACCCCTAGGCCGAAATGACCAAAATACCCCTCAGGACAAAATGACCACAATGCCTGACAGGCCTATTAGGTTACTTGAAGGCCAAATTCCAGTCATCAATGGTCCGAATCGTGCCTGAAATCAACGGTCGAGATGATGATCTAAGCTTTCTTGGTCGAGGCAGAAAGCCTATAAATACCCCCTAAATTCAAAAATCATAAGAGGGTTGGAACAAGCTGAAGAGCCAAGCGGAGAGAAAGAAGCGGAAAAGCTACGAAGATTGAATTTGGGAACCTGTGCTAAGGCCACCGCGCAGCAAATCTAGGGCCAGGAAACAGCTATTTGAAGCCCTGCTCCTGTGAACCTGGGGCGTGGAAAACGCTCTGCCCGAAGCCCCTGCTCCCACAATCCAAGACCACGGGGAATCACTGGCTGCTTTGAGGCCCACATTGCACCAAATCCAAGACGTTGGAATCCGCATTTGTTAGAGGCCTGGCGTCACAAATCAAGTGCGGAAACAGCTGCTGAAGGCCCTGACCCACATCAAATCCGGGAGGAGAGTCGTACCGCGGAAGCCCTCATACGCATCGAATAAAACGCTGGTATGTCTTGGACTTGTAAATTTGTGGTTGAACCCGTCATAACAGAAATTTGGGTTCTCTTGATGAGGGGGTACTCCACATGACGTGTTCTGTTTCTTCTGGTGATGTGTTCGGGCACCCAGTCGAGACAAGCGATCAAGTCTGTGACCATGCAGGTCCCGGTATTTGCGAAGGCACCTCGGTTAGGCCATTGCGTCGAGACAGAGTCGTCCCGAGGGCCACATCCGGGTTTCTATCAACTCAGCTTGCCTCGGCTCACATTCATTGAGTCGAGGCTTCTCTGACTTCCAAGTCAACAAAATTCTCCTTGAGACCAAAAGAACACAAGGAGATACCCAACTACGAAGTAGGGGCGTCCAATAATGAAAGAGATGCCGAGGCGAAGAATATCCATTCGGCTAGAGTTGCGAGAGTCAGCGGCTTAGGAAATATGACGTGAGCCAAACTACGCAAGTATCACAGCGATGCTTGGACTCCCCAGAAAAATGATTCACATTGAGGAGGTGATGAACCAGCACGTCGGGGCAGGATCATGAAAAGAACAAGGTCGCTCTAGTCATGTGCCCCTCTTTGCGGCGAAGGAGCATAAAGACTCTTGGACAAAGAAGATCATGGAGAGTTGCGAGATAACTCCACATGACAAAGACTCACAAGCTTCGTACTACATGTGAGGTCGAAGAAATTCAGCCATAAAAAGAAGCATAAAAGATGCTGAGGCTGCAGAGTACCCTCGGCCGAATCGAGAAGATGCTACGCTGAGGAAGAGATGGGCAGTGAAGATCAACCATCAACCAGCTGGAACAAAAAACCTCAAATCGGTCTTCCAAAGGTTAGGGACAGACAACCAAAAGAAAAAGAAGGTCTTCAAAAGATTGGGGCAACAATCAAAGCAGCCGTACTAACATGCGAAATATCAAACCCTGAAAATAGTCTTTCAAAAGTTGGAGGCAAGTAACCAAGAGAAAAATTGGTCTTGAAGATTGGGGCAACAAGCTAAATAGCCGTATCAAAAAGCCAGACAAAACAAACCCACAACAAACTCCCTTTGCGCATTGCAATCGGTGGTACTGACACCATATATCGAAGAAGGCGACAAAAGCGGTACGCATCTGAAATAATAAACATGTAGTGCCCATGACCTCACGGATAGTATACATTGTCTACCAACTCCACGAACTACGGTATAAACTATCCCAACCCTCACGGATAAGAGGATAAACTTTCTAAAACTCCGAACACGAGTAAACTATTCTTCTTCTGGATAAGGATAAACTTTCTATAGACTCTGAACATGAGTATAGTGTCAAACCTCTGGGTAGAGGTTAGAATTGCAGCAGGAACTCACAAGTGAGTCTAAACTACTAGACCCTCCTTGATATGAGGCTAAAAGATCAAACCCCTTTGAACTACGTTTATTTGTATCCTACAGGTACGTGAAGCGAACTTGGCGATGATTCGATCATAACTTTAAACATGTTTTATGTCCTAAAACAAAAGGAAGGGGTTTACATGATTCTGAGAAGGTATTAGCTATCTTAGGAAGATCCAAATGCAAGAAGTTTGAAGATTGGTGATCAGAGTCGACAATAAATAAATAAAGCATGCATACAAAGGAGAAACGTAAGGGCAATAAATAATCAAAGGCCCAAATTGTATCTCAACAAAGAAGAGTCTGCTACAAAAATGGAGAAGTCAACAGAGCGAAATGAAATGGAAAATACATAAAAGAAATAAAGGAGCTCTCTAAAGCCTGCTTAAAGATCCTCAAATATCTATCGGTTGCTCAATGACTCCCACAGTCTAGCGACGATACCGTCAAAGAAGCAACCTTGAGCGTAGACTCGGCCTCACCGACCTCCGGACAAGTAATCCACAGACTCGGTAGTAACACAGCGGCGTAGGTTCTACATCATGTAGCTGGCTCAATGCGCCAGCGGGCGTATCCTGTTCTTTGCTGGGGGTGGGGTGAACATGACGGCCTCTACTTAATCTTGTGACAGAAGGTAACTCCTCACGAAGATGTCTACCCGACAACAAAGAAACAAGGTCAAAGGGACAAAGTAAATGTAAATAAAAATAAAAATATCAAAGACTACTTTATTCTCAGCAAAAGAGACACAAAAGGAGAAGGAGATCACGCGATGCAGGCACTGTTGCAGGACATCCTTAGGCTTCGTGGTCATTTTCACCGATGAAGACCTGTTAGAAGAAGATGGTGACCACAACTGCCCACTCTACATATCAGGATATCTATGTGAAGTCAAGATCAACAGTATACTGGTAGATGGGGGATCAGCAGTGAATATCCTACCCTTTCATATACTCAAACTGCTTAACATCTATTGAAGACACAGACCGCCCCGTCGTGGCCTTAAGGCTTCAATAACTTATTGGGACAGATGCTTGTGCAAAGTATTCCTGAGCTTGGTATTAGGAGAGCGGAGACAACTTCATGGTTCCGTGGTTTACTCGAAGCCACTGTTGGGAGAAGACCGGATCCACGGCAACAATGTAGTACCTTCTACCCTGCATCAATGCTTGAAGTTTACATGGGCTGACTCGAGCGGATGATCGAGAAGCGGCCGAAGTCATCCCACCGTTAGGGGAGTCACACTTCGCTGATGCAAAGTACTATCAAATAAAGAAGACAAGTGAAACTCGGCCCGAAGAGCCGGAGGCACAGGCCGACTCGGTATCCCACTCCCGATGGAGAAAAGTAAATCGAAAGCTCGGGGCCGACACTTCCAACGACTCCAAGCAGAAGGACATCCATACCGGCTCAGGGGCTCAAATTAACGATTACAAGGGTCAAAGATAGAGCATCGAACGCTGAATCCCAAGGCTGATGACCTCCTAGTCAAAGCAGGATCCGACCCAGTCAAAGATGCAGGGATGGGCAAGCTACCACCTGAAGTCACAGAAAGCAAGATGCATGGACTAAACAAGACTCAGAGGACGTTACAACACAAATGATATGCCATGGCTTCGGCTCATAGGACTTCAGTCACCTCTAAGCATCCATTACTTGTGCCAGAGCAAAGGGGTGGCCAATACATGTGGCGAGTAATTTTATCGCGAGAATTCAAGAACAACAAAGAAAACAAGCAGCCAAAAGGAGATGAAGTATCAAAAGAAGAAGATAGAGCGACCTCAGAAATGATTAAATACCCTATAATCCAAAATAAAGTCGGATGGGATAGCAGTCAGCATATCCGTCATCCAAAGAGAAGATGGTGTAGCCTCCGAAGGTTAAGCGTACCCCGTAATCCAAAATAAGTTAGATGAGATAGTGAGGAAGTCTAGCGTATCCACACGTCTGAAAAGAAGAAGATAGAGACTGACCTCCAGAAAGGGTTAGCATACCCATAATCAAAACAAGTCAGGATGGGATGGCAAAAATGTAGCATGTGTGTGTGTGTGTGCGTGTGTGTGATTTGTTTGATATGATTTGATTGGTACTACTCACGCCACATCAAGATGCATCTTCTTTTCGGAGCACAAATGCTATAAGAACTCCATTGTTAAAGCGTGTGACACAGGTAATTCTAGGATGGGTGACTATTGAGGAGATTTCTCATTGAAACACGTAGTGAGGACAAAGCGTCTTTGGGGAAAGACTCGTGGTGGTTTTGTGCTAGTCTGCTGCAAATCTAATAACGCACCGATCAAGATTAGCGCTGGCGTTACGGATGGTATCGGAAGCGAGCCATCCGGGCTACGTAGAACTAAGTGCTATGCGGTGCAAGTCAGGAGCTCTTGAGGGCCATTAGGAGCCGCTGCAAGTCTGTGCGGATATAGATGCAGTCGTGGATGTATTTGTGCACCAGTATGAGGGGCCGTTAGTATTTAAGTGGGGAGGTTGTAATACTGAGCCGTAAAATGTGTGTGTGTGTGTGTGTGTGATTTGTTTTGATATGATTTGATTAATTTTCTCACACCGTCGAGATCATCTTAACTTCGGAAGCTCGTCCTATAAAAACTCCAATGTTAAAAGCGTGGCGGCACGGGGTATTACAGGATGGGTGACCCATTACCAGGAAGTTTCTCGGTGGCGTGAGTGAGGACAAGAAAGCGTGTTGGAAAGACCGATTGGTTTGTGAGGCCGATCCGTGAATCTAATGCTTGGCCCGATCTCGCGGGCAGGCGTTACACTACGAGATCGGTGGATGCCACTGGAAGGTGGCCGGTGAAATGCGAAGGTAGTAACAGTAGCGGTTTAAGCGCCTTTCTCACCGGAGATTCGGAGGGCAGTCATGCCGGCGGGAATGAATCTCCCTTCGTTCACTAAGTTCACATGAAAAATGGACCCAGAGGAACACATCGGAGTGTTTCAGTCCTAGATGTCTTTAGACCACCACGATAGTAGAGGTCTTCTTCGAGACCTTCGATCTAGTCCCTAGCGACCGGGGCTGAAATGGTTATTTGATTACCCCGTAGAGATCATTACATCGCCGGGTGCTCAAGAAAGAATGATTCCAGCTAGAACTTCAGGTGGGAAGAGGTCCGACAAAGACAGGGCGAGCACTCACCCCATGACCATCAAGGGAGGAAGTCGGAATCAATAACGTCTTTCCAAGAGCATTTTCAAACGGAGTTCTATTTAGTACCTGGGGCGGATCAGAAGATTGCCATGATTTCCTTTATAGAAGGCTTGCGGATGTGCGGAGTTGGACTGCTTTGGAAGGAAAAGGGTGTCTGCGGTCGATAAGTGGCCGGTGCCAAGGGCAAGGTAGCCGGCACTGCAACAAAGGGTTGGGCCGGACAATACCTAGTAGAGTTTGGTTTTTAAGAGCACGACAGAATGCCGCTCATGGGAAGTTTGGAAGTGGAGTTCTCTGAGAGGCCCCGTACATTGTCCGGAGAGTTGTAGGGCCAGTCACGTATGAACTAGAAACCTTCGAAGGGCGCCAGGTGCCGCGATCATGGAACGCATGCTACCTGAGGAAATACTACGTAGGCCCGTTTTTTTTATTTGCTTTATTATGAAATAAAATACTTGATTTATATAAAAGTTGTCTTGAGCACTTAATAGTTCTATGTGGGATAGAGTATCAATTATGCCCGGCTACTGACGGCAGACCGAAAACAAGAAAGTTGGTGTAAATCTATATAAATGTTTGAGTATATCCTACCGTCCAACTAATCAGAGAACCAAATCCCCTTGCAGTGGACAAGGAGGGTTTTGGAGTAAAGGAGATGTCCCGTATGACAGCACTTGCGGAGGTTGAATTCTCCGTTATGAAAACATGGGGGAGGACCCGGGGCTCCGAATAGACAAGGATACAAAATGCTTTAGGTAGGATCCATAGCCATTAATGGTGAGATCCTCACGATAAGGATTCGGAGGTGAGCCCCACTTAACATGGAGGAGTAAATACCAAACAACCCACAACGAGGAACTAAAAGGCGGCCGTAAAATTAGAGGAAATAAATAAAAGGCCTTAGCTGGAAAAAAATTTATATTAATAGTACATGATTACAAAAGAAATGAAAAAAACCCCAGCCTAAGGGGCCGGGAGAATCCTAGCAATAAGGGGTAGAGGGATGGTGTTGTCCAGCCACCCACGAGGTATTTGCCTATGCTCTGAGCCGAGAATTTGGGAGTGTTGGAATCCGGTCCTGGAAGTTTAGGGGCCAATTTGATGGGGCCAATGACACCGTGCGGCGGCATCTCAGGGGGTTGTCCTGGAGGTAGGCGCGTGGCCCACTCCTTGCTCGCTGCGGAAGGCGCACGGGCGGCATCCCGTTCCACCATGGCCTTCCTTAGGCTCACCTGCAATTTGTGAGGCAACCTCCGGGGACTGGCTGTCTCGGAGGGTTGAAGGCGGAGACAGCTGCTTGTTCAGTGCTCCACCTTGAGGCGTTCACGGATAAGCTTCACCTAGTTCGATTCTTTGCTAGAGGATGCAGCCCTCGGCCAAGAGACCTAGAAGTAGAAGCGGCTGGCAGAAAGGAAACAAGGTGTCATACTATCAAGAAGGGAAAAGCTAAGACAATAGCGTAAAACCAGGAGTAAGGCCCGAAAGTACCTGCGGCCAACTTTGTCGAAACCTCGTGGGAGGCACGAGGGCCGGGCACGGCCAGTCTGCTCCTAGTCCGGGGGGCCGGGAGGGCATCGTGCTTAGTTATCAGGGAGGCCTAGAGGAAGTGAGACCCGGCGATAGGCACAGCGGAGAGATGAAGAAGAATGAGGAGAAGAAGGAGACGGGGAAGTGAGCTTCACGCGATGGATTCGACCGTTTATGTAATAGGATAGCCTCATAGCGGCCGGTCATTTTAGTATATGTACCACGTCGAAGGAAGAAGGTATTTTGCTATGGGGGATGGATGATTTCTTCAGAAAGAGTGAAAGTGAAGAAGTTGCAGAAAGTATGGATGAAGAAAACCCCACTCCCTGATTTATAAAGAGGGGGTGTGCCTTTTCAACTTCAAAAGATTGGCGGTAATTGATAAGTTCATAAATAATTGGGGTGAATCCGGAGATGGGTCCAACCGATTGGAGCTTATCGAAGGAGGATCATGGATTAAAGAATAAAATAAATGGACTTTGGTCGTGAGTAGGCGGAATGCCAAGACCCCCGACCCTAAAGGGCTTGGTTACATCGAGCTCGGTAGGAAGAAGAAGAAGAAGACTATTAGTGTAAATGGCTTGATTCGGCTCCATTAAGGGGGTAATTAAGGCTATCATTACATGACCCCTTAATGAGCCACCTAATTATTAATCGGCATTGAATGAGCCATCAAGGCTCGACCAAAGTAACTGTTTAAGCAACTATAAAAGGTAAACCTTGAGGCCAAATCAAATAAGTTCAATTTGATAACGAAATACTGTTTCTTTCTGAAACTAAAATCTTTCGATCCGTTCTGACTTGATCGTCGAAGTGTTTCTGGCCGGCCAACGTTCCTTGTTTTGCGGGGAGCAGCTTCGTTTTGGGCAAAGGCATTATCAAAGCTCGACAGAAGGATTTGTGATCGGCCGCTCTGAAACCGGACCCAGGATCGTGTGGAGTGCGGTGGGGAGACTTGCATTGAGAAAGTCGCCACCCACGCACTTCGACCATTATCATGGCCATCATCACATAAGTGATGAAGCAAGCATGGCTGATAACCACCCTCGAGGCGAGAGGCGGCCGGATAGTCTCGCGATCGACCCGCGAGATGATGCCCGGTAGGTGCAGAACCCGGTCAACTGCAATTTGGGGGCCGTGCGAGGTGGAAATTCCACGCCCCCGGAGATGGCAGGATAATTCCTTCTTGAGATCTTGAGGACCAACATAGGCAGCGTGATGCAAAAGCTCCGGGAGCAGATCACTCAGTTAAGAAGGGAGAACCCCAGCGAAGGTATCGTCCGTCCGGGAGGATGAAGGGCCTGCGCCCCGCTCCTCGGTGGGAGGCGATGAGCGATCCGCGGGACAAGCGAGTCGCCATGAAGTTGCGGCAGGGGAGAAACCCCGCCCGTCCGGCTCCCGCCCAAGATAAATGGCATCCTTGTGGTGGCAATTTGGATGCCCCTCTCCTTGAGGATTATTTAGACCAAAACCCGGCGAGGACGATCTGCGAATTAGCGAGGACTAGCCCGCTACCGGCTTGACATAAGTTGTGCCATCATGCCAGTAGGGTTGAAACTCCCTGCATTCACCTAATTTACAGGAAGGCAGGTCCGGAGGGCAATCGAGGAGTTCAGGTCCAGATGTCATTTCACCGGTATACGTGGCATTGTTCTTCTTGAGGGCCGCACCCCAGAGCGGCTTAGCGAGGGACTATGAGGTGGTTGACCGGTTGCTGAGGGTGCGTTACCGACTTTGAGGAGCTGAAAAACCAATTCACCGGGACTATGTGGGAGGAATCCGGTTGCACGAGGGGTTGCACGAGGGTGCATCATCAAGCCGAGGAGATCGATTCGATCGCCTCGCTTCCAGGAGACGGTTTGAAGCGAGTTGACGTGCAGGGAGCTAACCAAAGATTCGTGATTGCCTTTGTGGAGGTGCTTGTAGATGAGCAAGTTCAAGGAGTCGCTCCTCGAGAGGCAACCTCGGGAAGTTGGAGGTCAATGAGCAGGGCCTATAAATAAATCCGGATCGAGGAGGCCAAGAGAGCCCGGTTGAGGGTAGATGGAAGCGCGCTGGGCGGGGATCGGGCGCTTTGACGAGGGGCATAATCCTAGAATGACTTTCCAAGGGAGTACCTTTTCACGCCTCTAGAAATCCGAGGATTAAGAAGGAGTTCAAGGAGGAGAAGATCGAATATGATTCCTCTGGAAACATTGCCCCGCGACCGCGTAGGATCAAGTTATATGAACAAGTTACGCGATTTTCACAAGACCATGGGCACGATCTTTGGTAGTGCCACCACATGTGATGAGATAGAAGCTCATCCGGTGAGGCTGATTGAGATTACATCCACGAGAGACCCGAGAATGTGAATAGCGTTTGTGAGGAAAAATCGGGATCCTAGATGGACCTTCTAACATCCTTTGGAAAGTGACAGCATATGTCTACAGGGGCGAAGTGGAGGAAGGCGACTCGGGGTGCTAGAGCGTGCATACGTAAGCGGGACTATATCACGGTAACCGTAGAACACGGCCAGTTCCCAGACTTTCTTCTGAAGGATTTTTGAAGGGGTAGAATTTCCTCGCTTGAGGATCCTTGGTCATTACTGTCATAGCCAACTTGAAGTGGGACCGGATCTTTGGTAAATACAGGGAGCTCAGTAGACATCCTATTCCTGGAAGCATATCTTAAGTTGGGGATGAGTAGAGCACAGATCAGACCGGTAGCCACCCCGTTGGTGGGGTTCACCGGGGATGCGGTAAGCCCGTTGGGGGTATCAAACCTCATGGTCCTGATAAGGAGGCGTCCAGCGTGGGGCGAAGAGGATGGTGGAGTTCACACGTCGTGGGCATGGTAGGCCGGAGACCTGGGTGAGATAATAGGCCGACCGGCGGTGTCACAGTTCGAGGGGGTAGTGTCACTCATACACTAGCAAATTCCTTACCTAACGCTGTAAAACCCGGAAAGATTCGAGGAAGTCGAGAAGAAGGCATGTATGCACCGGCTAAGCGGATAAAGGCCTAGATGGAAGTGGGAAGTACATCCCGAGGAATAGAGGGACCCACAGATAGGGATATTTGCACCCTGGAGGTCCCAGAGGAGAGCCCCAAGAAGGGGTGGCCACATGAGGAGATCCGGAGTGTCTGTTTGATGAGAGGGATCCGAAGAAGGTATTCAAGATAGGAACGAAGCCATGCTTATCCGAATCCTCAGGGAGTATGGAGATATTTTTGCCTGGGAGCCAAAGGATATGCCGGGGGTGGATCCAACCGTGTTGGTCACCGGCTTCAATAGACCCCATTGCAAACAGTCAAGCAAAAGAAGCGGACCTTCTCGGAGGGAGAAGGGAAGCACTTCCATGAAGTGGTAGGAAAGTTGTTGGGGCAAATGCTATTAGGGAGCTCTTGTTCTACGTGGCGAACCAATGTAGTGTTGGTCCCGAGCAAGCGGGACACAGCGGATGTGCACGGACTTCTTGATAATAATATAGCCCGGCCAGAGGATTCTTACCCTACATTCCAGCATAAATAGTTTGGAATCATCCGGCAGCACCACCAGGTATTCGTGGTCAATGGAAATAGGGGGGAGACCGACCAAAGGGCAACTGGAAGGGCTATATGGTAGTTGTTCCCTTCTATGGGAATAGGGAGGCGAAGGAACAATGAAATGACGGCCAGTATATCTGACTCCTAGTGAGGCGTTGATGGAGGGCATGTATCCCAAGTGGGGAAAGGAGTACTGTAGAAGATGTTAAGCGGTTATAGTTGGCCGAGCCGGGACCGGAGTGGAGGACCTTGTTCGGGAAGGAACGAGGGTACAACCGTTATGAATGCGATGTAAATTTGCAGTGAGTGAGGATCGCGACTAACGGGCTAAATAACTTGCCCAGGATCTTCCTTGAGCAAATGCTTAGAATGAACCATCATATCCACATCAAAGTAATTGGCGGGGAAAGGGCAGAGTTTTAAACATGGTTCTATGTGGGTAGAGAAGTGTTAACTACGCCCGGGCGCGAGGAAGCGGACAGTGAGCAAATTGATAAATCTATCTAAATGTTTGAGTACATGCGGTCCCCCGCTGTGGCCCGTCCGAGGAGCAATCCCACTACGTTGGACAAGGAGGAGGTTGCAGGTGAGGATATGTCTATGTCGCGATCCACCAGTAGCGAAGGTCCGCATCCCACAGTTGAAGAGCAGAGGAGGATCGAGGAACTGCAGAATGGCAGGGAATACAAAACTCTTTAGGTGGGACCCCTGCATCCATAAAAGCTGGTGAGATCACTCACGACTGGGAGTGCAGGAGGTGAGCCTCGACCAACATGGAGATGTAAGTACCAAACATACATTGAAATGGGAACTATAATCTGACGGCGGAAGAAGAAATAAAAGACAGCTGCGGAAATGTGGGAAATGCATTGATAAAACCCCAAAGAGGGGAAGAGTACAAGATTACAAATTAAGGAAGAGGAAAAAGCCCGACTAAAGAGTGGAAGGATCGATCCTTAGGAAGAGGCGGTGTTATCCGTTCACCCACGGGATCTTGATATTATACCTCATCCAGGCTAAATTATCGAGGCTTTCGGTCACATGATTCGGGACAAAGTCCGATAGGATAAACCAATACGGCGGCACCTCAATTTGTCACGAATGGAAGCATCGGACACGCTTCCTATAGGCAGGCGTTGAAAGCGACTTGGTTGTGACATCCGCTTTCACTTTGAGCCTCCTCGGCTCACACAGTGCTCATAGCCAAATCCCGGGGTAGTTCGACTTGACCTCGGAGCTCTTGTAGCTCCTGCTCCAAACCACCGCTTGAGGCGTTCCAGTCGACTCGTATGTGAATCTGGGTTGTGGGGACGGAGGGTGTGGCCATCTCCTAAAGCCCGAGAAGCGGTAGCACAGAGGAATAAAGGGGAGGCGGTAGCCACAGAAATTGTAAGGCAAGGGAAGAAAAATTTTAGGGCACTTAAAAGATTCTTGTATCCATGACATGACCTGTGAGAAGCTTGAGGGACCTTGAGGCCGGAGTTAGCCATCCTCACAGTGAACCCCACACGATCAAGTAGGGGTGTGGTGTGTGCATGGCCCCTATCGAGGAGGCTTTGGTGGCCGGACTTGCTGGCACGGGTGGCGTGGAAGAAGAAGGCTGGAGGAAGGACAAGCACTTACTCCCCTAGGCTTTTGCGCCTTTGGGGGGATAATATCACACGAGGGTTCATTTAGTCACGTGCCATGAGTAGAAGTAAAATATCTAAGGGGAAAGAAGTAAAAAATCTCAAGGAAGAAGATGAAACAGAAGATCTGAGGAAATAATCTAAAAGAGATCTTTGGTGATGCTTGCTCAATTTATAGGCGTCGAGGTCTTTCAAATTCAAAACAAGGTGATTATGAAAGAAAGAGGTGGCGCCTAAAAATTCGGATGTAATGATAATAAAAGATGAAATGAAATGACAGCTGACTCTTGGGAGGCAAAGCCTCTAGCATTTGCGAGGGGAAGTTAAGGTCTTTGTTTGGTGTGTAGAAGCGAAGAGCCCGCGTATTCAGATCGACCCATAGAAAATCGAGGCGGATCTGGGGGGAAAATAGTTCCATAAATAATTAGGCTGGTCCGAGAGATAAGTCCAACAGTGGGCTCATCGAAGTCATGATCAGGGAGCCGAATAAATGGACTGATCTTCGTGAGTGGGCTAAAATACCAAGTCCCGCCCCTAAGAGGGCTTGGAAGAAGACCGTTAGTGTCAACGACTTGATTGACTCCATTAAAGGGGTAATTAAGGCTATCATTACGACTCTTTAATGAGCCGCCTAATCATTAATTGGCATTGAATGAGCCGTGGTACCGACCAAATGTCGTTCAGCCGACTATAAAGTAAACCTTGAGGCCAAATCAAGTTAGTTTACTTTGATACCCCAATCTTGTTCTTTCTAAAACTAAGCTCTTTTCGATCTATTGCGACTTGATGGAAATGGAATGGCAGCGCAACCGGTCCTTATTTTGTAGGAACATTCGTTTGGAGCAAGGCGTATCAAAATTTCGTAGGAGGATTTGTGATCCGGCCCGCTACGAAACGGACCAAATGCATTGATAATATGAAAAAACTGACGGCGCTAGAAAGTCGCATGTAATGATGGTCAAAGATATGAAATGGCATCGCCCAGCGTCCTTGGCAGGGTGCATGAAGGCAGCTAAGGCTCACATTTGGTGTGTATGACTGAGTGACCACGCCCCCATAGAAAATGAAGGCGGGTTTGTGGGCAAATGATAATCCCATAAAAAAATTTGAAGATCGGATCGGTCCATTAGATTGGGCCTACATGAAATGAACCATGACAAAACCTGACCCACGTAATAAATGGAGTTGGACCATAGAGATGGGCCAGAGTGCAAAGCCTTATAGGGCCGAGCTGTCCAGCTCGGTAAGAAAGGGGAAGCCGTTGAAAGATCGCGGTATGTCATCACCGATTAAAGGCAATTATGAGTCATCAGGCGCCAATTATCGGCCCTTATTGTGCATGACCTTTATCGTCCGACAATAAAAGAGCCATCAAGGCTCGACCAAGTAATGGTCCGGATATCTATAAAAGGTGAACCTTGAGGACAAATCAAGTAAGTTCACTTTGATACCCAAAATTCTCTCTTTCAGGAACTAAAACCCTTTCGATCCTTTCTTGCGACTTGATAAATCAGTGTTTTCGGTGGGCAACGGTCCTTGTTTTGCAGGAACTTCCATTTGGATCAAGGATTATCGAAGCTCAACTTGGAAGATTTTACGATCAGTCCGTCACGAAATCGGACGAGATTATCGACTAGTTTTATTTTCTGATCTAACTTGTTTGGTTTAAAAAATGGAGGGAAAAAATAGTATGCATTAATATATTATTGTTACATTGTATGTAAATTCTTTTAATTATATAATAAAAGTTGTTTAATGTTAAATTTTCTTTAAAAGATACTGATAAAATTAAAAATTTATTAATATAGTATTCTTTATATAATAAAGTCTTGAAGTAATTCAAAACAAATTCAAGAAATAACTAAAAAAATCATGACTACTTATTGATTTATATGGTGTTGATAAAGTACTTACATACTTAGGTCTATTTAAATTATAAAAGTTATTTAATATTAAATTATATATTAATAAAAGTATGAGATGCATTAATATATCATTCTTTAAATTAATAAATTAGTGCATCTAATGCTTTTATCCACATATAGTAAAAAAACATTTAACATTAAACAACTTTTGTAGTACAATCAACTTTTGTAGTACAATCAAAAGAATTCACATAAAATCTTATTACTTTATAATATTATGATGAATATTTCTACTTTAATACTATGTTATTGAAAAATAAATAACTTTTATTGCTTAAGAAAATAATATATTAATTAAATCATTACTCTTATCAATATAATAAAGAACATTTACTAATATATTAAAGAGAATAATTTCTCTTTTTAATAATATATTAATATAATAATTAAATAACTTTATTATTTAAAGAATAATATATTGATATGCATCTTATGCTTTTATTTATATTATTTAATATTATTTAAAGATTAATATATTGATGCATCTTATGCTCTTATCATATATAATAAAGAATATTGATGCATCTTATGCTTTTATTTATATATCATCTCTCCTTTAAATTTTTGTAACCTTTGAAGTTCTTCCAAATAAACCACGTTTTGTCATAACCTGGTAGTAACTCCACGCTCTAATATTTTTTATAGCAATTTAATTAAATGATACTATGACATTAGGAATGGTTTCAAGGAACAAAAATACAGTTTTAATTGTTTTATTAAAGAAAGCTTGATGAAACGCTTAATTCCAAGCGGGGTATGTTTATAACATTTTTGTGAAAAGTGTGATAAACAAGGGCATGCTTATTATAGTTTTTTGAAAAGTGTGATCGACGAGGACATGTCTAATTCAAACGATGGCATGTTTATTACATGTTTGTGAAAAGTGTGATAAATGGGGCACGTTTAATTCAAACGGGGGCATGTATGTTTATTCCAGTTTTGTGAAAAATGTGATAAACATGTACCCGTTTGAATTAAACCTCCACACGTTCATTTAAAAAAAAATTAAAAATTTCATATATTAATCATCTCATGCTTTTATTCATATATATTATCTCATACTAACAAATTTTCACGATTTAAATAAAATTATGTAATAACTTGTCCCGAAAATTTAAAATATGATTAAATGCCGAATTATTAAAATGTTGAGTTGTTAAATTAATTAACGTAAGTTGGACCCACTTTATGTTCATAGAGTATAAATGTTAATGTTTGGAAGTTAGTTGTCGAGATAAGTTAAACCGAGAGATATCGATTGAATTAAACGATCGGGTTTTCACTACATAAAATAATTTTGTCACTCCATTCACCACACAAACCAAACAAGACCCAAAATAAAATCCCATCTCCTCCCCAACCCCCAAAAACCGTGAGCCCCTCCCCCTCCCCCTTGGATTTTCTTTTTCGATTTAACTTCCTAAATCTTACTTGACTTTGGCTCTAAAATTTCTTGGAGAGTTTCCCACTGCATCATCCTACGATTTGAGGTAGAAGAGTTGTAATCTTTTGAGTATTTCTTGAGTTATAGAAAATGTTGACTTTTGTGATTTGGGTTGACTTCGAGTTTTGGGGTTTAAAATGGTATAGAATTATCATCTAAGCTTAGATTATGGTATAGGAAGTGATAACACTTTCGATTTATGGAGTTGAAATGTATTTAGCGAAGGATAGATTATTTGACTTCGTTGACTTTTTGTAAAGTTGAATATTATTGAATCTAATTCATTGGGTGTATAATTGATCTTTTAAACAAGATGTATAAGAGTCTCTGTCGTTCAAATACTAAGAGATAAGGAAGTTATGGACCCTTTCAACTTTTCATTGACTTTTGGAGGAAAAAAAGTAAATATGTAAAAGTATGTTGTTGGAGATCAATATAGTTGTTTTGGAGTGAATTTAGTTGTTTTGAGAGTTAAGTTTGGGGTTTTATAATATTGGAGGTATTATGTTGAAATTGAATTATATAATTAGTGTAGTATTTGGGTTTTGGGTTAAGGATTGTTATATATGGATAAAATAGTTGGAGAAAATGATCTTTAGGTTGATTAAAATTGGTTTAAAATGTTAGTATTTTGGTTAAGGTGTTGTGATTATAGGATTTAGTCGGGATAGTTGAAATTAGTTATTTTAGCATCATTTGAAACGCGAGTATTAATCTATACTTAAGTTGTCAATTTAACTAAAATGGGTTGAAAAGTTAGGGAATTGAATTAAGATAAAGTTAAAATTAGGTGACTAGTAATTGTATTTTAGGATGTTTTTGATTAGGCAGCGGAGCGTGGGAAAATTTTCGGATTGATTAAATGAGGCATTGATGAATCCCAGCCAAAGGTGAGTACTAATCTCGCGTGAGTTTATTTATCGCTTGTATATGTATATGTTATTTGTACTTGTTGATTGTATTGCCTTGGCAGGCTGTATTTTGATCTTATGGTGATGATTTTGGTGTTTTGGTTGGAAGTTGTTTATTTCACATGTTGGGTCGTGTACTAAAATGAGTGGTATAGGTGTTTTGAGGTTGTTGATATAGAGAGGTGGGTTTGTACTACGGTATTGTGCCTTATACTATGAGTATAAGTCGCGGCGTTGATGATGTATGTTAGGTTGTATTATAAATTGTTGCACCCATATAGGTATAGATCTGGTGTTTAACCATTACCTACATTCTGATTCGGTGATAACATGTCAGCGGGCACTTAAGTTTCTACACTGCTTGAGGTTGAGGTTGATTATATGCGCATTAGTTGTAGAAATTAGGATATGAGTTGATATGAGTTATTATAAGTTGACTGCCAAGTCGGTTAGGTTATTTGTATTAATCTGATTGGCACGTTACTTGAGTTGTTGAGTTGATAAGAATTAGATTGAGCCGATTGAGTGGTTTAATTTGTGTTCGGTAGTTTATGTTGGTGAGGTTGTGGACTTGAGTCTATTTGGTTGTGTTAAATTTGTTTTTAAACTTTCTACAACAATTGTTTTGTGATACGTTTTATGACTCATTTATTGGTTATGGATATTGTGTGGATTATACTGAATGTTGCGCGATGAAATTATGTCAATTATTTTTAGGTTATTGATGATATTATTTAACTTGATTATCTTGTGGATCTAGGTTGATATTAGCGTTGTACACTCCACTTAATGTTAAAAATTGGAGTTGGTTAATGGTTGAGATAACTTTTGAATAGAATATTAGGTACAAACATTTTTTAAACCGGGGTTCATGCTGGTTTATCGATGATGTTGTTTATAAATGATGAAATTTGAATTCAAATGTGTTAGTAGATAAGTTATGATCCCCAGCCTGGCGTTGATACCATTAAAGGAGAATAAGTTTCATATACTAATTGAAAGAGTATGGGTGAGATAATTTTGTACATAAGTTTGCAGCGATTGAGACATAAGTTCTTTAAGTTGTATTAAAGATAGCTAGAAGCGATTTGGAAGTTCTTATGATAATCATTCGGATATGTCCTAGGAGGTGTATAGCTATATTTGGAATTACTGACTTTAAAAGGTGAACTAAAGGTAATAGTTGAGTTGTTATGTGAGTTCAACATTGTTGGAAATTTGCTATATGCTTAAGAAGAAGATAGCGAATGAAATGGCCCAGTGATTAAGGTGTAATGTAGAGGAAGTTGTTGGCCGTGGTGTGAGTTATCGATTATTCTTGGAAAGCCATTAAGGAAAGATTTATCTTGTCGAGTAACATATAAAGATAACTCTTGAGTGTATAGTCTTTAAATAGGTAAAGGGAGGCTTTGAATTATCGCTTTTGTAGTGGTGGGTCGACTTATGTGATATTTGTATTAAAACCGACTATAGGCGCTCACATTCCACATGGGCGGGCATTTTATATACTAGGTTGTTCTTGAGGATGACCGAGATGCATTAGGCCAGAGTAGGCTGCGTACCCAGTGGAGGTGGCGATGGTGAATTTGAAGACCTCAGCAGTCATACTTTTATCTTCGTTGGAGATTTATGTTGCCTTAAAATTATTGTTGTCTCGATTTGTAAAACAGTTGTTTGATGTTGTATTTATATTATTACTTTTACATTTGTTGCGGTGTTGGTTGGATTCACCCGATGGACAAGTTCTTTACTTTATTTATCATATTAAATGAAGTCATTTTATCATTATCCATCGTTAGTGACTCACGATTATTCGGGTTGATAGCGGTCCAGTCTCGAGAGCCACGCTTTGGACGGAGTCGTTACAAATTAAGTATTTTACTAGTTTGTCAACACCTTATAAATCGATAAAAAGGAAATAATCTTTCAACAATATCTTGAAATAGCTTTTAATTACTTCAAGACTTTACTATTTAAAGAATAATT
This sequence comes from Lithospermum erythrorhizon, assembly GCA_019722365.1. NCBI lineage: Eukaryota > Viridiplantae > Streptophyta > Magnoliopsida > Boraginales > Boraginaceae > Lithospermum > Lithospermum erythrorhizon. Next base: position 301,033 of record JADFUC010001062.1, on the reverse strand, counting down.
CATTAAGGCATGTTGTAGTTTTACCAATTTCTTCTAAAGAATAATTAATATTAAACAACTTTTATAATATAATTAAAAGATAATTTGTCACAATATAGAATATTATATTATTTAACACTAAACAAATTTAATTACTTAAATAATAATATATTTATATCTAATACTTTTATTCATGTATTATTTAATACTATATAAATACCTCATGATCTATCCATATACATTAAAGAATATTCAACATTAAAAAAATTATTCTATAAGTAAACGAAGTAGAATACAATCTTTTTACTTTGTAATATTATGATGCATATTTCTTTTTTAATAATATATTATTTGACAAAAAATAATCTTTATTATTTAAAGAATAATATATTAATTAATCTTATGTTGTTATCCATTTATTATGCAATACTAAATAACTTTCATGATTTAAATAAAATCATTTTAATTATTTATTGAAATAGGTTTACATTACAAATATGCTTTATTATTTAAAGAATAATATTATGATGCATCTTATGCTTTTATTTATATATTATTGAATACTAAATAAGTTTATCAATTATTATACATAGAGTACATGTAGTAGAACCCTCTGAGAACCCACTTGAGGTTCAAGGTTATTTCCGAAGGGTCCAACCTAAAGGTTCGCTAGGTTTGAAGTTGAACCTCGGATTTTGAGAGCTTTGAGTTCGGGTTCGAGTTTGAACCAAAACAACATTTATTGATACAATTGAACAAAAAACAACCGAAATTGTAAAGAATACCTAAAAAACTTGTAAATAATCAAACCTAATTCAAAACACAATTCAATTTGTAAAAAATTGAACCTAAAGAATAGCTAATTGTACATGCGTCGCGTGCCATCAAATCTTCAATTCAAAAACTCGCATTGGTAAAAGATTCATGAGTTTGAAATTAGAGTTTGAGTTTGAAATAGACATTAAGGAATTGAGTTGTTATGGGGGTGGTTGGTCGTAGAATCCCTCTACGATTTTGGGGTAGAATGGGGTGAGAATTTTATACGTTCCCGTTTTTGATTTGGAGGCTTGGGAACTTTGAAGGAGGGATGGATTAATCTCTTGATTCTTGAATAGGGGTGTGGTTGGGAAAATGGTTTGTAACATGTAATAGGGATGGGGCTAGGCTTACAAGGTATATAACTTTTGGGCTTAATGGTTAGGGGGCTAAAGAATTAAGGGCCTGATAGGAGTAATGGACTAAAGCTTAAAAGGATTAAGGGGGTTGGGCTAGGGGGAGGTCTAATTATTTGGGCTATTGTTCATCCTAGACCGAGCCGAATATCAATTTCAAACGTTCGTCTCTACGTTTGATCATGACAGAGCTGAATCAATATTTAAGAGGCCAGGAATACTCGAGAATACAATCAGAATACAGGATTCGTTTATAGCCTAATTATACACATATTAACAAATTATCGGCGTATTGATGATTATGGATTTCTGGCTTCCGCATTGAGAACTAAGGTTTAACTTTCTACTTGATCATATTTAATTTCTAGTGCTACTATCCATATAACTCATTAATCCCAGTGACAAGCGGAACCCGCTTTATACTAACGCCCCGTTTGTGCAGACCGAGCGGGCCCGGGCCATTTCGGGCTCAATATCTCTTCCCCCGTTCGATCCGTTAATAAATGAGCAGGGGCTAGTTAAATCAGGCTTAGGCGGGGCTCGAACCGGTTGAGTCGCTCCTTGCTGACCATATTTAATTTTGAATTGCTACTCATCCATATAACTCATTAGGTAAAGTGATGAGCAGACGCCTATACTAATACTTCGTTGTGCCGGGCCGAGATATGAACTTTAACCGAGGAGCATACTTGGTAGGCTCGAGCTGGTCAGGGCCTGGAGCCCAAGTTCGTGGGCCTGGCCGGGCTCAAACTGGGACAACAGTCCAAGCCCGTGGGCCTTTTTAACAAGTCTACTTGTGAAGACTAAATATTTGGGCCTATTTTAGCTCATACATACGTATGACACATACGTAATACTTATATTAGTTCGTGTTTATTGGAAATTGTGATAGGTTTTTATTACTACTAAATTTAACAATGTTAGAAATTGATCAGAGTTATCCTACAATAGTATTACATTCAACTTTAATGTAATATTACCTCCATTAAAAGTATATATCAAAATGTAATTTTTTTAGCGTAATTTTATTATTAACATAATAAATAGGATTCGGATCAAAGTTGTTGACAATTAACACCATAATTTGCTTTTATTTTTTTTATCATTAATAAAACAAATTGGAGGGATGTGCACCATTCTATGTTATCCCCTTGGTGTTGTTAGTTAGTGCATATCATCTTATAAGTTATAAGAATAAATTTTAAAATAGATCGCCCAGGAAAGCTATACTCCCATGTTAGTTGCCAGCTTATATTACGGTATATGATCAGAATAAAAATTGTAGATTTTTAGTATTGTTGTATGTTGTGAATTTCCTAGACGTCGGCAGCTGATGATAGCTAACTAAATTCAATTATTAGAATAAATACACAATGAGGAAGAGTCAATCTTATTGGTGAAATAGTGGGCTTATTTTTTTTGTTTTGTAAAGAGACATTTAGAGTCAAACAAAATACAATGTGTCAAGACTCCGTCATTTTAGGTCTTAGGAGCTTATTGACAATAATTTATATACATGAAATTGCCGTTAGAGCAGTTAATCATATCCAGACACAATTTGAGTTCTATAATTTCAATCCTAAAATATTAAAATGGATTAATAATAATTAATATTTCAATCATATAATCTCAATCTAAAAAATTAACTTTTATAGAACAAAATAATTTTAATTGAATCAAAATTATTATGTTAATAATAAAGTATATTGAAAATATTAATATTTGATAATTCAAGTATTATACAACTTATATGCAATTACTGGAGATTCGTGTTCGTCAACTATGAGTATTAAAATAAAATAGAGGCACTATTTTAATATAGAGGGAGTATTGGCACTATTTTAATATAGAGAGAGTTGTTCAAATGTTTGAAGTAAAAGTCAAACTATTCAAATAAAACAAGAGACACTATTTTAATATAAAGGGAGTATATTTTTGTATATTTCAGATTTTCAAGTTATTTGGAAATTCACATAACCAGTGGAGGAATTAGGTATGGGAGTATTCATCCTTCTAAATTTTCGAAACATTTAATTTTAGTAAATATTTTTACAAAAATTATAATTATTTTTTCTTTATAAATATGATATTAACTAATCATTTCCATCTGGCACTGCACATAACCTTAGCATAGTGAGTGCTCTTAGAATTTAACCGACGATGCAAGCCACATGAAAATGATTTGTATAGTTCCCCTGAGATGGAATTATGCAAGCACCTTCTGGGAGATGAAATGTCTTATTATTGTCTTCTATAACATTTTTTGAAATTTTGTTAGTTCTCTAAATCAACGTAAACGGTTGACCTCCGTCATCATTTGTTTCGTCCCTAGCTCAATTTCTTAATCTATCAAAGATTTGATGTTAAAATATGAAAATTTTATTTTAAAAGAAATTTCATTTATAAAGGATGGGGATAAAATGGCATGTAAATGAGAAATTTCATTTAGAAATGAGATTTATAAAGGATGGGGATAAAATTTTATTTTAATATCAATTACCAATTTTTATTATTATTTCTTCAATTAAATTCACTCTCACTAAGAGCGCCCCAACCTTATTGTTGGATATGTTGAATCTAAAATTAAAAATACCTTTGTACACCACATAGGAAGAGTGTAGAAGGCGTTGACCGTGTATATAGTTGATACAGTGAAATGAGTAATCAAACAACTCGTGGTGCATTGCTCGAGACAAATGCAGGCTGCAGGAATGATCTGATTGTGGGTAGAAATATATATATGTGTCTGGGAGGCGGGGCCTTGAAGTCTTGAGTCTTCTTTGGATTCGAAATAAAATATTACCTGCAATCCCCAAACATTTGTTTTTACCCAATTTGAAACCTTGACATTCTTCCCATTTGTGGAAGTGAATAGCTAGATATTGGCATTCATTTGGTATTATCATCTATTAACTCTTCGAGTTAATAGTGGGAGTAATGGAGGACTAATGCCTCTCTACACTTCCCAAATACATAAAGTCGGCATACTCCCGTGAAGACATGGAAATGAAAATGCATTTTGACAATAAAACATTTCACTTTGGTGATAGTTCTTATTCTTCTCGGTTAAGCTATATACACGACTTAGAGTGCTTCTAAAGGCGTGTTGGTTTTACCATTAGTATCTGAAATAAATCCTTTCATATTACGTGGCCGGGTAGAGAGGAAATTTGTTTAAAGAGTGTGTTCGCCTGACTTTGGTGGGTGAATGTTTTGTCTATTCAATTTCTTGCTCGAAACATAATTGCTATAGAGCGAGTGCTTAAATATCTCGGATATACTCGTGATTATAGGAGGAGATACGTTATACTGATCCTGCTTGTTCTTAAGGATCTGATGATGCCAGTGGATATACGATATGAAGGATTTAAAATCCCCAGTGGGTATGTGATTTTACTCTGGCGGTAGCAATTTGTCTGGAAGTCCTCAAAGCCAAGCATAATTGCTAGGTCCACTATGGAATCGGAATTCATAGCATTAGGCAAGTGGAGAGAAAGAGGTGAATGGCTCACGCCTATTTTAGAGACATCCTTGAGTGGGAAAGACCGGTGCCTCAGTTCATTTGATAGTCAATCGGCAATTGGAGACCTGAAAGCCAAATGTCTGATGGTAAGTCTCGACACGTTAAATTAGGGCATACCGTTAGACAATTAATCTCAAGCTGAGGAGTTATACATTATTGATTACATCGAATCAAAGATAACGTAAGCGGATCACTTAACGAAGGGGTTAAATGAAACTGAAATTAAATAAAGGAATGGGACTTAAGCCCATGGGAATGGTATGATTATGAAGAAACCCATCTAGTTGGCCAGAATCCAAGATCTAGAGTTGATAGGACAAACCTAATTATATCATAATTGAAATCACATGGTTTAGGCCTCACCCGTTCTGGGATGGGAAACGATTGATACCGGTAGGGATAAGTTAATTTTAGCTCTTAATGACTCTAAATAATAAGATCGATGGATCGGTGAAAGAGAGTATCGGGTTACTCTATAACTTGGAGAAGTCACCTATGTGAGCTAGAGTGGGGCCGCTCTAGAGGGAAAATGTGAGGCGCATTATTAAGAGCAAACTCGCGGAGCAGTGATTGTTCCGTGGCCAAATGAGCAACTCATGCAAGGAACTTGAAGAGTATTGGTCAATACACATTATTAGCCGATTTGTTTATCTGCAAATTAAAAGAATGGTTCAAGGATCGTTGGTGCCGGGCTTTGGTTCATAATTTGTACATGCAAACCGAGGAAGGTTCAAGGTCAGCCTACATACTATCAAGGTATTTTAGTCGTTGCTTCTCCTTAAAATTTGAGTCCAACTTTGTTTAATATTTATTCATGTGGGGATTGTTGGATATTGGTACAAAATTAAAGGTACCTTTGTACCACATAGGAAGAGTGTGAGGCGTTGACCCGATTTATATAGTGGTGACACAAATGGAAGTAGTAAACACTATTGTAGTGCGTTTCTCGGGACAAATACGCGTGGCTCGAGGACAAATGTAAGGTGTTATTGGGTAAAATAAATATATATTAATCCGGAGAGTGGGCCTTGGGGCCTTTAGGGGTCTTAGGAGGTCTTTATTTGGATTGATAAATATTTTTAAAATCTAGGAATATTTTTGTTGTTTTTTAAAGGTTTGAAACCTTTGACATTCTTCATTTGGCATTCATTTATCATCTATTAACTACTTGAGTTAATGGTGGGGTAATGGAGGGGTGATCACCTCTCTACACTTCATGCAAATAAGCCTGCTTATCATCAAAGAGACATGAAAAGCAGAAAATGTTTTACACTGACATTGAAATATTTCGCGGTGATAGTTCTTTCTCGGTTCTTACCTTCTTAGAGGTGCTTCCAAGGCGTGTTGGTTTTCATCAAGTATCTGAGGCAAATCTCTTCATATTACTGCTTTTGCCGGGTAGAGGAGGCTTGTTTTGGGAGTCATGTTAATTTGGAGGTAGGTGGATGTTTGTCTATTCAATTTCTTAAGCAAGTTCATGATATAGTTCACATTTTAGTATCTGTCCCTACTTATATGTATATATCAATGACCAATTTTATCTCAATTTATTTCTCAAAAAAGAAAAGAAGGTTGAGAGTTAAGATACCTAAAGATTGAATAACAAAGGAAAGGGTAAATGAAGCTTAGAAGAGGCTGAGGGTTCTAGGTGGTGGATTCAGATTACATCAGTGGGCGGAGGAGGTGCAAAATAGTGCAAAGGTCGGAGAGGCTAATAAGAAGGTGGAGTTGAAAGTTTGGTTTTGACTTTTGAATAGTTATTCAGAAGACTTGTTTTGGAGTTTGTTGGAAGGGTGGGTTAGTAGACTTGGTTCTAATAAAATAGCAAAAATAATTAATTAAAAAAAGGTGGTGGTTCGGATCCACAAACATGAACAACATGGAGTCAAAAATTATCTTTATCATACTTTGTTTCATCTTGGCCATTGCATCTCCACAAAATTCAGCAAAATCTTTAGCTACTAACTAATACCTTGTCCATTGCTACCTGATATGAAAAGAATCTTTAAATGTCAAATGTCTCCTTCTTCATGCTTGTCGACTTTCCCAAAATCATTCTCTCATGGCATCACTTAATAATTGTGGTTATGGCGGTATTTTTGGGTTCGTTTAAAACAGTTTCCCCATTTCTTTTCAGGGCCTCTTTCTTTTTTCCTCTCTTTCTCCGTCTTTTTTATTTTAAACCCCTAAATAGTCAGATTTTAGCCTAATTTTTGTATGGACTACTTCCATCTCTGCTATCCCCGGTGTTGATATGTAATTTATATATTTAATATCAATTTTCATTTATATTTTTACTTCAATTTCTTAAATTTTGTTTATAATTAATTTATAATATGTTTATAATAATCTATTGATTTTAATATGTTCTATAGTTTGTTAATAATTAATTGGTTCTATAATCAAAATTAGTTAATTTACAATCTGTAAATAAAAAATTCAACTAAATGGTTACAAGTATTATAAAGTTTCTTTCATATATCTATTTATATATATCATATAAGAAACTCCGCAAAACTATCCTTACGCTATACAGCGATACTGCTATAGATTTTAGAGCTTCACGCGAAAGACTGCGAAAGGCTATTCACAATTTTAGGGACACTTTAATTGTGTCAATAGGATTCCTACAAATTATACCACCATACACAAGTTAATGTGCATGCACAACATGATGAATGGGTGGACATGAGCATGGAGGGACCCACAGTTTGTGTAAGTATTCACATGAATATTCTATATAAAAAATTATAACTTAGATGGTTAAGACTTGCTTGTCTAAATTTTAGGGGGTTTGTAGTTCACAATTTGTCTCAATCAATCTTTTTTTTATTTTGTTCACTTTTACTCTCCCCAAAATGAATACCCAAGTTAATTGTTGAATGAGGTTTTGATCAATCTATTTTCTTGTAATTGTTTAGTTTAATTTTAGTTTATCGAAGTGTAATAAAACTTTTCTCAGCGTATGCCTCTTTGAGATTGTAATGTCTGACATTATTTCTCGCCGTGCAAGATAAAATCTTTTTTCCTAAAAAGAAAAATCTAACTGGAGGAGCTAACTAAAATCGTACGTAATTGAAAATATGTCATGTCCTGTTTTGATGAGATAATATAACTTATTTATGTCATTACTAACTCTTTGTTTGGACCATCTTTAATTTGATTAATTAAATAACATAGACTTAGAATTTAATTAATTAGTTAATTAATTTTGATGGCCAACAAAGACAATAAAAACCAAGGCAAAAAATAGATAATAATGTATGTTTTACCAGGATATATAAACATGATTAATTTAATACAAATACTGTTTCTGTTACTTCTGAAAAATCAAACGGAATTTTGTTATTATGGGATTGTCTTTATACAAGACAATTTGGAAAGGAGAATAAAAGCCTTGGTTGAACTCTACGGAGTGTATACATACATCTTTTTCTTACAAGAAAAATATCAATATTGGGACCAAGTAAATAATTGACGTTGATCGCTTATATGGATTGATCCATGGAATAAAATTGAGATATTAAAAACCTATTGAAACACAGTATTATTAATTTTTTCTCTACCTTTATTTCATTACAATTGATTTCAATTCAATAAAACAATTTGGACATAATACATATAATAATAATACGCATAAATCATAATCGACCTACTAGTCATCTTTCTCTACTGAAAGACTTGTCAAATGAACTGGTCATCTCACATGCATCCCATAATGCCATAAATATATACAAGGGAGAGAGACATAAAATTTCCCAGAAATGGTGTCTCTCTTAGCTTCGTCAATATGAAGGATCAATCAGCCATGAATAGTTTCAAAAACCCTATTCTTGATTGCACTATAGTTACCCTTCTTTTCCTTGGCCTCTTATATATTCTCATCTCAATTCCATCTCATAATAAAGAGCTCTACCTTCCAGAACAATCATTTCAAAAGCAAGATAAAAAATTAGTAAGTAATACATATATATATTGAATTTTACTACTATTTTTTATAAGTTGATCATTACATGAAAAAAATGATCATGTCACATGTCTCAAATCGATGGTTTGTCATTCTCTGACACCAATCTTGTAATATCAATTTTATACAATTTAGGAAATTGGAGTAGCTATACTATTTAAAGTTTTAAACCTTACTTCCTTCATCATGTCATAAAAATTATTTAGTTTTGCCTTTTTATTATAGAAATATTTAAGAGGTAATATTTTAATCCTAAGATAGTTAATAAATTGATATTTCCAAAAATACATGTAAAAACTTGTCCTAGTTACGGAAATGAAAAAAAAAAAGTGAAACTAGACATTTTTTATGATATAGAGGGTAATATATATATGATGAAACGTGAATTTGTTTGAGAGAATATTTCATGCCATGAAAAAAGATGAATTACTAAATAACTATCTAATTTTGATTTGTTTCATTTTTCATACAGTTCAAGATGATAGTTAATGGAGATGGACTAGATGATGCTCTAGCAAAAGTTTCAACGAAGAACAATACAATCATAATTGCCGTTATCAACAAAGCATACGTCGAGGGGGACAAGCCAATGCTGGACTTATTCCTCGACGGATTTTGGGATGGAGAAAATACTCGATCTTTAATCGATCACCTATTAATCGTCGCAGTCGATCAAACGTCGTTTAGTGTGCATATTCTTAGACTAACAACAAGTAAAACCGACGGTGTCGATTATGGTGGTGGAGAGGTGGTGTACATGTCCGAGGACTTCATAAAAATGATGTGGACGAGGACTTTGTTTTAAAGGACAAGTTCTTAAAAGCAGGGTTATAACATTTCACAGTACGGCACGTTACGTGTTCTATTTTCTAATGTGTAGATATAGTTTCTTTAATACTCAACTTTTTTATTTTTCAAACAAAATTGTAACTTTTTTTATAATAAAATTATATTAGTTGTAACCGTTAGAAGATTTTATTATTTATAATGTATGTACTAATACAATCCCAAAACCAGTTAGAAATCTATCTAGATACAAAAAATAATTATCAAATCGATTGAGGTTAGACTATCAATCTAGAGTGATGTTTATAAACGGATTCTTTGGCTACTTGAGATCTTTGGTTTGGAACAATATGAGTCTTGGACTTGCTATATATATAGACTTTGAATCTTGATTTAGGCGCCTATTTTGGAAATTTGGATCATGCTTGATTTGTGCACGGACCGTTATGGTGGATGGGAGTGCGGATCAGTGATCTGAGACGGGATAGAAGACTTGAGCCTCTAGACTTGGTCTTTGACTTGGACATGGTTCGAGCCGGGGGCATATGACCCGTATACCATAGGCATAGAACGATCTGTTACAACTAAATTGAGTTCGGGTGCTTATACATATCCAGGAGCCGGGTGCTATGCGTCAGAGGATATGCTTATCTTGTCAGAGGATCTTTAGAAGCTTATTACGTGTTTCTTAATGATAAACAAGGGCTATCTGACATATCCATCTATGATTTCTATATAGGGGTCTTTGAGGGCAATCACATAGTTTATTTAATCTATGAGACTGAATGATCGAGTCTGTGGTTCTGAGTTTGATCCACAGAAACTATTGTATTTATGCGATAATTCTTGTCCTTAATTCGGATGCCTATTTTGGTTTGAAGTTGAAGATTTTTATTGTTCTTATGGAGTTCGACAATTTAGGCACACATTTGGGATTTATGGGTTGAAGATTTGATGTTTTCTCTGAATAAACAACAATCTTCAAGGTTTTCTATGAAATGCAACACGAGTTGTTATCTTCAAATTCTCTCGGGAACTTTTTGTTGTATTCGGGGATGTTATTTTTGAGGGAAATATAGCGGAGGTTTATATATGCTTTGAACTTTCTTGATTGGTTAGATCAGCATTCATGGATTTTAATCTTAACGTTGATCTTGAGACAGATCACGGACCGTTGATTTTATAAAAGTACTTTGTCTCCTCGAGCAAAGAGTAGCCTCTTTTGATGAATCAAGAAGGTTCGGATCCTTTTGAATTGAGCAGCGTTTCATCATTAGCTGACTCTTTTGGAGTTTTAGTTTTAAACTATTCTCTTGATCTTTGTTTAAGCCAGCTTGGAACTTCCATTTAGGCCTTGAAATAGCAGAAATTAGCCAATAAAATTAAAATTTTGAGGCCTAATTTTAATTGACATTTAATTCGAGGTTCATTTTCGGGAACCCTCGTTTGAGTTCAAATTGAGGTTAATTAATTAATATAAACCCTAATTTCGATTCGATTAATTTAGAGTTAATTCGAAACCTTATTATTTTACAAGTGTTCAATTTTTATTGGATTTTTAGTCGAAGCCCTAATCGCCACGAGTAACTCATTCGATTAATCGATTTCACCGATTAAAATAAATCGAATTAATTAAAATTATTTATTTAAATTTTGACTGTCTACACTAGTATAATATACACGACACATTTGTGTGTTATCATATCACAAGTCAATAAGTATTTAAATAAGATTAACGTAATGTCAAATAAAGTAGAATATTTTTAATGATAAGTCAAATGTCACAGTTAAATTGATGATGAAATGAAGATAATAGTAATTAAAAAGTTATTTATAGTTATATTTTTTTATTCAAAAAAAAATTAAATAATGTAGATTAAGATGAAGTGAACGAAGTATTACTAATATGCAACTAGGCCATCATGCTTGCTTCTTACAAAGTCGCAATGCTAGATTCTTATTTGTGATTTTTTATAGGTAGCTTATAATTAATCGTGTGATCAAGATGATCATAACAGTGAGTCGAATTGTATTGTTGTTGGATTAAATCATAGCAAAAAATGCTTGAATAACGTTCGACTTTCTTGATTTTGACGGCCTACGTACCAAAGTACCCCTAACGATTTCTATCTTAGTTAATACAAACTAGTCTCTATTTATAAGTCTCAAAAATAAAAAATAATGATATATTTTTTCTATTTTATTTTCTTAATTATTCTATGTCGATTTAAAAAGAGAAAAAAATAAGGTCAACCAATAAATGACGAGTGGCGAGTGAACAACAACCTTTTTCATTCTATGTACGATTTGGGGTATCAAATAAGTTAGCACGGATCATGCTTTGATCCCGAGAACTTTGCAATTAAATTTGACACGATTTGATCTATTTGTGTGAAATAATGCTTTTGACACTATTTGATCATTTGTGCACATGGTCTTAGTGACCTTTCAACATAATTAATAATTGCCCACTAATATTTCGAACTAAGCTTTCTGACCAAACTTAGTAATCTTTCATCACGAGTTCTCCATTAAAATTTCAAACTAAGTTCACGACATTGTTCGTCATATAAGTCACTTGTGACCTTATTAAAGTTTTTTTTTTTTGATAATTAATTCATATCATTATGTAAAAAAAATTTGTTCATAGCCTTCTCCGCTATTACATGAAGCCAAATTACATGAAATAGAGTTGAAAGTATCAATAACAACATCTTTTAAGTTCGAAAAATATCCGATACTAGTTGGCGTCCATCTTGATATAATGAGTTGTTTCGATTTCCTTATTATGACACATTAATCCATCCATCGATGTTCTTGAGTCATAGTAGTTCCTATACCATTACTTGTGAAGAAGTGTCCGGTAATGATGTAAACCCTATGAAAATTAAGTTCTCTGGTGAGGAGAAGTGTTGTGTAAATTGCTTCTCCAACAGATATAAGAGAGAAGGAGGTGTGTTTATCCATTGTGTCACAACTACTAGTATTGGAGTTGATGAGGCAAGATCATTTAATTTGATTCCAAGATCCTTTAATGAAAGTTCAGGATTTGCCTGCCAGTGGCTATCATTAGAAATGTCAAGATATATCTTGGAATCTTTTTTCTTGCAGTTTCGAGCAGAGTGATTGGAAATAAGAGTAGTCTGATGATTGAGCAGAAAGATGATTTTCTTGATGCGTCGTGACTTCTCTAAATTTTGTTGAAGGCGCAAATTGAATCTATTGGATTGGTGGAGCCGATCCACTTGTTGAATGCGTCAACACTGTTGTTGTGAGTGGGTCGACTTGTAAAAGATGGCTTCATTCTTTGATAAGCCATGTAACCCAAAGTACTACGAAAGGAGCTCATATATAATATTTTGGGTCTAATTTTTTAAAATAAGATGAGAAATAAAATTTTGAATGGATGTGGGGGAAGGGTAGTTAAATTTAAAAAAGACCATAAGGTTTTAATGAAGGTACAATCAAAGAAAAGATGTTGACATGTTTCATTATGGAGTTGACAAAGCTTACAGAGAAGGTCAATGGTAATTTTGGTTTTCTTTGCTAAGAGTCCAGTAGAGGCTTGGATTAAGTAGAAGTTTCTAGGGAAAATTTTTAATTTTCTAGGAAAAGGGTAGCTTCCAAAGTTTCGTCCAGGTTTATTTGGGAATTAGAGGGAAAGAGGAGGAGGATGATATGTTGTTAATGAAATTTTTGTTGAGGTTGGTATAAACATCTCTAGTGTGGAAGGAATTCCTCGGCCAAGCATGAAAATCCTCATTTTCTGATGGAACAATTTTGAGGATGGTTGAGACAATGTGTGGGGAAAAGGTTTCGAAGTAGTGGTACATTCAATGTAAGGAGTTAATGAGAAGCTCATATACAAGTAAACAAATTGGCCATCTGATTGTTGTGGAAAGATTCCAGGTTTGGCAAGTAAGAGTTCGGAATCCAGTTGTCTTTCCAAATATTTATAGAGGAACCGTTACGATAGTCCGTACCGCTAGCATCTCGAATACAATTAATACCCAGAATGATTTTCCGTGTCCGGGGCCTTACATTTGGTTGAGAGTGGAGCATAAAAGTGGGGGTAAAAGAGTAGGAAAATATTTTGATTTTAATGTTGTGCACATGGGTGTGGTTGGTAGGTTAAGAACACGCCATCCATTACGGGCAAGAAGAGTAAGGTTGAAATGGTGAAGGTGTTTGAAACCCAATCCTCCATACTTAGAGTCAAGATGGAGGAACTCCCAATTAATCCAGTGAATTGAAGTTGATTGTGTTCTACCTCAGAGAAAGTTTGCAAAAAATACGATCGATAATAAGCAGAAGGGTGGTGATGGAAACATGCAGCGCCCGTAGGGTAGACAGGGTCTTTGTAGAGCTGACTTAAGAATTAACGTGACATACTTGACAAAATTAAAATTTGGATTTCCATAAGAGAATTCTTTTTTTGATTTTCGTAATTATGTTGGCAAAATTTCTTGTCTATTAGTTTGTGATAAAGAGGATTCCCGTATTCTCTTCCAAATTTGGGAGATTCTAAGATTCTCAAAGTCGAAAGGGTGTCATTCTTGATAAGGGATAGAGTATTAGGGCTAAAGGTAATGATAGACTTCTGAAAATTAATAATTTGCTTGAGAATGGAATTCAAAGGGTGAGGTTGAACGAAAGGTATTGATACTTTTTTTTGTCAAGATGAATGAAGAAGTAACAATCATCAGCAAAGAGTAAGTGTGAGACTTGTGGCCCATTTCTTGCTATAGATACTCCTTTTAGGTTGTTGGTGCTTTGAGAGTATAGTAATGAAGAGGATAGGGCTTTGTGCGGGCGAAAGAATAGGAAGAGAGAGATGCGCCTATGCGAGACATGATAGCGTTTAAAAGGTTCCGTAGTTTGACCATTAACAATAAGAGAGTATTGGACCGTGGTGCCACATTCCTTAATTAATTGAATCCGGCTAGAATTTTTAAGTAGTTCCGAAGTTTGAGAATCCTAATTATCAAAAGCACTGTATTATCCAATTTTAATAAAGTAGCCATTCCATTCTTTTTATATTTGGATGTTCTGATTGTATGGGTGAATTCTTGAGCCATTATGATGTCATCCTGAGATTCTCTACGGTGAACAAACCCGTTCGACAAGGGAGTTCATGTGTGGTTTGAGGCGGTTAACAAGGACTTTCGAGGCAATTTTGTAAATGATATTACAAAGGCTAATGGGTTTGTAATACCCAATTGAGGAGGGAGAATCAATTTTAGGGATAAAGGTAATAAACGTGTTATTGATCTCGCCCCGGGATGTGCCCCTCTTATTCAAAAAAGAACTTCAAGGGTTGCATTAGTAACATCATTGCCCATAATATCAAAAAAAATTTAGATAGCGGAAAGCCATCGGGGCAGGGGGGATTTGTAGTGAGGCATTGAAATAGGACAATTTTTGCCGTCGTTGGAGAAAGGGCTATTCAGTTAGCGATTTGGGAAGAGGTCGGGGGTGTTGGTATGTGGGTGAGAGTTCAAATTGAATTTGAGAAGCGGTGTGATTGGTGGGATTGAAAAGATTGGCGAAAAAAGTTTTTCTACGGTGATCAGGAGTTTCGCCTCTTCCAATAAAAGAGTGCTAGGGGCATCTCAGTTCAGGATCTTTGTTAATTAGCGGTGATATGTTTGACATGTGAGTGGAAGAATTTTGTATTATTATCACCCTCAGTAATTGTAGTGAGTTTAGATCGTTGGCGCCAATATTCTTCTTCAGACTTGAGGAGGAGATCAAGTTGGTTCCTTAGGCTAATGTCAATGGACCTGTTATTGGCATTGAAAGGTTGATTTTGTACAAGGGTCAGTTTATTTAGAGTTGCTTAATTTGGGTGAAGATATTGCCACTCTTATCAATGTTTCAATCTTTGATGGTTATTTTGATATGTTTTAGGTTATGTATAAGCAAGTGGGTGGTTGAAGAAGTAGGGTGCGATTGAGGGGAGATGGGCTAGGAATTAGCAATTAATTATGGAAAGTTTGGTAGGAGTGTTAAGAAAGATTCGAGTTTGAAAGGTCTTGAAATTGAGGTACTTTTTTCCTTTATTGAGATGATAATGAGACCATGATCTGACCTCTGAATAGGGAGTCCTTGACATATTGATGAGGGGAAGGAAGAGGCCAATTCATAATTTCAGTAGCACGATCGAGCTTCTCGAATCACCGTGTCACTCTAATTCCGGACTAGGAGAATTTAATATCACGTGTGGGAATAAGTCTTCAATTCCATGTTTATCGAGGAAGTGAAGGAAGTTAAGTGATCCAGGTAAGGTTTTGGTCGGACATGGAAGTTTTTCCGAGTTGAAGAGAACATGATTGAAGTCTCCACAGTTGAGAATGGGGGATTGAGAGATAGGTTTGAGGTCTTGTGAGATAAGATTCCATGTTTCTTGTCGATTTTGCAAACAAGGGTGACCATAAATGCAAGCCAAGTACCAACGTATAGGGAGTTCCTTGAAAATCTCAAACAAGAGAAGGTGTTTAGACAGAAAAATGGGATTAGTTTGTATTTAGAGAAAATCAATGAAAGGCCTACACTTTGACCAGAAACATCAAATCCAAAACCTTAAGCGCATAAAGGAGTTTAGATAAATTAAATTTAAGCTACGTGCTTGAACAAATAGTTTCACTAAGGAAATAAATATCCCGGAGTTTATCTTGTGCCACTAGGGATGCTGATAGTTGAGCGTAGAGATATGATCAAGACCTCTATAGTTCCATGATAGGATTTTCATGATGGCATTTGGGGTTATTGAGTAACAACCATCCAAATCCTTTTAGAAAAGAATGAAAAATTGGATATAAAATAATTGATAAAAAATGAGCATACCTTTTTATGGAGTATTAAAGGATAGATGGTTACTGAAATTACTTGGCATTTCAAGAGTGCATAAAACCTTATCTGAAGCAGCCATTCTTCTCGAGCGAATTGACCCTAATCCCGTTCGCGAGGTTTCGGCTCCATCGATCTCGGCCTCCAATTGCATTAGAGTTAGAGCAGTTGAGAATCCACACAGTTGAATAAGTTTTGTCTAGAATAATAGAGCCGCATCCCTTTATTTGAATTTTCTTTAAAAGACTCCTCAAAATCTAACCCGTTTCACAGATTTTCTTTCTTTTTAATACCTCTGGCATTGTGTTGGCTTCCTTGATCTTATCTGATTCCTGCGTCCATTGTATTCTGGTGGCAGAAGATTTTCAATGTGACTATATTATTATGTAAGGAAATTCAATATGTCATTGCCTGATCATCCCATATTACTTTTCTATTGTTTAATTTTTATTTTCCTCATAGTTCCCTCTTTCTTTTCAGATATACGTATGTGTCTCTTTTCTTTCGTTCCATTTGATAGTATTATTACTTTGAATCTCTTTACTTTGTTTAAATACTTGAACGACTCATTAAATTTTGAAGGATCTTTCTTGTAGATCACTGATAATTCTTTATTCAATCGGCGTACTTTGTCTACTCACATTACGTCGATTGTATGCTTTCTTATTCTTTATCCTATAAAGAACTCTCTTGATTCTACTAGAGATTTGACTTAAATTACCCCAAGGTTCAAAAACAAGAGAAATGAGATTTCTATTTCTCATTTCATTCACAATCAACTTATTTACTCCGTCTATCGCGAGCTTAGAAGCTGCGTTAAATCTGCGCTTCAATTTTGGTTCGTACTCTTGAATTGGATTGGGTAATGCTGATCCAAAACGTTGTTATTTTAACAACTTTATCAATTTCACCATTAACATTGCTATCTCTTTTTAGATTTTCCCTTCTTCTACAAGGTTGCTCCATGGTACATTGCTTTGTGCATAATCGCGAATCAATTTTCATGATTACATTAGTTTTCTGCCTTTGAATCTTGGCACGCTGTGTTCGATGCGATCCACCAAATTGTTTTGATGAGTTGACAAATCTAACACCTTAATAGAGAGATATTCACCTGATTTTGCAAAGACAATTCTTTGTAGTGACTCAGTTTCTTGTAATCCTTGTGAACAACTATACTCTTTTTTTGGTTAGAGAAAGATGAAACCTTAGTCGGTTTTTAGTGTGCAAAAGGAACTAATAATTTATGGGGTTTGACTTTTAATGAAACCCCTCTTGACTTTCCCCATATAAGAGGTTGAGATTTCCGGATCTAATTTTGAAGAATTCTTTCGAGGCCTGGTTGTAATAGTTCTCATGTTGTCGTTTGGAGATGCTAGATCAGATTGGTCACAGTTAGGACTGAAATTATTCGTTGATTGTTGCCATTTGATTAGTTGTTTTCTATCGGAGATATTTTTATGTTTTGACTGTTTCCTCTCCAAGCTAGAGAGATAATTGGACATATCAGCTTTGTTTTGTATGGTGTTATGAAGGTGGGCGTGTTTTGAAAACACGTAGTTGTTCAAAGTGTTGGTGTAGACATGTTTTCAATTTTTACTGATGATGTTTAGCATGTATGAGAAACATGGTTATGATCAATTTGTGGTGTTCAATATGGATTGCATTGTGTTATTTTGGCTCAAGAGTCTTCTGTTTGTTTGAAGACCGTACACGTTTTTGGAATTAAACGTGTGTGGAATAGTAACTTAGGATAGTTTTCTAGAGATAATTTCTTTTTTCTGATTCTATTTCAGCCTTATTAAAGTTTGTTAAGTTAAAAAAATGTAGCTAGAAATGAGTAATACTTTTTGTTATGCCTTTGCTTGACAAGTTTATAATTTTCTTTATAGGATACCGATATATTGTGGTTAAGAAATCCATTTCTAAAGCTCAACTTCATTGATGGCATAGACTTCCAAATTAGTACCGACTATTTCAATGGTAACGAATGGTCACAAGAAAATCGCATCAACACAGGCTTTTACATGGTAAACTCAAACAATAAAACAATTGCACTATTTGATGAATGGTTTAGCTGGAAAGACAAATCACATGGGTTGAAAGAGCAAGATGTTCTTGAAAATTTGATGAAAGATGGGATGTTTAAAAAGTTGGGATTAAAAGTCAAAATCTTGAACACTCTTTATTTTAGTGGGTTTTGTCAAGATAGTACAAATGTCCGAGATGTAACTACAATTCATGCAAATTGTTGTCTTACTATAAGTGCCAAAATGGTTGATCTCACTACTGTTCTTCATGATTGGAAAAGGTTTAAGAACACTCTTACAAATGAAAGTTTTGGATGGTCAGAGCATGTAGCTTGTAGAAATTCTTGGAATAATTAGACTTGAAGAAATCTTGGAAATTACTCCCTTGTTTCATCATGTATATGATTGAGACGTCTATAAATATTTTGAAGCAGATTCTCTTGAAGGGACTGATGAAGTGAGAGATTCCCAGAATCCAAGTGGTTTTTCCTTTGTACATTTATAATATTCAAACTTTGTGATTCTATCCTTTATTAATGAATACATACACTACTTTTAATTTTTTTGGGTTTTAAGATGTCTATATTTGCATTTTTGATATTTGAATTGTAATAAAATAATTAATGAGGCTATATATTTTATCTTCCCCTCCCTCAACTTTTAGGAACTTTTACTCTAAAGATCTGATATTTTTAAATTTTCCCCATAATCTAACTCATTTAAATATCTATAGAATTACAGCTCCTTATGTAAGTGTATCTCTGATCCTTATTGAAATATGTATGTTATGTGGCTTTATTAGTGGATTGAGTGAGCATATTGTTGGACCACTACGTTAACTCTACCATGATTTGTTTTCACTTTTCACTTAATTCCTAGATCTGTATCACATCCGATATGACATAAAAGAACACTCGTATTATTAAAATTTCACGCACTCTCCAAGTATCTAGTTCATCATCTCAAGAATTTACCTATGATTTTTAGAGTACAATAAGTAACACAAGACCTAACAGTCTTAAGAAAGTGAAATTGAATGAGATTAAATTTGGAACAGAGGAAGGATAATTATAGTTGCTCTTGGAAGAATGATGAGGTAATAAAGAACCTCCTCCACCTAGTGGTTGTGCTTGAGGGGCACTTAACGACGAGGTTGGTGCCACAGTTGGCGTGGTTTGATCTTCTTCAACATGAACATGAAGCTTCATCCCTCCAAGACAATGCAACCTAGTCGAGCAAATAAAGTATTTATCGCCTGGACTTGACATAGTCAATGTCGTGTTTCCACCAGTATAAGATTGCAACACATTGGTGGTGTTACATCTCTGATAGTTCTCTCTAGTCACTTCGCTCACATTGTGATTAGATGAGTATTGAAACCCTACAAATCAAATATTCAAATGTATTCAACAACAATATCAATTACTATAATAGGCTAAATAATTCGTAACTCATCAAATTAGTAAATGAGCTGCTTAAGAGGGGAGGGACCTATAGGATGGTAATGTTCCCCACAATTTTGAAAAAAAATACTCCCTCGAATCAAAAATAATTGTTGTTTGACTTTTTTGAAATTGAACTTTGACCATCAATTATTAATTATTCCTTATTTTAAAAATAAATTTATATAATTGGATTAAATGCTTTTAAAATACTTTCGTAATATTAATTTTTAATCTTTAATAATATAATTAAAGTAATTGAAGATTAAATATTTATGCCGATATGAGAGAAAAATTATTTTTGGATTGGAGTAGGTATTATACAATTGTAAGTTATTGCCAAAACATAATAATTAGCACTATTATCCTCGAAATCTTTAGAATTATCCTTTGCTTAGCTTTATTTCCTCTAACTTAAATAAATGAAATGTGAATAACCCGTCTGCTAATAAGGTCAAATCTGCTATTTACATTAATTTAATGTCTTTGGTCATTCTCAATATTAGTTCAAGATTTGCTACTACATCAAGTATTGAAATGGGAGAGTAACAAAAACAAAATAAACAAAAAATCTTACAAAGTAGATCGCCTACGACGAATGTCTTGCCTTGTTGCCATGAATCAAGATCAGTGCTAATGTCCCAGCCAGAACTATCACCTACATTATACAGAGTCGATGCCCTGCATGTTAATGTGAAGCCAGCATAGAATATAACTGCAAAAACAAATCCCAAATTTCTCATTGTTGCTCTTAGAAGTTATTCGAAAGTAGTCTTGCTAAGTTGATATAAATCCTTCATTGAATCTCTGTATATATATTAGCCAAGTGATTTGCCTAATTGCCTGATTGGATCGCCTAACTTGAGACTACATGCACAACAAAAAATTGACTTACAAAATGGGAGTAGTAGATTATGTGCCAAGTCACTAAGATTCAACCCTTTGGTAATCAAATACGGGAAAGTACTTTTTTCATTTCCATTTGAATGGGTTAGTTCGACTAGAATGGCTACTCCAAAAACCCAAACGATTCACTTCACCTACTATTGTTTAAATTATTAAAATTGAATTTTAACGAATACCAATAATATCATAATAAGCAATAAACCGGCAAGAGGTGGCGTGTTGGTAAGTGGGTGAGTTTGTGGTATGAATCGTGAGTTAGATTCACTCACAAAAGCTTTCTTAATTAAGTATGTAAACAGAGCTTTGTCGTGTGATTTACTTGGCGTGGTTTGCAAGCTATTATCGGGCAGGCTTTGCAGTGCATTTCAGTGGCAGTGCAGGAGTTCTCTAGTTACAAAAAAAATAAAAAATAAATAAGTAGTCATTTTATCCTTCATAAGTCAAAAAGTTTACGTATTAATAAAAGTATATTAACCAAACATGTCACATTAAATTTGATCACTTATAAATAACCTACATACTTATAAATTTTATTTTTACTTATAAGTTAGTCAATTATAAAATAAAAAAATGAAACCCAAACACCCTCACATAATATAAAGTGAACTAGAAGCCTGTGTTTTAATAAAGAATTTCAAAGAGTTTCGAGAGTGGCTTACTGGCTTTGGTAGATGATCAACCATATACTTGATATAGCTCTTTAATTATTACTGGAATTGGTAGATGATCAATCATATAATTAATATATTATTACAAGAGAAATATTCATGAGGTGTCAAACGAATCGTAGGACGGTCGGTTCGTTAAAAGAAGCGAACGAGCAGACACAGTTGAAGTCGACAAGCCCGACTGTAGCGAACGACTCTGACGACTAATTACATTTACCCTGGGCTATAGGGCCATTGCCCCGCTTTAAAGGCTTGTCATGGTTAAGGCCCAAATCTGGCGCTGTGAGTTTGAGTACCGAAATAATATGGTGGTAGTGGAAGGAGTTGAACCTTGTAATCTTGGGCCTTCTAATTTATGGTATATATTATATTTGTTAAACTAGTAAAATGCTTAAATATATTTGATTTTTCATATTATAATTTGAATATTATAATTGATAAAGGTTTGAGTTAATAATATAGGGCGAATGGCACCAAAGATCACTAAGCTTTGCTAATTTTCCGCCGATCACCCTATTTTTTTATAATGACATTTTGGATACATCATTTTGGATTGATTAATTTTGGTAACGGATATGTTTTATTGATTGTACTTTGCAGGACATTTTAAAACATTTTAATATAGATATTATAATATTTATCTATTAATATGCTCCTAATTTAACTTTATTCTTTCTTTTTTTACAAACCTCCTTCTCCAAATTATCCTGCCTCGCTCCACAGGCCCAAACCCCTTCTTGCCCGTATTCCGCGCTTAGCTCCGCCCATCATGATTTTGATTAATACCTGGAAAATATGATATAATTGAATTTTCCCATCTAAGCTTTGTTAGATAATATTTGAAGCTTTCTTGGCAATACCATTGAAAATATTGGGGTTAGATTGAGTTTTAGGACAAAATATGATCTAGGTTTTGGGGGGAATATTGAGGGTTATGATTATTTCTAAAATTTCAGAGGTTTCTATTACGAATTTGGGATCTGTGATTTTGGCGGATACATAAGTTTGGGAACAAAGATGGGGTTTTGGCCATTGAAGGCTTTTTTATGTATGACAGAAATTTGAGAAACATTCAGGTGTGGGGGCAGTGGGGTGGAGTGGGGTTGGGGGAAGTGGTGTAGGGTGGAGTTGTATGACACTCTGTCAGATAAAAGTACCTGCCATTTCTTCCTCGTACCCCTTTTCCTATTCTCCCGAATCCTTGTCCACAACACAGCGCGCGTCACTTGACTACCCCCGCGCGCTGTAACCCCCAGTGGCTGCTGACCACTATACATGTCCTTGCTTTGACCCACGGCTTGACCTACCCCAACCAACGACCACTTATCCCACAATGTAGCATTCGACCCCACAGCCCCCCCCGCGAGTTTTTAGATCTACCACTCCCTTTATTTTTTTCGGATCGCCTGCCAACTTGGAAATCACAAAGCCCACTCCCAGAACCCTAAATCATGACCACTTAAATGCTGGCTGCTTTTTAATTGGGGGGTAGGTGTAGGATTCTTTTTTTTAATTGGGGATGGGGGATACGGATTACTTTTTTGGTGGGGTGGGGGGGTAGGGTTGTTGATCGTGAGAATTGATTCCCACTTTTTATTATTATGCCAGATTCGACAATTGTATAGATTCATTTGCAGTTGGTTAAATGTGATTCTTTGGAACTTAGTATTCCACGTTAGTAATTGTATATTACTAGTTTGGAGTTCTCATGATAATTTAGGGTTATGGCGATTCTTAGATGCTAACTGGGTAATCGTTATAATAATAGTAATTGGTGATTATTATTGTTATATAACTTCTTATTATCTGACTGAAGGTCGCGTAGCGTATAGTGACGTTGGATTATATTTCATGTATGAAATTAAACTACATTTCTAGAATTGAGAGTTGATTGTAATCAACGAATATTCTCAGTGGGACACTACGTGATAATGTAAAATATAAATTGAATGAACCCGAATTAATTAATTAGTCGTTGAATTAATTTGATAGTTAGTTGAGCTTATTTAGTAACTTGTTGGTTACTATTAACAACTTGTTAGTGTTTGATTTTATAGCGGTTTAATTAAACTTACTTGAATTAGAATTTCATTAAAGTGATAGGTTGAAACTGAGTTTGACATATATAAACAAACTTATTAGGTTTTCATCATGATGTGTTTTTATGAAATGAAAACCTCCGCCTCTCTTAAAATATGTGCCGCCCCCTCTTGGAGGGTGGAAGAGTTTTTCTCTTCCAATTCTCATTAATCTTCAAACTACAGCGAGTTCGAGTACTGATTCGTTTCCCTCTTGGTGTGTGTGCGATACAGGGACATCATTCGGTGTTGAGCAAGCATTGGAGAGGATTTTGAGAAGGAGAAGCTTTCACCTTGAGCACATCGTGAGGGATTAGGTTCGTTAAACCCCAGTTGAAATGTAAGGATTCATTCATACATTTATGTTATGTGTTATTTTAGATTGATTTATATCATTTTGAGGATCCGGGATGTATGAATTTGGTGTTTTATCTTAATAAAATTCATACTAGATTCTAACGAGTTTCTGTTTTAATTGAAAGGGGAATTTGTTTGTGATTATTATGGTAGTGGTGGTAAGGCTTTTTTGTTGGTGGTGATGTTTGGTATTTGGTGGTGGTAGTGTTTGTTGGTATTTTTTGGTGAAAATTTATGTTTTGGTGGTGGATGGGTGGTGGTGGTTTTTAGTTTGGGGGGCACATTTTGGGGTGAAAAGGTATGTAGGGGCCGTTTTAGAGATTAATTGGTGTTTTGTGATATTTTTTTGCTAGTGGTGGTTTTTTAATCTTTGGTGGTGGTGATGGGGTGGTAATCGTAGTGGTGGGGTAGTGGCATTCATTGTGGTAGGCCGATTGGTGGTGGAGGTTGTGGGTGGGGGGGGGTAGGGCGGGTGGTGGTGGTGTGTTGTGGGGTGAGGAGTGGATGGTATAGAGGCGGTGGGGTGGTGGAGGCGGCTGGGGGTGGGGTGATGTGGGATGGTGGGCGGTGGGTGGGGTGGGGGTAGTAGGGGTATGGATGGTGGTGGTGATTTGGAGAAGAAAGTGGATTAGGAAGGTGAAAGGAGGGGGTATTTGTAATAACTTCGTAGGAGGTTGTCGTTTAAGCGCTTGAAAAATTTGGAAAGGTCTTCAGAAATTGATAAAAATGTTGACTTGGTGCTAGTTTTTAATTAGTGATAGTGAGTAAGGATGGTGTAGTGGTGATAATTTGGAGAATAAAGTTGGAAAAAAAGAAAAAGAAAGATAAATTAGGAGTATATTAATATATAAAGAGTATAATACCCTGATGCGTGTTTAAAATGCCCCAAACTAATAGTCAACTCTAAAACACGGCTCGATTACCAAAAATTTACTTGAATCAGAAATGTAGGTGCTCAAAGCTTGATCATTACTCAAAATAGAATTGATCGAAGTGGAAAAATTAATAAAGAGTTAGGAATCTTTGAGGTGCCATTAAGCCCAATTATATATTGTTAAACGAATATATGTATCACTATAACAAAGTAATAAGCTTGTATGTAAATTCTTTTACTTATACATATTATACATGTTGTTCAATATTACATTTTTCTTACAAGATATTGATAAAAATGTAAATATATTAATATATTATTCTTTAAATAATAAAGTCTTGAAGTAATTAAAAGAATGAGATGTATTTAATTATTCATGATCAAAGATTGTGAACTTTAGAATGCTTGATTATTATCACGCTTGAAGAATATAATTAAAAGAGTTTGACACAAAATAATATTTATTATTTAAAGAATAATATATTAATTAATCTTACGTTGTTATCCGTTTATTATGCAATACTAAATAACTTTCATGATTTAAATAGAATTATTTCAATTATTTCTTGAAATAGTTTTTAATTATAAATATTCTTTATTATAAATAATAATATATTGATGCATCTTATACTTTTATTTATATATTATTTAATACTAAATAACTTTAACAATTATTATACAGATATTACGCATTCATCAACATGGCACAATGGTTATTGGATTGCACTTTGTCCTTGTGAAGTTCGAACCTCACAACTACCATATTTAATTTTTGGATGCTATCATCCATATAACTCATTGGGCCAAGGTGATAAATGGGTCACTGTCTATACTAACGGGCCGCTATTACCGGGCCCAGGCGAGAATACATCATTTATCAAATGGACGAGGGCCCATTCGCGGGCCTTTGTGCCCTAGGCCCAACTCGAACCGGTCTAACGGACTAAGCCCATGGGACGTCTGTCTGGCCCAGTTCGTTTATTTCCTCTGGTCTTATGTAACAAATGTCAAAAGTTAGATGAGCAATTCATCGGTGTGGAGTTGGCTTAGTTGGGTATTACTTTCCACTCGTGGAATCTAGACGTGTCAGGTAGGCCGAGCCGGCCGTATGAGCCGAATCGAACGGCCCCCAGCCGGGTTCGGAGGCCCCCTGTTTCTAACCGGGCGGGCCGGCACTAAACTATCTTACAGGCCGTGTAAACCGAAGAAAGCCCCCGTATGCCGAGGTTTAGCTTGGTAGCGTCGAATTTAGGCGTTTAGCGTTTATGATTACAAGAAATCGAATGAGTGTAATGGCGTGGTAGCATTAATAAAAATTGCGTTTCGGTGTGTTACGTAACAAACGTTTGCGATGTCTTTTAGGCGTTACCCACGTTAATTACCAACGTCATATTTCGAGCGTTTCGCTTTATTACAGCGGCTATTTTATGAATAAATGTTGCAGCGTGCGATCCCGAAGCGTGGTAGCAACTGATCTGGCGGTATATTTTGAGCGTTGGTGAAGATAGCGGTAGTATTATGAATAAACATTACCGCGTCGTCAACGTGGTAGCGTCTGATATTAAGCGGCTAGTTTATATACATTAGCGTTACCCGCGTTTATACGGCATTAGTAGCGTTGTCTCTTGAGATTCTTGACGTTCCACGTTATTGGCCTCTATAAATAGGAGGGCCTTGAAACATTTTTACCATAATCACAAGCAATCAAACACAATCAAAAGCAATTTTTTATATTCATAAGCATTCTTGATAGAAATGAAATAATTTCTTTTATAATCATAAGTATTCTTGATCGCTAGTCAAAGCAATTGAGGGTATATTTCAATTAGATCGACTTAATCTAAATCGATCTTGAAAATTGCTCGGAGTTCGGTATTCTCACATCTTTAGCTTTGTTATGTGCTATATTTTATTGTTTTATATTTTATAATGGCCTCTAGCGATCAATTAGTGCTGATTCAAATAACCTTGTTAATTTAGAAGATGATGTACTTATGGAGTCCTACCCCGTAATTAATTCTGTCTAGTGTTAATACAGTAATAATGAGAGAGAAAAAAAGTTCATGGGTTTTGGAACCACTTTGATGGCGATCGTGTGAAACAAAAATGATTTGTATTGTAAGATGGAATTAGTATGGAAAGCGGGAGGGGCGAGTGGAACCCGGTCATTTGGGTAGACACTCAAATAACAAGCGTCAAATAACTAGGATAGTGTTCGGTGGGAAGCGGGGTGTCTGAAACAACAATTAATACTTCCGAAACCTTTGGAAATTGTAGTTTTAATGAGTTTTTATAAAATGGAGTCAGTAAATTTATGAGTGAAATAATTTGCCTTTTAATTTTGTGATGGATAAGCATTTTATTCATTGGATTGAGCTATTAACCAAGAGCTCGCCGTGTCCCCAGATATTCTACTATGCGTAGTATTGCACTTGAAATAAGATCAAAAAAACTTATAGGTAAGATGATAAATACTTTGCCTTGGAAGTTTGTTTGGCCAGTGATATAAAGTGTGTTCGATAATTTTGATATAATGTGTTACATGTCATTGGATTGATATAGATTGGGTTTCTGAAGAAAATTATATTTTAAAACGATTGCTAAACATAACAACGTACAAATTTCGAAGAATGTATTGTTACATAGGGCTTGGACTCGGATTTTATCCCGTCCGTCCGGTCGGCAGTTTTCGGATAAACCGGTGGACGGACCGGTTTTGAAATAGTTATTTTGGTGAACCGGACTGGATCAGGTTATGGATGCAGACGGACCGGATTATAACGGTCGGTCAGTTCGATATTACTTTTTTTTTAATAAAAAAGCCTAAACCGATGACCATTCAAAGCCCTAATATGCATACTAAAGTAAAGGCCTTGATATTTCGGTCTTGAAACGCCTAAACATTCCCAATTGCGATTCGAGAACCTGCCACACCCCTGTGCCGATTCAAACACCAGGCGCACTAAGGTGTTATTAATCTCCGAATTTTAAGTTATTATTTCAAATATTTATTATTTTAGTTATTATTTAGAATTTGTTTATTAATTTTAGTTTATTAATTTGTATTAATTTTGTTGTATTTTAGTTATTATTTAGAAATTTAGTTGTTTATTAATTTTAGTTGTTTATTTATTTTGGTTATTATTTCAAATTTTGTTTATTAATTTTAGTTTATTAATTTGTTTATTAATTTTGTTATTATTTTAGTTATTAATTTTAGTTTATTAATTTTGTTTATTTTGGTTATTATTTGGTTTTGGTCTGACTCAGGCGGTGCCTAGTGATTGGGAGAAAAAATTCCGAGGCTAATCTGTTGTTGTTGGCCGTGTTGTTAGAATGGTAATTTATGATCTGAATTGGATGTATTAATTTTAAGTCGTATTTTATGTTTGTATCATTTTGGGATGTGGGTTTGTTTGAATTTGAGATAATTGTTGTTTGATTGATGGATATATCATTTGAATATATTTAATAAGTTGTATTTTATGTTTATTGGTATATCAATAAAAGTGATATTATGTATCTGGGTTGTGTTGATTTTCAATTGTTGTTCATTTTGGTATGTGGGGTTGTTTGGATATTGTGGGATTTGTGAAATTTGTTGAATAAATTGATGTTTTTATATATAAAAAAATCATTATTGTGATTGACTATACTAATATAAGTAATATTTTATGCATTGTTGTGTAGATTTGAGTTGTCGGTTTGGGATGTGGGTAGGCGGGCCCAAAATATAAATAAAAAGAAATCTGGCCCAAAATCTAATAAAAAATTGGCCCCGATAGGCGGGCCAAAATCGGTAAATCGGTCGAGCCAGGATTCGGATAACGGTCGGATTTTTACACCTTTTCAAAAAACGAAATCCGGTTTCGGATTTTTTGCCCCCCGAAAATCCGGTAAATCCGGTCCGATCGCACCCTGTTGACTACGTGTGCTCCAAGGTAATTGTTTTGAATAAATTACTTCTACTTTCTTTGATAATGGCGAAACAATGTAGCTATTATTAGCGCTTAGAATGGAATGTAAGCGGTTATAATGAACTCTTTCATGTTAGATGTTTATCTCGTAATACTTCAACTATTAGTTGCTAATGATGGAATTAAGGTTGTTTTTATGATGTTGAATTTATTCAACCTATTAGAAGGTGTTCGTTTGTTATCCGCAGGGAGAGGAGAAGCGATAAAAGAAAAACATGCATATAAAACATGGATTTGAACATGGATCGAAAAAGTTTTAAGTAATCATGGATGTTGATACTAGATGGAATTTACATTGATCTCTAGTAGTACATGTTTATAAATAAGAAGTTTTAAATTTTATTCCATGTATGCTCTAACGATCCATATTATGCCGTTGAAATATGAAAGAACAATATTGCTATGAATTGCTTAGATTTTAGCCCGTTCCAAAGATTATACAAAAGTTTTTAGCAATCAATATAGAGTATAATATTCATTTAGCTCTCAAATCATGTAGTTAATCTTGAAATGCATATGGATACTCATAGAAATGAATATGTTGTTAAGGATATAGTTCAGAATATGGAAATGAGACGTTTTAAAATATTTTTCGTCTTTACTTTCATGTATCTGTTGGTGCCATTTGGATCCTCATATTCCTTGAGTAAGTTTAGAATCATTGTTGGGAGTTTTATAAAGCTAGAATACATAATGAAGTACTTAAAATTATAGTCATAACAAATATTGTAATGAGAATTGAAACTTATTTATATCACGATGTATAATAAGTTTAAGAGTTAAACATCAACTTAGTCTCACTAGTCGACTACACGTGGCTAGTACGTCTAGTCCAATTCCGTCTGAGAGTAAAATTAGAAGTCAACACAATCACCTTAAATGCATTTAAGAATTGACATAGGTTCACCACTACGTCCTAAATCGTCAGTCGGTTAATGAATTAACTCGATGTTGAAAAGCTTGATTTTTTGACAGTCAATACAATAAAGACAACCCTTTCGATCTTTTAAAATGGTGGTCTATGAAGAATAATTACATTTCGATTTTATAGCAGGGAGGTGTCTGATATGATAGATGACATTAGCATGGTGAAGCTTGATATACTCAAGACATTGAGAGCTAAAAGGATTGGGCGGCCATGACTGTGAGCTTAGAATGTTGATCCATATGATGAGAAAAATGATAAAAGGAGACATGTTCGATGACCTTAGTGATGTTGAAGAGAATATCCTATAGGGAAGAGGCGGTGCGGATGCCGTCGAAGATGATCAGATGTTTCTTGGTGATGAATTAGACTTCGATGAGTTATGTAATTAGGCGTATTTGTAATGACCACGTAAACTCATGCAGTATAAAGCGTAATGCGGCTTAATAATAATAATTATAATTATTCTACAAATTTAAAAATTGTTTATCTTTTATATTTAGCAACAAGCGTGTACCGCTTATTTGGAGCGTTGGGGCGTTAAAAGCAAAAAATTAAGGTTGTAATAGCATTTAATTAGTATTTAAGAGCCACTCAAGCGAGTTGCATTAGATCATTTTTTCTAAGCGTTTACCCGCTTTGATTTTAAAACGTTGGGGCGTTTAAATTAAAAAAATAAAGTCTATAATAGCGTGCTTAGACATTTAATTGCAGCGTGTACTGCGTTTAGAACCACTGAAACAAGTTGCGTGCGGTCAATTTTTCCTGGCGTTACCCGCCCTATTCAGCGTTGTAGCGTTTAAAGCACCAAAAATAATTTACGCAATAGCGATGTTACGTTTATTAAAAATCGTTTAAGTAGTAAACGATTTAATAGGGTTTTATTTGTGAATTCTTATGATTCCTAAATTGACTTTGAAACCAAATCACCAGTCGATCCTCAAAATCTCCTCGACTATTATATCTAACATATTAGATTTTACTCAATTTGTCCAAAATTAGTATCGATATACATTCAATTATTACTGATTGCTTGATTTTAAAAATGGGACCAAGAAGAGTTGAGGAAAGAAAAGTTCGAGCGAAGAGGCACCGTGGGGAATGAGAAGAGAAGCGAAGCAACCCTCCGCGTGCTTGTCGCGCCCACCGTCAGAGTCGAGTCCGATGGAAATAATGAGGGGGCAATAATGAAGGGCGATAATGTTACTCTTAAAAATGGAAGCGGTATGCGTTGATCGAAATTATAGGCAGATAATATTTGTTTGACTTATTATCAAATACCAAACTTGATATAACTACAACTTTTGTTAGTAATTGGTACTTTCGACATAGTAAGTCAATTTCATAATTAAGCAGGTTGTTAATTTGAATAGAGGCGTAGTTTAGGCGTTATAATATTAATGGTGTCCGTGGCGTTTACGGAAGAAGATTTAGCTAGAGCATTTGAGTGCAGTAGGAGGCGGGATACTATGATTGCATTAAGAAAGGGGTAGTGCGAAAAAGTATCCTTGGTAGGGAGGAGTGTGCGGCGATTCTTAACAGTAATTAGAGTAGAGGCTAAGAAATCTCGTATAAGCGTATAGGAAATGCAATTTGAGCGGCCTTGAAGATTGTTTGGAAGGTCGTTCCAGAAATCCCTTTGCTTACCCAATAGTGGGGCGTCGGAGCTTACTTTTATCGTGCTTTTTGTTACATGGGCTCTTTGTTAGTGGGGTTCGGTTAATTTACGTATGATGATAGAACATGTAGACTACCAAAGAATAAACTCCAGTATGGCGCAATCATCTACCGTATATTTGGTTAATGTCCAAAATATTTCCCGTTATGGAAGGTCAACAAATGGCTCTGATATAAGCGGGGAAAGTATGATCGGAAAGAAAATAGTAGTTCTTTGCCATGGGTTGTATATGTGGGAGGGTGTGTTGCGTTCTAAGTGGGAAGTTTCGAGCAATTTGAGCTCGTAAGGGATGATGTGGAAGTTTAGCAGTGTCCTTTGATGCCGCCCGTTAGGATGGGCCTTGAAGTAATGGAGAGCATTTAACCTGTCGTCGATTTACGTGCGTCGAGCGAGCGAGGGCCCTCATGGAGCATCCGATCGAGCTTCTTTGGAGATGCTAAACACCCGGCATGAACTTTGTTACCACGTTAATTCTAGATGTATTCCGTGACTTTAAGCGTTACCCGCTTCATAGTAAGCGTTATCATTAATTTCATATATTTGGAGCCGTATTACTTTGGATTAAGCGTTACTAAATGCAATATAGCGTGGTAGCGTTTATTACCGAGCAGTCTCGGAGCCGAACCGGGCGAAGGCCATCATTAGGCTCGAACCCGGACACATTTAAAATTTAAACTACTTGGCCTATCCGTTTTCGTTTATAAATGAATTTGGTGGGCCTTCGTGGGCCTCTGAGGCTGGATTGGACCGAACAGGCTACCGGGCCAAGCCGGCCGAATAGCCGGAAGGCCGGTTAAGTTTAGTGGAATCTCTCGACCTCGGCATGAGCCAGCCGGTATTGAGCACGCGGTGGTTTGAGCCTACATAGGTAACTTTAAGTTTTTACTCCATATCTTTTAAGGAAATACTCCTCCGTTTAAATTTACTTGATTATAGAGATAAAGAGTACTCCTTACTTTATTAAGGGTTAAATAACATTACTAATATACCCTAAAAAGTACTACCACCATCCTTAAAAGATTGTCACATTTTTCTTTTTACGTGGTTAAATATTAACAAACTTTACGATTTTGATTGAAATCCAAAACTTTTATTTGAATTAAAATTATCAAGTTAATAGTGAAGTATGTTGAAAATACTACATATTGATATATTTTTCCAAACAAATATATAACACCTTAAAAGTTATTTAGGTTGAAAATTAAGAAAAATCAACTATTAAAATTCAAAATGTGACAATCTTTTAGGGATGGAGGAATTACTTTATTACGGGTTGAATAATATTGCTAATATACTCTAAAAGTACATTGTCAAAAAACACGTTAATTGATCACAAGATAAAAAGAACTTTATTAAGGGATAAAAATGAAAAGATGAACATAAAGTTGCATTGAAATTCAGATATGATCAGTGAAAAACTAAATTAAGCGAAGGTACTGGTTAAAAGTGCCCCGTCATTGGGCCGGGCTAGAATGTCATCCACCGATTTTTTTCCGATTATTAATGCATTTCATAAATTAGATCAAAGAGTTCAGTACATCATGTCTTTCGGTTGGAACAATATTAATATTATAATCTATTGAATGAAATGTACTAATTGAAATATTGAGCAAATTCAATGAGCAACCTATATTGGTTGAAAACCAAAAAAACTTGCAATCGTCATACATCCAAATGTCTTAACTTCCATATGCTTGATCTTTCAATCTTGTAAAAATGTCTAGACCATACTTGTGAAATAAAATCATCAGTTATAAAATAAATGGAATGCATGCTCATTATTGACGATAGGAAATTACGTGATGATGAAGCCTCGAAAGACTTAGAAGTTAATTTTTTCAAAGAGATCTTTCTTGGTGAAATGCTACGATTGAAAGTAGGGATTCCATCTATAGTGATTCTACTTCCTTTATGGTACATTGTGATGATCCAAATGGGGTTATTATCACTTGATAAATAACCCGTTCAGCATTACCTATTATTTTAATATTATTCTAGTTCGGTTAGTGTTTGAGTAGAATTCAAATTTGTAGTCGAATAATATAGGTTAGATAATTTATTTTGAGGGTAGAAATAAAATTTAAAGCGATGTCGAGTTGTGTTGTTAAGCAGAAGAAGCGAAAGTAAATCAGCAGACTAATCATCTTAAGTATCTTCCTTTTACCTCAGCTCGACTATTCTTGATCGTTATCGAAACCGTAATGCTTTCACCTACATGTGAGGGCGAACCTCCTTTCTCCCCCACTTTTACTCATAAAATTTTCTTGATTTCTTCCAATTCTTTGTAACAGAGACATTTAAAAGTTAATTTTCATCTTCCCCTCATCATCTTCTACACATTAAGGTAAGAAAGTTGGAAACTTTGGTGATATTTTCTAAGATTTTATAAGTTTGACTTTTGTTGACGTTTGAGGAATTGAGTTTTAAAGTTTGAAATGGTATAAAAGTATCCTCTAAGCTTGAAATATGTGATTGGTAGTGATTATAATTGATTTTAGGGGTTGAAATGTATTGATTGGGTTAGTTGACTTTTAGGTTGACTTTTTCTAAGTTTCTTTAAATTGTATTATGATGTTATGGGACTTTAATATAGTTGTTTTGGAATGTAAGTTGGATGTTTTGATGTTGATTGGTAGATGATATTGTTGAGTTAGGTTATTCCAAGTTGAGTAGTAATTGGGTTTTGAATTAAAGATTGATTATAATGGATTAATTAGTTGGGGAATTGATTGTTGGACTGATTAGAATTTGATTAAAGTGTTATGGTTGAGGTAGGGATGACGGCCAAAAATGGAGAATTGAAATGGTTGAAGTTTTGTCGTTTTATTAGTCGTTAAGACACGCGTGGTAATCGTTCCACCTAGAGTTGTTAAGTTGGAAATTAGAATGTTGATAAAAGTTGGAATTTTAGAAGTTTTTACTAGTTTGGTGTTTTAATGATTTATAATGGTATTCGTTCTCAATTATGAGATGTTGTGTATAATCGGAGTTTAAAATGGAGAAATTATATTCTTATCTAGGGGTTGTGGGGTTACATTTAATTTTTAATTGGAATTTGTAAATTAATGAGGATGTTATTAATCGGGAAATAATGTATATAATTGCTTGGATAGGAGTTGAGCCGGACCCACAACACGTGGGCCGCTAGAGATATTACATTTTGCTTTGATTGAGGTGATGCAATCTCATGATAGGAACCTTTCATATGTATTATGTTGAAATTAGATGCGTTTAATAGTCTTTTGAGCATAACTAGCGATCTATACTTAAGTTGTTAATTTGTAACTAAATGGTTAAAAAGTCAAAATTGAATTAAGATAAGGGTTAAAATTGTTTGTGAGTAGTAATTATATTTTCGGTGTTTTTGATTAGGCAGGCGATAGGAAGGCACTTGGATGGGTGATTAGGCAGGGCGTTTACGATTGCTAACTTGAGGTGACTGCTTATCTCAGCGGAGTGCTACTTTACGTACTTACTTTAAGTGTGTGAACATGTCATTGTGGTATGATTATGTGAATGATATACATGTCATTGTGGTATGATTATGTGTGCTTCATTTGTGAGCCGTATTTATGATTATCACGATTGTATTTACGTAGGCGTTGAAAGATTTACGAGGTAAGTAACAAATAAACTCCCAAACATATGGTCTTGTGTTACGTGGCCTTGTCGGCATTTCGATTTATGTGGCACTTGTCGGCCTTTATGTATTCGATGGCGCATGCATTTGGTTGTGATTGATTATGATTGTGAGATGTTTTAATTTGTGTTTTTGGATATTGTTTGGGAGTAGAGTAGTTGGTTATTGAGAGGTGTTGGTTGGGTTATGTGTGACTTTGAGGTGACTTGAGTATCGAGGATTTGACCACATATTGGGATGATTAGAGGGGTTTGGTGGCTATAAACTAAGCTGCGAGGATATGGCCAGCTATTGGCACCCTGCCTACGGTATAGGCGGTATTGACTCTTTTATGATCACTTTGATTTGTGTGCATTGTCGATTGTAGCCTTATCTTTAGAGATTTATATAAGTGCGGTTTGGCCTTATCGTCAGAACAAAATTGAGCATGAGACTTTATGATCCACTTTTACATTATTGCATTGTCGTTTGTGGCCTTATACTTAGTGTATAAGTGCGGTTTGGCCTTATACTTAAGATCTTAAGAAGCGGTATGAGTCTTTATGATCACTTTGCTGTGTGCATTGTCGGTGTGGCCTTATACTTAGTGTATAAGTGCGGTTTGGCCTTATACTTTGGTATAAGAGCGGTATGACTCTCTATGATCACTTTGCTGTGTGCATTGTCGGTGTGGCCTTATACTACGGTATAAGTGCGGTTGGCCTTATACTTCGGTATAAGAGCGGTGTTTATTAGCGATTGGTCCATTCCTGAGGTAGACGGATTGAGCATATGCAGCATTAGAGGTTAGTATAGTTGTGGAGATATAGAGAGATAGATGGTTTGATATTGAAATTTATAGTGGTTGTTGATCTCTGATTTTGTGCAGGTGATGGTGTTACTTATTGAGATTTTTGTATTATATCTTGACATGTTGTTTAAATTTTCTATGAAGTGTTGTATGATCGTTTTATGACTCAATTATTGGTTATGGATATTGTCTTTGATTATACTAGATGTTGCCTTGATGAAATGATGTCGAATTAGGTTTGGTTGATTGTGATAATATTATCATATTTTCATGTGGATCTAGGTTGGTATTAATAGTTATACATCCTTTAAGGTTAAAGTTGAGTTGGTTAATGGTTGAAATAACTTTTGAATGAGGACATTGGGTATAAAATTATAAGCAAGCGTTCGCTGCTAATCTATAGATGATGTTGTTGATGATGTTTATATATATAGTGAAGTTGGATTAAGCGTGTTAGTATAGAGACAGTCTAACCAAGGCGTTGATACTATTGAAGTGAACAAGTTCAGTATACTAAATGAAGAATTTGGTGAGATAATTCCGCACTTAAGTTATCTTGATTTAAGATATACGTTGCTCAGTTGTATTAAGATAATGATACGATTTGGAGGTTCTTATGATGAACATTTAGATGTCATAGGAGGTGTACAACTATAATTGGGAGTAACACTTTAAGGTGAACTAAAGATAAGTGGTTGAGTTGTGTATGCTTGCGTTATGAGATGTTGAAACATATGTTTGAGTTGTGGTATGTTTGGGTTTGCGTATTATGTAAAGGAATTAGCTATACTTAAGAAAGATAACAAATAGAAAGATATCTCTTGTGATTAAGGCATACTGTGAGTAAGTTGTGTCGGCGTGGTGTGGATTTATCGGTGTTAGTTGGAAAGCCATGAAGGGCCGATTTATATTGTAATTGAAGTAGCATATAAAATATAACTCTTGAGGTGGATAGTCGTTAAATAGGTAGAGATTATGAATTATCCTTGTTTGTATGAGTGGTAGGTTAACCACATGATATTTGTATTCACTTTCGACTTTTAATTTGACTTCACTATTTCCTTTTTATGGTGTTTATGCCTAGGTTGTTCTTGGGATGACCGAGATGCATTGGCAGTAGTGCGTGCGAGTGGAGGTGTGATAGTGGCTTGAAGACCTCGGCGGTCATCTTTGTATCTTCTTTGGAGATTTATGTTGTACTTAATAAATATTGTTGTCTCGAGTTGTAAAACAAGTTGTTTATGCCTTATTTATGTGTGCCTTTTCGGTTGTGGTAATGATTAGTTCACCCGATGAAGCGGGATTGTATTATTTTTATTATCCGCGTTAAATGAAGTCATTTTTATGGGTATCCGTAGTTGGTGACTACGTTTATTCGGGTTGATGGCGGTCCCGGCCTCGGGGCGCTTTGGTGTTACATTGCGTTTTATTTTTTGATTAAATCGATGTCAGTCGGTTCTAGCAAACTCAAGTGAGTTGACACCTTGTGCGGACTAGTGGGCGCTACCAATTGAAGTGCTACGTATTTGAATTCAAAGGAGGCCGTGAAAAGACTTGTTGCTTTGAATATTAGTTCTTGTTGTATGTTAGAATTTAATATATATAGATTTATTTTTGCTACTTTTGATTTTATACAATTTAAATGATACGGTATGCTTTTGTTTAAGTTTTAAATATGTTTCATAGAAAAATCCTTGATTATGAGCTTCGAGCACATGTTTAAATTTACATAATTTTGTCTACATTAATATAATTCATGTTTAATAACAATTTTATGTTAATTTTCATGTTTATATATTTATGTAATGAATATATGTTATGAAAATTAATTCATGGGATATGTTTTATATTTTCAAGTCCGTCATATGATAGTTTTGATATTTTGACATTAGATTTATTTTTTATGAATTGAAAGGATTTTAAAACTAGTTTTGATTGTAGATCTGAAAGTTTTAATGTGCTTGAACGGCTTAACCTTTGTCAAACTCTTCCATTTTTCCTTTACTATTTATGATATAATAACGATTACCACGTAAAATTTCATAATTTACGGATGGATTGTCAAGAAACAATTTTTCATTTTTACGGAGTAGAAATTGAATAATTAATTATTGGAAAAAGCTTTTACAAAAGTTTCAGTAGGGTATTCAACAAATTGTGAAATTTTCTACCAAATTTCCATAATTTTTAATATGTTTAAAGCCTTAGAACGATTTTACAAAAGTTGAATTAAAAGCGTAAAAATTGAAATTAATCACACTTAATCGACACTGAGATAATCAATTAAAGCCGCGATGGATAGCGATAAAAATGAGCGACAACGTGATAATAATAGAAGTCATCTGGCTTCGTCCGTGAATTGAACTATGCGCCTCGACAAGCTGAAAAGTAATAATATAAATCTGACATCAAACAACTTTGTTTTAAAAGCTGAGACAACGATAATTATTACGTGCGCTGGCTCCAAAGAATATAAAAGTATGGTATTTGGGGTCTTAGCCCTGATGGCCACTTCGTGAATTAACGCAACTCTTTGGGTCGTCGTCTCGTTCGTCCCTTAATGACCTAGGCATAAAGCAGCCAGCCCATAGGAAATAGGGATTCAATTTAGGAAGTTTGAGTGAATGCAAATATCTCACAAAAAGTTAACCCACCTTATGATGATACAAACAAGGATAATTGAAATTCGCTACATAATATAAAAGAAAATATCGCCGAGAGTTATATTTTTTCGCCTGAATCAATCTTTCTTGGCTTTCAATTGCTGCAGAGCAAATCATACGTCGACAACCTACTCGCTCACATGTAATCACGGGAGATATCTCTCTATTAGTTATCTTTCTTAAGTATAGCTAATTCTGACATAATCTACAACTCAAACATATATATCTCAGCGTCTCGTAATATAGCATACCTGGCTCAACCTTATCTTTAGTTCACCTTAAGCGCTACTCTAGGTATAGTCATCTCCTATGACATCTAAATGTTTCTCGTAAGACCCTCCAACTTGTTTCATTTTCTTAATACAAGCTGAGCAATATATGTCTTAAATCGAGATAAGTGCGAATTATCTTCCCAAATTCTCCATTTTGTATACGGAACTTATTTACCTCAATGGCATCCGCGTCGTGGTTAGATCAGAACTGATATTCTAACATATTTGAATACAATTTTCCACCATATATAAAATATCATCAACATCATCGATAGGTTAGCATGAACTTCGGTTTATAATTTCTGTACCTAATGTTCTCATTCAAAGCTATCTCACTCAAATTAACTGACTCATTGCTTATATACAACATATCTCCGAAAAAGGCAGTAATGCAGAGCAGAAATTTCACAAAGGAAGTAAATATCGTATCACAGAATACAAATAATTGAAATGAGGCTAAGAGTACGAAAATGAAATACAACAATCGAAGACATTGTTATTGCTGACAAAAGCGAATTTGTGAATAGATATCGTGATCAAATGAATAATATGCATATACCCAAAACTACGATAAGGCCGTATCAATATCGAGATATATTACAAAGAAGTCTCGGTAAGGCCGCAATCACCGAGAATAAAATCACAGAGACTCGGCAATGACTATAACAATCGTCAAACCATGCATCTACCATTATCCCCCACAGCTACCAACCTGCAATGCGTATGCTGTCGTACACTGCGGGAATGGACGATTAATAATGCTCTATACCGAGTATAAGGCCAGCCACACTATACACACCGCAGTATGGGCCAAACCGCACTTATACACTAAGTATAAGGCCAGCAGCGCTTATACACTAAGTATAGGCCAAACCGCACCTCGCTAAATGCCCGAACGAAAAATACACCACTGACAAAGTGATCATAAAGAGTCATACCGCTCTTATAAAGTGATATAAAAGTGACAGCGTCACATATCACCCAAGGGAAGGAGAGCCGCTTTAACCGTAATCATCTGTATAGAATTCGTCCTAATACTCGAAGTCACCTCGAAAGTCCATAGCATAACTCAACGAGCCTCAGTGACTTCACTACTCTGCTCACAAACAATATCGGCCTGTGACTAAAACATCATGATCATAAATCAATCACAAGTGCCGACAAGGCCTGAAATACAAAGTGCCCGACAGAATACGAATCGAGAAATGCCGTGAGGCCACGGATGTCAAGAAACTTAAGTTGAGAGTTAGTATGCCCCTCGAAACAAATCTTCATGCACGAAATACAATCACATAATCATATCATGGCTCACACAAATGAATCACATAATCATACAAAAATGGCAAGTATACTATTCTCACATAATATACAATGAAAGCGTCGTCAATAGTCGGTACTTTCCCACGTTCGACTTTCTAATCATTTGAAATTACAATTTCTGGCAACAATTTTAACCACTATCTTAATTAAATTCTGACTTTCGAGCCATTTTGGTTACAAATTAACAACAAGCGCGGTTGTTTCAATGACAATTAAAATGGCGGGTATTTATTATCCGACCCGAATCCGTAATCGATTGACACCTTAGCAAAATACCGACATTATCAGCAACTTGATCAACCCAAATATCGACTTTTCGACTAATTAACCCGTTTCTATATACTATCCTCAAAACCCAATTACTACGAACTACTAAAACTAGTATAGTCAATTTCGGCATAATACATGATATTTTAAAACTTAAGCTTAACTCCCAAAACAACTAAATTCATTCCAAAGCAACTATATTAATCTCTAAATAATATACTTTTTACATTTTATATTTTATTTCAAAAAGTCAACGAAAGTCATTATAATCTCAATGGCATTTATTAGCTAATCAAATGTTGCTCAACTACACACCATAAAATTAAGCTTGAGAATAATCATACCATTTAAATCCCCAAGCTCAAAGTCAACCCAAATTACAAAAGTCAACCTCACTCAAAACATGAAATACTCGTCGAACCGCAACTTTAACTTTAGAAACAACTAGTTTAAGGCCACAGAATCGTTTATATGATAAAAATCAGACTACAAGAAGTCAACTCAGCAAAACTCACAAAATACTTCGAAAGATCCAGGCCTTTTGCAGCGAATCGAAGAGGATGATGAGGAGAAACTCAAATTTGAGGTCCAAAGCTTGCGAGATGGAGGAGAAATCGAAGAAAAAAAATCAAGAGGGGGAGAAAGAGAGCCGTCGACCGTGAGAGGCAGGAGGAGGAAGATGGGTCTTTTG
The DNA here is from genome assembly GCA_019722365.1 of Lithospermum erythrorhizon. NCBI lineage: Eukaryota > Viridiplantae > Streptophyta > Magnoliopsida > Boraginales > Boraginaceae > Lithospermum > Lithospermum erythrorhizon. Next base: position 260,179 of record JADFUC010001062.1, on the reverse strand, counting down.
GTTTGGGCCTTGTTGGTTTATGAGTTTAATGGGTTGGCCCAATAGTTTTATGTGGTGAAACCCCGATCGTTTAATTCAATCGATACTTCTCGTTTAACTTATCTTGAAATGACTAAATTAGAACATCGTTCTACCCTGATTATATTACCGCCCAAATAATATCATTACCATTCGACTACAACTTTAAAATTATCTTGAAATACTGCAGCCAAAATGAATTCGTTATCATTTTGACTATTAACCGAAATTTTGATTTCTCTCGAAATACTCCACCGAGCAACTAGTATACTATACGGTTAATATTAATGCGAATGGGTTATTACGCGTATGCCATGTCGAGGATCATGTATTATGCATGCTGACCATGACATAACCGCAATTCCCGTAATAGAAAATGTAGGGTTTTACTAAAGGTATACGGCAGTTGGAATACGCTTTGTAGTAACTTTAAGAGAATAGTAGTAACTATAATTATAGAATGGATAGGTTGTTGAGTAACCACTTGAAAGCTGAATGTGAGAATAATTAATGCTAGACCGGGTTGTCAATGTGGAACAACATTAGCTAAGTAATTCAAGAATGATGATTAGTATGCTGGAGAGTAGAGTAAAGAAACTTGAACTTCGTTATTACAACGTACCAATCAATTTGTATTGTTGGTAATGTTATTAAAGAATATGCATTTAATAAGATAATTAACACACTTTAATTGTGTTGTAAACCTGCCAGTAAATAATCAGAAATGACTAAGCGCCGCAAAATGCGAAGTAGTCTTTATATATACCAAGAAACGAGTTTATCCTTGTTAAGTTAGCTAGTGGGGTTCAACATTTGAGTGTAAGTGGGTATTTGAAGCGGACTTGGGATGGTAATATCCCAGGTTTCAAGGCAAAGCTTATGCTTGAGCTTAAGACCCATTTTGTCCCATAGTTGTATATGACTATATCGAGAATAATCTTAGCCATCGATTCGTGAATTCGAAAACCGAGCGGATGGATGTAAAGACTACTTGTAAGTAGCCAGTTAAGGGCGTGAGTTGTAATCTGTTGTCTTCGGCTTTGCATGTTCCAAAGGACCTAGAGATTCATGCATGCTTAGGTGTTGGAAATCGATGAGGAATTGATTCCTTTTTATTGTGCCAGTGCGGCGATTGTGTATCGATTCATTTACCGGGTTGGTTAAATGTGATTCTTGGGCTTAGTATTCCATTGTAGTAATGAGGTATATTATTCATAAGTGTGGAGTTCTCATGATAATTTAAGGGGTTATGGCAGATTGCTAGATCTTTACTCGTGTCGTTATAATAATAGTAATTGGTCGATTATTATTATACAACTTACTAATATCGAGCCTAGAAGTCGCCATACAATGATATTGGGAATAATATGCATGAATGAAATTAGCGAGACTGTATATTGAAATATATTTCTCAATATTTATATATTTTCAATATATATGTTGATGAGCATCCAATTGGTTAAACTAGGACAGAAATCAATTCATGATGAGATCGATGAATAACTTGATAAAATTTGACCGATGGTGACTCGTTAGTATTTTAATTGACTTGTTAAGTTAGTTAAAATAGAAAAACTCACTAGTAACTCATTATTTAATTAGAAGTTCTGCTTGATTCTAATTAAGTTAACGAGTTAAGCGATTTCTTAGCGAGTTGTAGGTGGAATTTTGGGACTTGGTATTTAAGAGGATTGGTTTTCATGACAGATAAAGCCTCCCACCCCTCAAAAAAGAAATAATAGCCTCCTATACAGAGAGTGGAAGATTTCATCTTCCAATTCACATTCATCCGCAACTCTAGCAAGTTCAAGCTACCGGTTCGATTCACTCTGCTTGGTGTGTGTGTGAAGGGCAGTCTAGGTCGGTGTTAGAACTAAGTATTAGAGAGGATCTTGGGGGGCTTTCCGCGAGGCTTTTCTGAGGGTGGGTTCAATCCCCGCTTAGTTGATATGTAAGAATCCTTGTATTCCTTACATTTTGTTATTTCATGTTTAGATTAATTTACATTGTTATTTTGAGAATCGGGATATGAATTGGTGTTTATCACGATTAAATTAATAGATTCTAACAAGGATCACATTAGCGGACTTGAAAGCGTCTTTAGTGTTGATATATTCTTTTGTGATTAAATCAAAGGTTGATTTCACGAGATCAAAAAGAAAGCAATGCAAGGTTCGGTGGGAGCTGGATAAACACTTTACAAAACAGTTAAGTAATTGATTGAACATGGTAATACTTGTTTACCATCTAATTGTTAATGACATTATGGATGTGGTTCATTCGAGGATAGTAATTTATTTTCACAATTTGGTTGAAATAATAAATCCCAATGCAAGTCTATAGTTTAGAAGCTGACTTTATAAGTGTTGTGAGAACTATTCGAGTAGAAAGCGTAAGATAGCCAATATTCACGGTCATGTTGATGGTTGATAAGTGTTTATAATATAGTATTTTGAGGCCTGATACGTATTAGGCGATGTTATTTTACCTTAATCGATATAATTTGCCTTTTGTTTTCGTTTATTTGAGTTTAGGCGATTATCGGTTAAAGTGAAGGAATCAGACTGCGGAATTGAAGATATGAAAGCGATCAGAGGGTTATATGGTGTGATCAAGAATAGGTGATTGACCCACGTGACCAAGTTGCCAGAAACCTATAAAAGGAAAGTTAAAGTAAAAAGAGATATCTTTAGATTTCACAAAAGAAGTCACTCAACTGACGTTGGCGAGCTTTTGGCCTTGCATTGGAAGTTGGAGTTGATTACTTTTAATTGGTTTGAATATTTTTAATTGAGGATTATTTTTGTGTATTAAGATGAATACTATTATTTCCATGTATTTATTTATGTCTTTTATTGAACTAATTTTATTATTAGTCGGGACCATGATGTAGTTGGATCGGATGATTTAATTTTCTTGGAGTTAATTTATTTCCGATTTCATAGTGCAGTGTTGTAATTAGTATTTAATATCTTGATGCTCGATAATTAAATTAGTTATAAGTGATTAATTGCTAGAAATAGGGTTGTCACTTACGAATTAATAATCGGAAGCAATGTTTTATTTACCATAGAGATATAGGTATGCCGTATTAATTTAATAAACATAAGTTATTAAAAAGATCTCTATTTTAAGCTTCTCATGAAGATATAGTTAGTTTCTTAGGGGCTTGGTGGTGTTAGCGAGGAAGTAATATCGATTGTATAGGAATGCTTTGTTATGAACTAATAAGTAGCTTGCTAGTTAAATTGAATCTGACGATCAGATGAAATCCTGTGCCTGGCTATCTTGAATAATAAGTCTGATCATTTCTTTTTGTTGATTAGTTTAGTTAATTTAAGTTCTTAGTCAATTTAGTGAAGTAGTCTAGATAAAAATTTACTCTTTAATTATTAGTTAATTAAGGATTAAGAAAAGGCCTAGTACTTAGTATATTGGAATTTGTGAGGCGATGCTGGTGCATTAATTATATTACTTGACACGACCGGTTTCGACCGGAACACGTAAATTGGTGTTGTCAGTAGTGTTAGGGGCAAATAGCATTTGATGACTAGCATAGTGATTGATTAATGATTGATTTTATTGGATCATGGAGCTTGTAAGTCTAATCAATGTTATATAAATTTGTCAGAGTTCGCGTAATTGAGGAAATTTGATTTGGCCGGTGCAAAATCATAGAAGATATGTATATCTGTATCGTATGAATTTTCCTTAGAACTGATGAAGTTTAGCGATTCTTAGACTGCGTATATAACTATTTATGCTCATTAGGTTGCGTGCTTTGACTATGTCATGCGGCGTATGTTAGGTGGCCGGTAAGTATAACGGTAGATGTTGATATATTCATAAAGAGTTTGTCCATCCTTGATATCTGAGGTAGATCTCGGGCACCGGAGAATTATGATTATGCGCACCGGCGTTGTCGGGATTATCGATATGGTTCGTAGTTCTAGTAAAGAAAGTTGTGGGTGTTTTATGACCTGATTTCATGATTTAGCCAGTGACAAGAGATGCATGAGACAAATAAATTGTAAAGTAAATAGATCGATAACGAAGTGGGGTGTTGAAATCAATAGTCATTAGTTTCTTTAATTATGCGTTGCATTAATTATTGTAACAATTCATTTACTGAATTAGTTAAATGTGATTACATAAGCGGAACATTGACCATAGTAATTGTAATTACTGTTGACCTTTTTAGGGAGTTATGCGGTGCGTCCCGTATACTTAGTTATAATAATATTAATGGTCACATTATATTGTGTGATCCACATCTGATGACGTTGAGTTATATTTCAATGTAAATAAAACTACACTTCTAAATTAGGAAGTTGATTGTAATGTTGAGATTCCTAATTAGGATAATTACGTTACAAGGTAATGTAAATAATTGGATGAGCTTGAATTAATTGACTTGTTAGATGATTAATTAAGCATGTCGAACTTATTTAATTAAACTTGATAAGATTAGCGAGTCGATTAGTTTATTTATTTGACTTGTTAAGCTCAATTTTAATATTAATGAGTTAATTTCATTTTAATTGAAAGCGATAAGACTAATTAAATGTCGGATTTTGTACTTGGCTTGGCTCGTGTGTTAGCAGGTTAGGTTTTTATCACGAGCTCTATAAATATGAGCTTGCATTAAAACCCTAAGCAGCAAAACCACCCCAGCCTCGTTAGTAGAAATTTACATTTCGCCCCTCTTCCAAAATGAGGAGGCCGAATTTGCTCAAGAAATAAAAGAAGTTGTGTTTTGTGCAGTTAAATCGATATGAATCGGTTCTAGTAAGCTTCAGGTGTGAATTCAATCCCTCTGAAGATTGTGGACTAACTAGAGGCACTACCAATTGAAGTCTTCACGTATTGGAATTCGAAGAACACATTGGAAATCGTGAGAATTGATTCGCTTTTATTATCAAGATTCTGACGATTGTGTCGATTCTTTTCTTAGGGTTGGTTAAATGTTCTTGGAACTTAGTGTTCTGCCTTAGTAATTGTATATTACTAGTTTGGAGTTCTCATGATAATTTAAGGGGTTATGACCGATTGCTAGATGCTACTCATTATCGTTATAATAATAGTAATTGGTCAATTATTATTGTGCTCCTGACCTACTATTGTCACGATCTAGAGGTCACTTAGCATGTCTGATGACGTTGGATTATATTCATGTATGAAATTAAGCTACATTTGCTAAATTGAGAGTTGATTGTAATCAGAATATTCTCATTAGGATTTTAAATGTATAAAATAGAAATTGGATGAACAGTCATTAATTAGTCAATTGAATTAATTGATAGTTGAATGAGCTCGTTAGAACTTGTTAGTTACTATTAACAACTTGTTAGTATTTGATTTTACTTAACGGTTTAGTTAAATTTAGCAATTTAATTAATTAAGCTATTCGGTTAGACTTTAGGTTTGACATATATAATCAGAGCCTATTAGGTTTTTTCAACATAAGTTTTTCATTTCATGAAATGAAAGAAAAACAAACCTCAACTTCTAATATGGCCAAAATATCAAAGGGAAGAATTGAAAATTCTTCTCTTGATTTTCATCCAAATCGACTTGCGTGTTACAGCAGAATGTAAGTTCGGCCTTACTCGCAATTGTTCGACCAACTAGGCGCTTCATTTGAAGTGCTCAACGTGGAATTCAAATGAGGCCATTGAAAATTTGTTGATAGACTTCATTTGGCATCCTTTGTAAGTGCTCACATTATTCATAATTGTTAATTATGTGTTTAGATTAATTTATATCATTTTGAGGATCAAGGGATATGAATTTGATGTTTATCTAAATAAAAATTCATACTAGATTCACGAACTTCTTGAAAGACTTGTTATTGAATATATCCATTGCCTTTGTATGTTTGATTTAATATAAATGAATATATTTTTTGGTAGTTCTGATTTTATACAATTTAAATGATCCTGGTATGCTTTTGTTTAAGTTTTAAACAAGTTTTGCATAGAAAAATCCTTGATTCTAAATGTTTTATTGTAAATTTTTATAATTCAAAAGTTTTATTTCGTCTTTAAATGACAAATCTATACCGAACATGTGAGCTTTAATTTTGATTATCAAAGAGTGGGTTTGGTTTGTGGCTCGCTTTGAAATCGAAATGGAAAACAAAAGAGCATTCAAGTTTTTTGATGAAATGCTCAAATGGGAGTTAGTCTTCAAAGTCATATCCTTCCCGACAAGGAGTTAATGACTTGATTTCATATCCACTCAATATAAGGAGTTGTAAGTGTCTTCAGAAATTGTAATCTATTACAGCTCGTTCGGAGCGTTTAGATGGATAAAATAACAATTTCTCATCGTATAAAGAGATAAAGTAAGTTAGATTTATTCTTCATACTAGAGACTTGAGGGTCGAGGTGTTGTGGCAGAACTGCTTCGAGTTAGGGATCGGGGAGATCGCCATAGTGTTGAGGCTAGTGCTCAAGCAATAGGACATAGAGTGCTCGAGGTAGTGGAGTTGCATCTCCGACTTGATAGGGTAGAAATCCTAAGGTGATTTCTTGGGTTCTTAGTGATGTATTATGAGTTGAAATTCTGGGTTACGGCTTGAGTTATTAGCAAGGAGCTAAGAGATGTAAGTTGGTTTGGGCTTCTTTGACGTTGAAATGCAGTGGATTATAGAAAGCTAATTGAGGCAGAATTAGAGGATGTGATTAAGCGAGACACCGGTACATGCCTTGTCGAGTTTGCAGTTTATTCCCTACTCTTTACTTTCTAGTCTATATTGATATATTGCTAGAATTGCTAGGATTCAATTATATGCTAGTTTATGCGCTAATTGAATATGTCGGCGTATAATTGAATTAATTTGTAGTATTGATAGGTGAAGTTTAATCGAGCTAAAATTGAATATCCTATGTTGATCTTATTTCAATATTCATGATTAGGATAGTTTGATTTGATCAATGAACATAGGCATGTTATATTCCGCACCAATCAAATCATAATTAAACTTGCTATCAAGAATGCCTTAAACTCACCTAGTATATCTATGTATTGAATTGAGATATGTTAAATAGATTGCTAGGATTGATCGATAATGTGAATGAACATCGTATTATGAATAGATAAGTTAATGTTAATATTGATCAATATGAGTTTTGGATGTTTATTGCACATAATGATTGTTAGATCGTTTTAATTATTTTATCTTTAATCTAGCATTCATTTGAGGAGTTTGGAAACTTTGGCATATGGTAAATTGTGTTACAATTGACTAAAGTTTTCATTTCGGGTGAAATCGATTAAGGAAGTTTTAAAAGTCGAAAAATCGGTTAACAACCGTTAAGTCCTTATTCACCCCTCTAAGATCTTCATATACGCTAACATGATGTTTTTCTAGTTTTGAATTGTTGGTATTGTAATTCATTGAGTTTTGAACCACACATTCACCCATGCTAAAAAATTGAAATCTTTGTCAATTGTTACGTTAGTGAATTAGCTTTATGATATGTAATGTTAGGGAAGTAACAGTCAATTGAATTAGCCCTGCTAAAAAGTTGTTGATATGTAATGTTGGAGAATTTGTTTGAAGTTTGAGTAAACTAAGAATGTTTATATCATTATTCTTATTCTTATAATTGTTATGTATTTTTTTTTTACATTTTTATATTTAACATTAATATATTTATTTTATTCTTATAGAGGTGAATTCTATTTTGGAAGCTTCTTAAGAGTTGTTTTTGGATGTATTTATTAATTTGGAGATTTTATTCTATTTGAACATTTGGACTTTATTTTATTGTATTTGGACAATTGAACTTTATTATTATTATTCTTGTATTTGGATATTTGACATTATTATTTGGAACTTTATTATTATTCTTGTATTTGGATATTTGGACTTTATTTTATTGTATTTGGACATTTAAACTTTATTATTATTCTTGTATTTGAAAAGCTAGATAGAATTTTTCTGCTCATCTTACAAAATCTAGAAAACTAATTATAAAATTTTTTTGCCCAAAGCCTGGTCAAATCAATCCGATCGCGCCTCACCCCAATGCTGATACCCGTCTATAATTATGTTATGTCGACAAAATGTAAAAACTACAATTAAAGCCCAGTTAAAAGTATTTTTATTAATCTCTCCTCTTACCTCATTTTATCCCAATATTCAACACCCCACTAAACCGTTTCAACTTCTTCTCTTTGATTTAATACCACCATTAAAGCTAGATCCAATATTAAAATGATAAAACATAAATAACCCCTCTTTTCAAGATTTATCATTATTGGAAGTTAAACTTAAACACTTCGTAAGATATTCTCTATCTTAAACTTCGACAAGTTTTTAGAAATATGATTACCCTCCGTCCAGCCAGGGACATTTTGTCCTACACATACGTAATTTTATGCAAATTTGAAATTCTGTCACAATTTAAATTTTTTCTTCATCGTATAACTCATAAATTAATCATAATAGGAATCCTTTTTAATATTTTTATTTTAGAAAAAACTCCTTTTGAAAAATAGGATAAAGGGAATACATAGTTATTGAATAAATCTTGAAATTAAACAACAACAATACCATGCGAATTATCGGTTGTTGCAACACATTACTAGCTCAAATATGGGATGACATAGATACTCTGAGAATAATGTACTTCGGATAAGCTTGCTAGCGAGATGATTCAAACTGCAAAAAGCGGTTCGATTTACACAAAGATGAAGTTTGACATCTAATCGGTTAATAAAAACTCGCATGTACTTGATGTGAAAATCGATTCGAATTAACTCAAAATAAATGTGAATCAGTTTGAAATAACAATTAATGAAATGGAAAAAGAACCGAATAAAATCAAATATATTGAATTAATTCAAAATGAAAACAAAAAAGAGTAGAATATAATTGAATAAAATTCAAATACAATCGAGTTTACTGGGCGGATTATGATTGATTGAAGAAGTAAGAAGCTGAAATCGATTGAGATAGACAATTGATTTTTTTTAATCTAAACTTGGTAATTGTAATTGCAAGGACTTAAACTTGAGACTTGTCATTAATTATAATATCAGTGAATTTTGTTTACGGTTTAACGATCCTAGTAACCAAAAGATTAACAAATCGCTTCGACTCAGTAATAAGCGATCAACCTATTTCAAAAACAAAAAGTATGCAAGACCACACTCTCATACATTTCATATCTTGTACACTTTGTAATTTTGTATACATATTTGAAAATATATATATTTTCTTGGAAATAATATATTTCAAGGAAATATATATTTCCATAATAACTCTCCTTTGAGGCTCATTATCCAATGAAGAGTTGCCAATCTGAGCCATTCAACTTGAATGCGTCAGTCTTTGATCACTCAACTCTGAAAAAATCTCTGATGAATCCTCCTTACAGTCATACATAATTTAATCCTACGTGGCGACCTCTAATTGGTTTAAACATCCACACAAGGATCGCAATCCTCACTAACCCCATCTAACAATCTCCACCGTTCATTTTCACCCAAATCAGCAGCCATCCTCACCCCCACCACCCAAAACCCCCCCAAATCAATCTCAAAATTTTCACCTTTCCCGCTTCTCATCTGCTATAAATAAATCACACCAATCACATTGATCAGCACAAACAACGCTCTCTCTATCCCTTTGTCCCAAAGCAATTGTACAATTTCAACATTTCGAATGGCTCGTACGAAGCAAACAGCTCGTAAATCGACAGGAGGAAAAGCCCCAAGAAAACAACTAGCAACAAAGGCAGCTCGTAAATCAGCTCCCGCTACTGGAGGAGTGAAGAAGCCTCATCGTTTTCGTCCCGGGACAGTTGCCCTACGTGAAATCCGCAAATACCAAAAATCAACTGAATTGTTGATCCGTAAACTGCCCTTCCAACGCCTTGTTCGTGAGATTGCTCAGGATTTCAAGACCGATTTGCGGTTCCAGAGCTCTGCTGTTGCTGCATTGCAAGAGGCAGCTGAGGCCTATTTGGTGGGGTTGTTTGAGGATACTAATCTCTGTGCTATTCATGCTAAGAGAGTCACCATTATGCCTAAGGATATTCAGCTTGCTCGAAGGATTAGGGGCGAAAGAGCTTAAATAATGTTGTTTAGTTATGAAAGATTTATGGGTTTAATGTTTTGGATTATGTTAATTAGCTAATGTATTAGTGGTATTATTGTTAATGGAAGAATATTTTCGTTTTAATTTGTTGATTTTTATTTTGTCTTCTGCTAATTGTTTCTCTTAATTTGCAATGATATTAAATATATTTAATTAGAAGATTTGATTAATTTATAGAAAACTCTATTGGCTTGACTATTGCTCATGAATAGTTTGATCAAAATGGTGCAGTTAAAACATATATGGATGAATTATTGTTTTAAAAGTTGGCTTGACTATTTCATACACATTTTAAGAGATTTCTATTTATTTACCTTGACAATTATACAAGCAAACAATGTTTAAAATATTCATTTTGATTCATCTTAGTTATCCTTATTTAGATTGATTTTTAAGTTTTATGGTTTTACCTTAGTTTCATTCATTTTAGACTAAATAGACGGAAGGAAAACTAAAATGATATGTTTAATTAATTACCCACAAGTGTTTGTTTCAAGTACATGTCTCTATGATTGTATTTTACAAAGAAACTTCTTCATGATCTTAACTAGATATCCATAAGCAATGGATTTTGAAGTCAAAACACAGCTTCATATATGTTTTTTCACTACTAACCATAAATCAATGAATCGAAGACTTAACAAATGGTAGCTTCATTGATGTTTTTCGACAAATGTGGAACTCATCTGAATGCGCCATAGGGTGGTATATACACAGTGATAGTTCAAAGGCAGACAATGAATTCAGCCAGGAATATTGATAACTGCTGCAGAAATGAATGAGGATAGGCTGGAGTTTTTACAGTGAGAACGGCTTTGTATACACATCAAATGGTTCAGTTGCAGATAATTGTGGTTCCTGCATTCAGAAGTAAGTGAAATATATTATGTTTAGATTATGCTATTTTGATCTAACTATGAGCTGGAGAAATGTTTAGTTATAGAGGATTATTTTTGTTCTATGCGATGATTTGCTTAGAAAGAGAGGTTGGAAGATGGAAAACAAGGGATACCTGTCTAAACCCGCCTCCAAGACTACCACCTGTCAAAAGCATATTGAGAAGTGTTGTCACCATGCCACCAACTGACTCGTTTGATTTGAGGATATTAGATCTTATTGAGTTGAGAATGCTCCCATATGTAGTTCCATGTCCTCGCTCAATTGCTTGAATGAAAGAAAACGTCATTGCTCCAGTTGAGGTGACTTTAGCAAGAGACTGTTACATAATTGAGTGAATTATAAGTGAGGCTGAACTATTCATGTAACTACAAGTATCTCTGATATTTGAATGTATAAATAAACATTGTAATCGATGAGGGTGTATGGATTAGAGCTTACAGCTGTATCAGCGGATGTTTGATCATCATCACAACCACTGAAAGATATAACCTCTCCTCCACTTGATCCTTTCCACACTCCTGATCGAGGACGATGATCCTCCCAGACATACCTTCCATTTCTGGACTTGAGAGGAAACACCAATTAAATTATTTGATAAATCAAGAGGACATGAGACTTTAATGTCAAAAAATTACTCTTGAAATACAAGCACTCAAAGTAAGAGTTTATTACGAACAACTGTTTTGTCAAACGATACCTGTCCATCCTGCAAAGAAATGGCAAATCAAGCATAGTGCCACTATGGCAAGAGTCTATTATCGCGTGAAGCTTTGCCCCTCGAGGTAGAGGCCTCACTAGTGTACTGTTGATTTCATCGTCCACTATCATTCCTTCTGTTTCAAAATCCAATGGGCAAAGGGTTTCATCAAATCCATCGACCTCATCTCCAGTGTAGTTAATTTGTTGTGAACCATGTCCAGAAAAATGAAACACCAGGGAATCCCCTGCCTTACAACCTTGAACGAGCCAATACATGGCCATTCGGATATTCTGCTTGGTTGGCTTTCTGTATGGATCAGCTTCTTCTTCTGAAAAATCACTTTCAAAGAGGAATTTGATTAGACATGACAATTCTGGAAAAAAGGAGAGTATTATTAGTTACATTCTACTAGCAGAGTCACAGTTTACGCAAAGAATCAACTGCAATAGTTCAAATGCAGCATCTTTCTTTTCTTTTTCATTATTGAAAAGTAGGTTCAAATTAGTCTTATTTTCTACCAGTGTGCCCCATTGTTTGAGAAGATCTCGACACCATACATAATTTTAATGCTAAACTTTTAGCGTATAAAATCATTCGAGCAAAAATCACAGCTTTGTAACGAAGTCATGTAACAAAAAGTCCAACATGGAATAAATTCCCTTAATCATGAGTTTGAAATAAGAGTAATTCAGGTTTCCTTTGAATCTTCCATGTAAGGTGTCCAAGTCTCAATTGCCAATCTGTAAAAGCATATTTGTTGATGAAACTTTTGAAGGATTAAATGTAATCATTACTCAATTTACTTAGGCTGGCTTAAAGAGTTGAAGCTTTCATGATCGAGAGTTTTGATTCTCGGAGGCCTGATTGGATTACTGTATTTCATTATACTATTTGTTGTGGTAGTAGTGAAGTTAATGCATAAAGAAGCATATGCTTTTTCTTGCATATTCTATGACACCCTAGTGTACATTATTGTAACTTCTCATTTGTCAGGTCTCGAGTACTTAACTTGTTATATTCCCATTAAACTGACTCCTATGAGAGAGTTGAACACCAAGGTAATGAGGCTAAAATTCTGATATTGCTAATAACAGATAATCCTATTTCACTTAATCACTTTCTAAGACGAAATGTCGATGGTCATAATAATCGAACCACAAAAAAAAATAGTTGATCATTAAGCTAATATTGAATGTTCATGAAAACATCGTTCTTGAGAAAATCAAACATTAAGACCTGAAGTTTAGTGATTTCATAATGCAGCTAAAATGTACTCTTGATGGGATAATCACTATATATCATCTGCTAATTTTTAGCTTTTGCAGGTGAAAATTATGTCTTGATTTAAATCCTCATCAAGTGATTTTATGTTCTCTATGTTGCAACTAATAATTTGAACTTAGTTTTTGCTAAAACTGCTACAAAGTGTATGCAACCTCCTCAAATTATCCTTCGTTTTAGAATGAAAACATAAAAGAAAAAAATTTATTTGTATGAATTATGATCAATATCATATGCTGTACATCCAAGTGTGATGATTTTCTCTTGGAAGTAAGTGAGCAACTGAGTTATAAAAAAATAGGAAATCCAACTAAATGAATATAACATGTTAAACACACACACACAAAAACTAAAAAATTCAACTTTTTTAATAACCATTTTCATGACATAAATTACATTGACATAACAATAAGTAGGTGTTACTTATTAAAGGGAGTCAAATATTATAGGGAGTATCTACCAAAATGTACAAGATGATTTATATGATACTCCATAATTTCTTATCTTTTTATCATTACCGATTAATTTTAAATAAAATTCATCAATTCTTAGGAATAATAAATAAATTCGAACCCACTAACATTAATGGATATTATTTTACTTTTTTGATAATGGGGAAAAAAATATGTACCACTCATAGTGTTGTAGGTGGACTCAATGATCATACATACAAATTGAATAAGAAAACAATAAAAAAGATTATCATTCTTATTAAAATATTCAATTGCATATAGACATTAAAAAATTGGAACAATATATGCAAGATCAACAGGTCAATGCAATGCATCATCGGTCAATGAATTGAAATGCAAATACAAAAATATATAAAAACGATAGATAAGGAGGTTGTTTTCAGTTGATCCATGAGTAAAGAGCCAACATTATCTACCATACTTCACAATCATTTTAATTTATTTTATTATATGCAAGATATATGATAAAAAAATAAAAAAAAGTGGTTATTACCAGTGAGCATGAGGATGCAATCTTGGGGGAACTTGAATCTGTTGACCAACAAATACCTCATGCATTTGGCATCATTTACACACCCTTTTAGCTCATTTCTTGAATTCTTGTAAGAAATCCCACAGATCACAGCTCTTTTCCTGCCATGAACTGAAGGGGGAGGTCCAGCTGGTGATGGATGAGGAGGAGGGTAGTGGCGCTGGAAGTTGCCTGAGGCGGCGGAGTACAGTGGTTGTGTGGTGGCGCGTGGATCAGCAGCTATACGTGTGATAGCATGGCAAATGGCACAACGGATAGTTTTGGCTCCATTTGGGAGTTGCAATTGTGTGCCACAGTTTGAACAGTCTACAAGCATCAACATGCTTTTATTTTTATTTTTTGTATTTATTGAAGTTTTAGATGATTTAATTGCTAACAAAGTAAATCGGGTTATGAGGTTTGATGGGTTTAATATTGTAGGATAGTATAATGTGGGTGGGAAGGTAAGGTGGTGGGGGTGGTCAACAGTCAACTTCACTGGGCTATAACTATAATGGAGTAGGAAGGGAGGGAACAAAATAATATAGGAACCACGTGGTCAAAGGTAGAGGGTAACTATTTTTTACTATAAATATGCAAATAGAAGAGAGGATGTGTTTTTTTTTTTACTAACTTCATATAATGATTGTAAATTAGTATTTAAGATGCGAAATTTAGACAGAATATTTTCCTTGCATTAGAAAAATTCAGTACATTAATTGTTTGTTCATGTTGTAGGCATTCGAAATTTAATAAATAAATTTTAATTAAATTCGATTTATTTTAATCAATAAAGCTGATTAAATGAAAATTGATCACACAAGTTATATGTGAAAATTAGAGTTCGATTCAAATTCTCATGAAAATGGAATACGTGTAAAATAATAAGGATTCTAGGGAATTAAGCCCCTCATTTAAATGATGGCCTAAAATGGAATTCGGGAAGTTTTAAAGCCAAAATTAAAGACCAAAAAGAACGAAGCATAAATAAAGACTTAAAGACCTGACTAATACGAAAATATCGCCGACTCCTTTAAATCCCGAACCTTTGGGCTTTATGAAATAGGCGCCTTTTGACTCGAAAAGTGACAGTAATTTCCATAAAATCAACGACTCAGATCTCGCCTCAAAAAATCAACTACAAGATCAAAATCCACGCGATAACTGAACAACCAATCGTAAGAAGTTCTCAAAGTTCTTTATAAATACCACCCTATACGAAATAATCATCACATCTACAACCAAA
The DNA here is from genome assembly GCA_019722365.1 of Lithospermum erythrorhizon. Taxonomy (NCBI): domain Eukaryota; kingdom Viridiplantae; phylum Streptophyta; class Magnoliopsida; order Boraginales; family Boraginaceae; genus Lithospermum; species Lithospermum erythrorhizon. The sequence goes on along the minus strand of JADFUC010001062.1, from coordinate 244,939 downwards.
AAATACAACAAAAATCTCTCGGTAGAATTTAAAGATAAAACAAATGCCTCCGCAAAGATTTTCATGTAAACCTCTCAAGATTGCTTTCTTTCTCGTGAGAAACGCACCAAAAACATTCAAATCTTCAACCTATAAGTCAAACAGTGCCTAAAATCAAGAACCGGTCGGGCAACACAAAAAAATCTTCAACTTCGCACCAAAAATAGGCGCTGTGAACAAGGTATATGCGTTGAATTACCGCGACAAACGCAGAATTCCAAGATCAAACCTCAAAACCGGATGAGACTGACTATCTCGATCTCATAATCAAATAACCACGTGATTGCCCCTCAAAGGCCCCGTAGAAAATCATAGGCGACATACGCCATATAGCCCCATGTCAGAATACGACCAAGACAAGCAAAGCATCCTCTCGGGAGGGCAGAATAAATCCACCAATGATCAAGACCTCGAAGATCAGCAGTGTACCGCTAAGCACTCGAACTCGCCTACCAGATGGATCGTTCATAAGCGCACTCCAAGCCTAGACACATACCAAATCAAGTCTTAAGTCTCAAGACCACGCCTAAAGAACAAGCATCGTTTCAGACAACATACCTGCATACTGGTAAGGCTCTCCTGCTCGACCTTTATTCAATCCAAAGCACAAGGTCTCAAGACTGGCCCCCATCCGCCTGTAATCATATCGATCCGCACTCTTATCCAAGCCTCCTCACATCCGCATCTATCCAGTTTGGTGATCATACAACGGCCTAAATACAACCACGCCCAACTCAAGATCACATAACGGTCCTGGACACAAATCCAGCCCAGCCAAATAGGCGCCCAAATCAAGTCCCTAAGTCCAAGACTACATCGCTCCAAGCTCAAAGATGTTAAAAGTCAAAGAATCCGCTTAGACCAAGAGGATTGGGATAGTCGGACTCAATCGCTGATAAATTATCTTTTGTACCTGTGACAAGAATTTAAAAGTGGTTTTATCAGATTGCATGCATACTATTAATAATACAATCTTTCTAGCCGTTACAAATCTGCACATCGCGGCTGGACTATCTCTACTCTTCGGGCTATTTCTTCACTTTGTTTCTAAACATAAACACCGCCGAGGTCTCTAGCTCAACATATCACAGGCCTTGTAGTTTTACACGGTAACTGAGCGCATGTATATCTGTGCGATCAAATTACCTAAGATGTCTTGTCCTCATGGTAATACGTAGAAGCCAATACCTCTGAGGCTTTCTGTGTTCACCCAATCGTGAGTATTCGCCACTATCTAGTTGTGGTTCTATACCCATCTGCCCACGAGAGAGTTCAATCGACTCCACTAGCTCCTAATGCTACAAGAATGACGACATGAGTCACACCCCTCGGGAAGAACAAGTAAATGCCTCACAAACGTGATCGAGGACTTGGCCAAACAAGTACAACGCCAAGACGACTCACTATTCCACTTCGCTGGGAAAGTAGTCGATCACAAGCACCGAACACAGGAAGCCGAAGCTAACCCAGGAACCGAATTTCGCCGTAGCGCCTAATCTCAAAGCTGCCACTGTGAGACACTTCAATGCTCTCCACAACAAGCTCGAGTACGCCTCAAAGTGGCTATAAGTACACCCGGGGCTGTCTTAGTTGACGGAACGATCCTCGCAAAGGCAACTTAGTGGAGTCATACCGGGGAAATAAAGATAATCAGGACAATGTCACACCCCCATACTCCTATATCAAGCCCAACACCTCCCGCATAGATCAGTTGAAAATGACTCATGGCTATCAGCCTCCAAAATTCTAACAGTTTGATTGAGTTGGAAACCCCAAAAAACACCTAGCTCACTCTCAGGGAGACAATGTGAACAACGCCGCCATACATCACGGGATCACATGGTCAAACAATTGCACGACCACCAAAGGCAATGTATTCGGTTGCATACCGAACTAACCGCCACTATTAACAATGTAAAAGCCAACCGAACGAATTCCTAGCTTCGCTTCTTTCTTCAAAGACCGACTTAACGGTCGGATGATGTGAATCGACCAGCCATGGCAAATAGACGAAATTTCAAGAATGCATTTCATAAATGACGGAGTAAGTCAAAGGCCTAAATGAAAAGATAAATTGTCGAAACATCGCCTATCAATACGCGCACGCGCATGCATCGACGCGCAATATATTCTTTAGGTATATCGCTTCGCATTATCGAGCAGCCTATCAACCGTAGCTCACGATATTGAAGCCAACCATACCGCAAACAAAGGAGAAGGATCGATTGTCTCAAGAGCAACGCTTTCCAAAGTTAAATACGCAGTCAAAAAGACCAAAAGACAACCCCATAACTGAGAAAAATGAATCACACGCGGTGACTTCAAAGTGAACCAAGTTTGTCTTCAAAACTAAAAGAACATAGGGAGGTCTTGACCTTGGTGAGAAGAAACTTCTCTCACATAAAGAAATGCAAGCCAAATAATGTCAGCTTTTTCACTCGATATCCTGTGGACGCTCAAGAATCAAGCGCCAAACTCATAGGAACCCGCTCGAGCCTAAACGCCCCTAAGGAAGCCACAGTGAGTACATAAAAGGATTTCACGCAGTACCACGTAGAAAATCGGGTCATCGTGATGAATTGCTTCATATTTAAAGATAAGTGCGACGGATTTAGCCCGACAGTGGGCACTACGGAATATAAAGTTTCAAATTTAACCATAACACTTTTATAGTCATCCGACCCACCGAGGTCAAGCGTACTGGGATGACTTCCGGGTAAGTAAGTTAGATCCCGGGAAACCATGGGCGATACTCAAGTTGATCTTCGACCACGAGTCATGCCATGCGTGACCGAGATGTAAGAAGATTCAACATAAATAGGCATCAAAGAGGGCACCTAAAGCACTCTCGAGTAATCCCCAAACCTTCGCCACCTTCAATGACGGCCACCTACCCTAAGAAGATGTTGACTACAACCCACCCCTTTACGTGTCCGGATATATATGTGAAAGAAGGATCACAGACGTCATAGATTTTGAGGTCGCCGCGGAACATCCTACCACCCGCATCAGCCTCTGGGAATGTCCACGACGCACTGGCAAGAGTCTCTCATATCGAGCAAGGACGAATCAAAATGGCCAAAAGCCTTAGTGAAAGTGGGCCCTACACCCGACGACAGCGAACCTGAAACAACCTTACGGTTCCATGCGATCGGTCTCGAGTCACGCATAACGCTGCCACTGGACGACCATGGATCCATTGTAAGCAACGTAGTTCCCTCGACCTTACATCACCGTCCGGCACGCAAAGTTGGAGCGTAGAACCATCAAGCCGAACATATCGCTGTATGTGCTAAGCCTTATAAATGCCCCCCGACCGAGCCCCCTCGATCATTCCCAAGTAGGCGGACGACGGTATCACAAAAAGCACAAGTGGCTCACTCTACCATTAACCCAAATTTAAAAGCGTGTACTGCACCTTTAAAATGTTTTCAGGCCACCAACAAGCTGAAAAAGGTCAACATGGAACCATGGGACCAAAGCGCTTACGACGTCCCCGGTCAAGGCCGTAAACGACCCTAAAGAAAGTAAAACTGTGAATCTGCCACCAAGTTTCCGTAATAAATGAACAACCCGATTAATAAACGCGGTTTCGACGCCACGAGGTTAAACCAATGGAAGTGGAGTGCTTTAGGTTAAAAACCAACAACACTCCAAATTGCTCGCAGATTTGAATAAACCGAGTAACAAATGCACTACCTGCCAAGGCGGACCAGGAAAATACCCCAAACACACGTCTCATGCCATATCCGTAGAGATGGGGGGCAACAACCCAACATCGTCCCGATAAGAAGCTTTAAAGGCTTCGAAGTCTAAAGACTTAAGAAGAAATTGTGGATTCAAACCCCTTTCCGAAATAAAGGCGTCTGGGTACCTAAAAAGTCACGCAATGGTATTTAATGTAACACTCCATATAACAATGCAAGAGGCGAAGACAACCCGAAGATTTATATTTGACAAGACCCCTAGTGGTTAAAGCATGTCAAAGCCATAAAGGACGAAAGTTAAAAGAAATTAATCTCTGCATTTACGTAAGATCCACGCCTAACATACGTAAGAGCCCTCTTAACTCCCGAAGAGGAGGCTAAGCACGATCCCACTCACTGAGTTTCAGACGCTCGATATAATTCTAAAACGCGGACCAAACCCCGCGTGGCCTCAGATCACTTAGCTATCAAGGCGGTTCGGGCGAATTCGCCGCTGTGGCCAACTACGACTTCGCCCCGAGTCAGGTACCCTCTACCAAAAGTCAAGTCAATGTACTCCATCGACGCTGTTTCATAAGTGGTGCCGTATAATTTACTGTCATTAAATATAACGCCGCGCGGAAAGAAATCTGGATATAAGTGGTACGCTATAGACTTCATATCTAAACCATACTTGTCTCAAATATGAATTTCCACTACCCATACCCGAAGCACGATAGACGCCACTAATGGACACGAAGACACCTTCATGGCCGGGTCATCGGGTACAATCAACTGCATTTAACCCGCGCATCTAAGAGCTCACAACCTTCCGCATCTAAAGCAGAGTATATCACATAAAAGCTTACGCTTCTGACTAAAGCACGCCAACACTTACATGCTAGAATCGGATGAATTTCATTTGTGATTAAACACCAAATTCATACATCCCTGATCCCTCAAAAATGACATAAATTAATCTAAAACACATAATACTTAATATGAATACGGTAGGTTTATCATAATGAAGATAGCTTAAACCACCAAGTCGAGCTCCACACTAATCCCCTTTGAAATCCTCCTCCAATTGTTTCGTCTAACACCAAGAGGTGTTCTCAAAATTGCACACACTAGAGGGTCAGAATCACACAACTTGAGTTTGCTGTAACTGCGGATTGTATGGAAATCAAGCAGGCGAATTTTTTCAATTCTTCCTTGGTATTTTTCGCCATTCTCGAGGAGATGGAGGTTTTTATTTTGTTTCATAATTTAAACCTAAACGATAAAGCGATCATATAAATGTCCATCATTTAGTTTAAGCCCAACTGAATCTGGGCATCGAAATAATTGCTTACTCTAATTAAACCAAGCAAATCAAACACTAACAAGTCAAGTTAATAAGAACTAACAAAGCTTACTAACAAGCTCAATTAACTACTCTAATTAATTCAATCGACTAATTAATTAATTCGGTTCATCCAATTTATATTTTTGGCTAATTATCACACCGTAAAATTCTTAATTGAGAATATTCGCTGAGTACAATCAAATCTCAATTTAGCAATGTAGTTTAATTTACATGAAATATAATTCAACGTCATCAGACAAGGACCTTCTGCGCCGTATAATAAGAAGTTTTATAATAATAATAATTTGACCACCATTATTATAACGATTAACGAGTAAGATCTAAAATCACTCATAACCCCTTAAATTATCATGAGAACCCGAAATAGTAATATACAATTATTAAGGGTGAATACTAAGTTCCGTGAATCACATTTAACCAACCTGCAAAACGAATTACAAATTGTCGCAACGGGTATAATAAAAGTGGAATCAATTTTCTTCATTGATTTCCAACAATATCAATGCAGCCAAGTGCAAAGAATATTCGATGACATGCTTCATAAGAACATTGAGTGTTATGTGGACGATCTCGTGGTAAAATCCATCAGAGCACTCATCCTATGACTCATGGTCAAAGGTTCGAACGATTAAGGCGATACCAAATTAAATGAATCCACTAAAGTGTGCCTTCGGGGTCACCTCGTAGAAATTTTGGGCTTTTGTCGTCAGAGACACGGAATCAACATCGAACTGGGGCCTAAAATTGACGCCTATCACGGGCGTCAGTCGAACCTCGAATATCTACGAACTCAAAAGTCTACAAGGCAAATTCAAGATACATGCCAAGGTTCATTAAACCTCAGAGGAAAATGTCAACCCTTTCCAAAGAAGCTAATGAAGAAAGGGCAATCTCTTTACATGGGATTTAACATGTTCCACCACTTTCAAGATATTAAGTCGTGATTCCGTGCTCGCATGCTCGGGCAAAGACCCATATGCGAGGCCGCCATATTATACATACGCACAGAACAAATGGGTTGAGCATTATTCGCCAGAAAACAAGCAATGTAAAGAAAACTCACTTTACTACCTCAGCCGAAGAATGACTCCAAATGAGCTCATATACATGCCTATAGAAAAACTATGCTTGACCCTGATATTTGCAATATAAAAGCTGAAGCACTATTTTCAGGCTCATACAGTAAACTTGATCTCAAAAGCAAATTCGATCAAGTACGTAATGTCTAAACCGCATTGCCGTCAGATCGGTTACTGGGATGCAGTCCGCGAACTACAACAATTGAGATCAGATATGTACCACAAAAGCAAGAAAAGTGATAAAAAGATTGGGCCGACTTCAAGTGCATTTCATCCCCCTTCCGTAACGGGAGTTACGCGATGAATTACTGTGATGAAAAGTGTCATGAATGTGGAAGTCATGCCTCCGTGCGATGTATTTTGACGAGCAAGATACCCGAAGAGGGCCTGTGAGCTGTGAGTCGTGTTTATCATGCCCCCAAATGCTACCTCCCGCCTCTATTCTTTTCTCCTTGAGTCATAAATGCTCTAATAACGTGGCCGAATATCAAGCACTCATACTAGGACTCGAAGCAGCTACATATATGAACATATCTCATTAGGTTTACAGATTCACAACTAGTCATCAAACAACTGATTGAAAACTCTATGGATATACGAGTATAAATACAAATTCATAGATCCAGAATTTTAAAGCGCTACTACATTATTTAAAAATACATAATACTATATATAAATAACAAGAGTACTTTACAATGCAAATGGAGTAAATTCCACCAATAAAACTGATGACGCCCAAATTCACAACGTGAATTTGACTTCCTTCACTCCGTCAGAATATCAATCGTGATGATATCTCTGGGCTGATCCACACCAGAGAGGTCAATCAAGCACGGATTCATTCTAGTAAACAAGGTCAACAAAACCAAAATCCTGCAAGAATTTTCGAGAAAATCAAGGTGGGGGCTTTGGGTTTTTTTTGATGAAATTATTATTATTGTCATTTAAAACCCTTAAAGCACACTTATATGTAATAGTTAAAACAAACCCGAGCAAGTTGAACCTGCTAAGTATTAGTTGACTCGCTAATCCTATTAGTTCGTTAAGACACTAATGAAGTTGTTATTGAGTTGAACTATTTAATTAGTTTAATTAAATAGTATCGAGTCAATATCAATAATCTTTCAAGTTATCATAAATACTAAATATTCGAACCACTAAATAACTATTTAACGATTCTATTTGTTCAATCGATATTCTACATAAAATGTGTAACTCCCTTGTAATCGGGAAACATTTCAATTATACAATTGTCTTTAATTTTACACGAAATATAACTCAACGTCATCGATGTACGACCTTCTAGGTTCAAATTATAGTAAGTCAGATAATAATAACACCGACCAATTACTATTACTATAACGATTAATGAAAAGATCTAGCACGTCATAACCCCTTAAATTATCATGCAGAACCCACACTAGTAATATACAATTACTAAGTCAACACTAAGCTCCGATTATCATTGATTTCCAACACTCCCACTTGCCCTCGACGATTATCTTACAATTCCTTTATCACGCGATTCTAATCGTAGTTAACCATGCTAAGCTGCTACGAACACCCACAACTTCTTTACTCGAGTATGAACTCGAATAAGCATTTATGGCGCCCCACAAACCAATCAAGACAATCAGGCGAGAGGTCCGAGATTTTCCTCAGATATCAAGGACGACAAATCCCTCCCAATATATCAACATCTATCACATTTCACCGCGCGACCCAACATACGCCGTTATAATCCCCGCCATGCGCACGCTTGGTCATAGTCAAAGCACAAAGCCAGATAACACATAGTCATATATCATAGGTTCAAGAATCGATTTTAATTCAAATTCTAAACAAATATCATAGGACACGTATATACATATCTTCTATGAATCTGCTTCTACTACCAAACCGCAAATTAATGTATCGATCTAGTCATGTAGGCTAACGTGATCAATCTTTGATCACTAATCAAAACAATGTTAGTCGTATGACGCTTGTCGCCTAACTATCAAATATCCCACTGCTGCCTTGGGCTATCCTATGTTTCTAGGCTCTCAAAGAGTGAATTAGCTCATGTTACCTCTTTAGAAAATATAGACTAACCTAGTGGATCCTTCACTCATCAAGGATACACTACATGTATATTATATGTAAATTTAAACATATAGACATAGCAAAAAATATATTAAAATATAAGAAGCAATAATATTCAACATTTGTTCACATAACAACACAATGGGATACATACCGACTCCCACTTAACCTAAAAACCACTACGACATCTATCTAAGACCTATGTTCACGTGATGCTCATCAGTGCTTTGGCCCGACTTAGTGGTTTAGGCTTAGTTGGTCGGCCGATTGGCCTCTGCTTCTACTTTACATACTTTAACATCACTTCTATCAAGCATTTAATACCATTACTTCTAGTCCTTTCTCTGACAAATATTCCTTTCAAGGAATCTCCTCGCTCTAGAAATGAATATTTGCCTCCCCGTCTCGTAAGTAGAATTTCAACCTGTTTCTTGATATCCTATGAAATAACATTTATCAGCAAGCTTTTGTTAATCTCTTAACATAAGCTTCATGCCCCCAAATCTGGTGAAAACCTAACTCGGGAATCTTCCCCAAATCACAGCCTTCATGCTGGGAGTTTTATCTCGCCGACTCGTTGGACATCCGTTTAAGGGTACGCGCTTTAGAAGTGTGCATATCCCCGTAAATTAACTAGTAGATCGATATGTTTCATCATGTGATCGAACCATGTCAGTTAGTGGTTCGATTTCTCCTTTCTGACACGCTTATTACGTTGGGTTGCCTCGCTGAAATGAAATATAAACAATACCACACCTCTAAGATGAAAGATTTAACTGTGGATTCAAATATTCTCCACCTCTATCGAACGGAGAATCTTTTATTTTCTTGTTCAATTGGTTTTGTGATTACTTTCGTGAATTCCTCAATTTCTCAAAGGACTCATGTTCGTGTCTCATTCGACACAAAACCGTATCTACCGTGAATCACGTTGAAATGTAACGTAAGAAGCTATAACCTCCTCTGCGTATGTGTTCATTGGCCCACATACATCGGAGTGTATAAATCCCCTAATAAATCACTTGCCTTTCATTGAATCCAAGTGGTGATTTAGCTTCTATTTTGCCTAAAAAGGCAAGACTACACTTATCGCATTTATTCATAATCTAAACCTTCAAGATCTCCCACCGGAGCGGAGTTTCTCGATCTCGGTTCTCGCACGTGACCTAGTCTCGCAATGCCATAGGTATATTTGGTTTAAGTCGTTAGGCTTATTCCATTTTAAGTTTATGTTATATGACTTATTAATCATGTTTAAAACGATACATTTCTGGGCGGAGGCGATACTAAACACTACCCCCATTCCCCGCGATCCTAAATTATCTGGGATCTATTGAAATGAAAACCATCATTATTCAAACAGAATAGAAATAATATTCTCAAGTAAATCCAGTACATAGTAAACCGGTGATAAGTTCAAAACAAGGCCCTGGCACTTAAACTAACGGATCCTACCGCAAGTATTTCCAACCTCGCGCCCATTTCCACACGAAATCCATTTCCCTTCTTTTCTCGAGTCTTCTACTTGACTTGAGTTCCCGTGATATTACGACAAATATGAGAACCACAACCAGCTGTCTAGCACCCACTTAAGAGAATGAGAAGTTGTACAAACTTCAATAACATACATACCAGAAATGAATGTCGCGAGACCATTCTTCCTATCATCCGTGAACTTCCTCACACTTGTCGCCCTTCCTAGCTCCTCCTTTCCAAAGAACTCCTCGATTACTAGAACCCTGGCCTTGCCGGTAAACTCTTCTTCTTCTTCTTAAACTTCTACTTGTTTTTGACCACAAAACAAGGAGTGTAAGTTTTAGTCCTACCTGTGTTCGTTCTTCAAGATTCGTGATCATCTTATGCGCCGCTTGTAGATAACTCAAACTTGTGCATATCAAGCATCATGACAACCGAGAGAATTTGTCCGGGAAGAGACTTTCGTGATGAGATCCACAAATGGGGCTTGAGACATCAGCCTGTATGCTGAATGATCAACCAAGCCAATCATTTTAATGACACGGTGTCATGCCCGTCTGTTTCATTGCTATCCACGCAGAGCACGATAAAGGTCATATCTTCTCGCTTAGCCTTTCTCGAATAATTCCTCAAGTTGCCGGTATATGTCATATGTCACAATCTTTCATATTGAATTTGGAACGGTTGTTCATATCACAAAGATGGTGACATCGACACATCCAACCAACACGACTTCGCTTTCAGGGGATCCCTTTTCACGACGGAGGTAATTATCATTAGGTTTCGCAGAAACTTTATTGTTCAAAGACGTATTCGCCTCCTCTCTTCCTCGAGAATGATTCTCAAGTTTCAAGACCACTCAAGTTAAAATTCGAGTTATTCAAATTTCGCATTTTTCAAGGTTACCGAGCCGGGCGGAGTTCTTAGGAGTGCGAATACTGTAGCCATATTAATTCTATAAGAATAAGTAAATAAAATAATGCATCAAGAACTATCATGCTAAACACTTACAAATAAATTGTAAGTAAATACTAATAATTCAAACTTCACGAAATATATTAGTATCAAGATCTATTATATACTTAAATTCAAACCAACACCGCATACATTTCAATCCAATATAATAAGAGTTAACAACCACCATGAGAACTACATAACTCTTGCGTCACTAGCATCTCTTAGCAAGACGCTACCCAACATTCAGATTCGAAAAACCGGTTAAGATACCAATTAAACCAAAGTGTTACTTGATCGACCATCCGAAGCCCCCACAACGCTAGCTGAAATCACATCAACATGATCCATTGTCATATCAAATGCAACATTGTAACATCTGGTCATCACGGTGTGTGCCCAATCGACGAATTGATCGCACAACTTTAAAATTGGCTTAATACTTTGCTTAAATTTTAATTGTGAGATTATTATTACTTTGCTTTCATTTACTCATACATACTAAAGACATAATCAAGCAATACATTTAACATGAAAAATAAAAACAAGTAATGCACATTCAAGAGATATAATGATATGGCCCCTAGAACCTATTACAAGTATTTATCAAATACTAACATAAGTCCACCTCAGGGATTCAGATTTCTGGATCCAACCGAGTCTACCAAGTAAATTCACCACCGTGAAATGATATTCAATATCTTCACTTGTTACAATATTTATATATACTAACCCATCTTAGACAGCTTGCAAGCTTCAGGGTAAACAATAACAATAAATACAAGAAAATATTACTCGTGGCTGTCATTTACAAATATTACTAAGCCGCAGACCGAAAATAAATTAAACGGGCCATATCTATAGTTACCTCCATTCCAATCACTCATTACAAAATATAGGCACTTTATTAAACTATATAAATGAACTTTATAAATATTTTAAATGGAATTGAAAAATGCATGTTTGTGAATTATCAAAATTAATTAATCCATGTAATTTCACATATTAAAATTAATTAATATAAAATCAATTATCATACACATGTCAATTAATAATTATTACTAATAATTATTAACTATATACATAGCTGTAGAAAATATTTATCACAAATATATTCTTAAATATATTAAGTGAGCGAAATTATTAACATAATCAAGTATATCACTTTTAAATTAACTTAAAAGATATAATATAAAGGAAATTAATTGGCCTGTCATTACATAATTAATTACAATCAATTAGGTGATTAAATGGTAATAATCAATAAAAACTAAAAATATAACTAGTCCCATTAATTTAGAAACCGAAATAAGCAATAAATTCGAATTAGGATTTTTCAAAATTAGGGCACACGTTGGCGACGGGCTCGGACGACCGAGCTAAGATGGCCGACTGCCGACACGCTGGCGCCAAAGCAGGTCGCCGCTCGTCAGTTATTGTACCAGGGCCTGCCCGATCCGACACCGACGCGCCTGTAGGGTCGCCGAAGTCGGCCGGCCGACGACATGGTAATAATCTCATATTTCACCTCGGTTTTTCGTGATTTAATTTAATTGCTTGTAAAATTGTTTTGAATGCTTTAAAAATTTTCAAAATGTATGAAATTCAACAATTTAAACATCATAATTTTCTTGAATAAGTCCCACCGGGTCGCTCGTTAAAATAAAGTTTCTATATTTAATTATTAATTAAACAAATTCAAAATATGAAAATTGTTTTGAGGTACTTAGAAAAATCCAAAATTATATAAAATTTAATGGAGATCTTCTACGTACATCTGGTTTTTCAGAAAAACTAGTTTGTACTCTTATAAATTTCCTATACTCTCCAAACACGTTTTACAAACTGCTTTTGGAAACAAACTAACTAAATCATCCTTTTAATTTATTTAAACAAAACTACGTTAACAAAATATGATAATACATCATCATAAAATTGTAACACATGTATAAATCAATAATCAAGAATAAATATGATGATTTATTTCATCATATATTTATCAATTAAATGACTGAATGTTAATTAATCAAATAAAATTGATAAAAACAAAATAAAGATAAAATAAACAACGTAAAACAACTTTTAATTTGGCTCATGATGCCACTGATGGAAAAACCTATGGATATATGAGTATAAATATAACCATAGATCCAGGATCTTAGCGCTTACTACATTATTTAAAAACACAATACAATATATAAATAAAGAGAAAGATTTCTACAACGCAATGGAGAAATTCCACCAATAAAACTACACGCTCAAATTCACAACGTGAATTTGACTTCCTTCACCTCCTTGTTGTAATATCAATCGTATGATATCTTTAGTTGATCCACACCGCAGGCTAAATCAAGAACGGATTCACGCTAGTAAACAAGTGTCAACAAACCAAAACCCTGCTAATTTTCTTGGGTTTTTTTGATGGAAATTACTATTATGTCGTGAAAAAACTCTAAAGCACACTTTATATGTATTGTGTTAAAAACAAACCCGATAAGCAACCTGCTATATTAGCTGACTGCTAACTCTATTAGTTCGTTAAGACACTAAATGAAGTTGTTAATGAGTTGAACTATTTAATTAGCTTAATTAAATAAGAATGAGTCAATATCAATAATTCGCTATTGATAAATACTAAATTATTCTCAACCAATTAAATAACTATTTAATTTATTCTATTTGTTCAATCGATATTCTACATAAATGTAATCCCTTGTAATTGAGAAATACATTTCAATTATAAGGAAGCCTTTCTTTAATTTCATACATGAAATATAACTCAACGCCACCTGCATGCGACCTTCTGTAGCTCGATAATAGTAAGTCAGATAATAATAATAATTGACCAGCTTACTAATATTATAACGATTAATGAGTAAAATCTAGCAATCGCTCATAACCTAAATTATCATAAGAACCCACACTAGTAATATACAATTACTAAGTTGAACACTAAGTTCCGGAGTAATCAGCATTTAACCTAACCGGTAAACGACCGATACACAATTGTTTAATTCACATAATATAAATAGAATCAATTCTCATTGATTTCCAACACAACTAACAAGGGAATATGAGGTCAGCCGGAGCCGATACCTACTCGCCGGGTATACAAGACACTATTACGATCAATAAATCTGATCACGCTAAAGCACGTCCCCAGAAAATCGAATGCTGGTGCCTGGGGACGCTCAAGTGTGCTCGTCTGCCGAGAGCTTTCCTGTGCAAAAGAATACAAGCACCGTGATGCGGTGAAGGGGTTGTACCATGTTTATGCCCCACGACGCGAAGGAAGTAAAATAGAAACAACCATGGAAATAGTCAGGTCGTAGCATCTATAACGACGGAGTAACTCATGATTGATTATTTGCAACATGGAAAACTTCCAGAAGATGTCCATAAAAAGATAGACATCCGACGAAGAGCCCCCCAATTTGTCTACTTCAACGCTACATTGTTCAGAAGATCGTTCGGGGAAGTGCTGCTGAGATGTCTTTCCAACACAAAAGAGCTTCAGTAACGAATGAAGTTGCATTCAAGAGTATAAGCATTACCCGTCAGCCAAACTTCATTTTCGTATAAAAGAACGGGATACTATCAATCTACCACGGTAAAGGAATCCATGGAATACGCAGACAAGATTTTCGGCCATGACAATTTCATGCTAATTTCATACATCACGAGCCATTACATCCTACAACGGCCTCATGGCCATTCGAGGTACTGGACGTGATGATGACCCATGCCCGAGCTACAGGGCATGCGCCAATACTTGCCGCCACCGACTACTTCTCAAAATAGGCGTAAGTCAGTACCACGCTAAGTGGAAAAAAGAAAGGTAGCCGACTTTCATAAAGTCCAATCTCATTTATATGTATTGGTCCCGAAAGCGATATTACGCATAATGAAAATCATTTGATAACAAAGCCTAATAGCAGATTCAAAGTGTGTCAAGTCTAAATTCAAAAAGTACTATATTCTTGCCTACGATACCCACAGCCAGACGAAATGGAAAGGCTTTCAAGAAAAACCTACGTAATATACTAAAGAAGCGAGCAGCCTAAAAAGAATCGGGTATTTAAAAAGACGAAGATGTGACTATTGGCGCATGTAACCACGCACCCCGAACTCCCACACAATCAACTCAGACAAGTAGTGTACGGAGTCGGCGTTCTCCATTAAGTCCAAATTCCCTCATTAAGAGTGGCCGTGAACGAATAAATCACCTAGGAAGAAAGTTACTTAATCATGATTACCAAATCTTACGACAAAGGCTACTTTAATCGCGACATTGTGCATTCACAAGATGAACAACGACTCAATGTAATAAACAAAGGTCGGAACGCCATCACCACGATCACCAAATCTTACAACGAAAAGTCCCTTCATCGGTCCTATTGAAGTCGAGATACGGGCGCCAGCCAGAAGACGACCAATCCACATTCAACGGAAGAACGCTAAAATGATGCCTTCTGGGATTTGGACTCCTTAATGCGGGTTCAAGAGGCTTATACTAGTGGGTCATACCGCTTAGCCGACTAGGAAGGACAAAGGTGTGGATCCATAAATGGTCGCACCAAGAGATACTACCTTGAAAAAACTAAAAACGCCTCCCGATACGAGCTAAGATTCATACTCTCCTGTATACGAAGCAAACTATCTACTAGAAACCGACCTACATCCTAAGCACTCAAACTCCCAAAAAATACATATACGCCTGGGGCGAAATTTTAAACACCGCTTAAACTCTCGACAAAGAGTCTGGGTGCGTCCATACAGTGAACTACGCTTCGCTTCGATCCCTAAGGAAAACTCCCCGAGGTACGTGAAAGTACTGACACACTAAGCTCAGCCATAACTCCATTAAAGATCGCTTTCTATCCAAGTAAGTTAAACAAGGAAAGGATCAACATCGTTAAGATAACACAAAAAAAATGCATAGCAAAGTAAAGCAAAAATGCCGCATAATCGCCGTAACAATCATCCCAAAATATATCAAAAGGAAAGTATATCAAAACACTGCAACCAAAATACATCCCGGTCGCGGCAGCGCATCGCCGCGACCTAACGCTCATCAAGCACGGCCACATCATCATCCAAAGACCGCCGATCCTCCAAAGCGAATGCCGTAACCAACGCAGAACGCGAAGAGTCGGAGCCTCGCCTTCTCAAATTGGGGAACACTCCTCCAATGATATATATGGTCGACAAAGATCGTGAATGGAAGGTCGTAGCAATACGAAAGAATCAACCTCGCTGCTAAGTTCTCGAGATAAAGCACTGTAACGAGCATCCCGAGAAGTCGACAAACGGGCGAGGCTGCCTAATTTCATCTCTCGGTAAAACAAATCCATAAAGTCAGTCCAATAAAAGAAGTTCTCCAAAGCAGCACGCATCATAGGAAAATTGGGATCACGGCCCAAATCAGCCTATAACCGATCAAAGGAACTCTCAACCATACCGTGACGCTGCACCTGATTCCCACGAAAGTGAGCCACATGTGAGCAATCCACCTCGGTCACCAAACCGCGTGATCTAAGCAGTAGGGTATACTTCTAAGACGAATGTATTTCATCACTACCGAAAAGAAAGACAGAAAGCATAAACCTTAGTAGGATGATAAAAGGGATAATTTTATCGCACTTTATCAGAAGTTACTAAAACGAGGCAACTATGAAAAGCAATTACGGAGCCTATCTACCAATTTTAAAAAATTAAGGAAAAATTTAGATACTTCTACATTCATGTATTAATCAAAGGGTATCAATTTCATGATATTCCGATAAGTAACGAAGAAGGAAAAATTTGCAAAGTTCAAAACAGTATGCTGGAAATTTCAGCAACAAATTCAAATCAGACAATGGCCAATTTAATGATTATTTTGAGTATTAACATGGAATTAAAGTCGATCGCGACATCGCCTAAATTATATGGCATAGACAAGGCCGATGATAGAGATAAGCAGCGTAATCCTGATGAAAGAAACCTCAAAATCCAAGCCGTTAATACACCACCTTACGATACTACACAAAAAGAAAAACCAAAATCACGAAATAATAGCTCAAATAAATAAAGCAAAGCTATTAGTGCTGACAAAATTTTATTCTACTCTCACCATGATGTTCGAAAAAATTGGGGAACAAGAGGGACGGTTGTCTCAAATTGTTTAAAACTATCATTTATATAGGCAAAAGCAAGCAGCTAATACGGAATAAAACGACTCCGATCACCAAGAAACACAAGTCTCAAAAAAATTAATTCTCATACTATCACACGGGAAATTTAGGTCACTACCCTACCAACAGGATGACCTAAAATTCCATTAAAGGCCCCGAAACTTCCCAGTTGTTTCTTATCTACTTTATTACCTTTAAAAAGAAATACGCTACGGCACAGACAAAGGTAATATGCGCCATCAAGAAAGCCTAATCATTACCATAAAAATCAAAATTCCACCTCCTACCCTCTGACGGTTCGAGTACCACTCAAATATACAGTCCGAGATTCGCTTTTTCTTATCGATACAAAATCTGTTCGGTTACGCATTTAAAATTCAAAAGATGTCAAAAATTCAAAATTTGGGAAAATTCCAAAAAATATGAAAATAATTTTAGACCCATTGTGAGATCAAAATTAATTATTACAAATTAACACGACTTTCTAAATTGCAGCACCTATCCCGGTTGATTTTCAACTTATCCTTATGTGATTTGAAGATTGATTTCAAAATGCACGGTTAATTCTAAATCCACATGAGATCGGAACTAACTTCATTAAACACACGACATTTACTTAAATTCATGCCGAGTAAAGAGTTAAATTCCCACGACATGGAATTAATTCTAAAATGAAAAATTAACACTAGACTCAACAGTCAAAGTTAGCTTAACAAAGACATTAAACGCATGTCCAAAGCAAAATAAAGATGTACCAAATTCATGTTGGCATTAAAGACTATTCGAAGCCTAACTCGACACTTACTATAATAACCTGCTACTTAAAAAAAAAATTATTTTCGTCGGCAAGCGAATTCGGGATCAGATAAATTATTTCATGCATTTATATTATTTCGTAAAAATTTTTAGCCGAATATCATTATACTTAGTAGTGTTTGCCAGTGGAAGAATTTTATCTTTGAAATCGGGTTCGCGGGAGATTTATGTGACGATGTTTAGACCAACTCAAACCGAATCCGACTCGAGGTTTTAAAATATCTCGCATCGCATTTTATCTTCCACATCATCACAACACTTCATCATCTTCATCTTTTATTGTTTTGGCCGAGCATAACACTCTCTAACATTTTTCCATTTCAATCACGCTCAAACTCAAAATCTGGCCATATCGTTTCACCATCATTCTCTTCGAAGGGCGTAAGAAATTTCAAGTCTTCTCGAGATATTTCGGTTTCGACATAGTTGACTTTTTCCATAATTGAATTTATGATAAATCTTAGTTGGTTATGGCTCCGCGACGCACATAAGCCGATTTAATTCACATTTGTAGATCGCTTCGAGGACGCATGGTCGAAGTTGACTTTTAGGTTTTCGGTTGACTTTTTATGTGGATATTTTTATAAGACTTTAAATGTGTAGGAGGTTATATCGGGACCTTATTATAGTCATATGACAAGTTAAATCGCGATTTAAAATTGATTAAGTATATTAAAAAGTGTAAATTCCAAGTCAGCTTATAATTGATATTTCTGAGCATGTATTGTTAATTATGGAGTCGATGATTAGTTAGAATAACTTATAAGTCAATTTGTAAATGAAAGCCGATAAGTACGGAATTTAATGGGGAATCGATTGGTCAGCAGTCCGGCCGGATTATAATTGATAGTTTATCCGTCGCTAGGATCATAGATAGTTCCCCCAAGAGTCAAGTTATGTATCTTCTGTAATCCTGTGATAAGAAGAGGTCTTCGATTATACTTTCCGGGTGTCATGAAGCGCTGACGTGGGAAAAGCGGCGCTTACCTCATCAGTTTTCAAGGGTTGTTCATGGGTAGCCTACAGAAAGTAAAGACTTATCTCACTCGTGTTACTAATGATTCATTATAAATCGCGAGAACATGACATACAAGATTATGTGAGAAATGATATACATGTTGGCTACTTTATACGACATGTGAGAAACGACATACATGTAATTGTTATGATTATGTGATTATATTCTCGTGGCGCCAAGATCAAGCTGAGGCATAGCATGAACTCCCAACTTATATTTCGATTGGTATTCTGTCAAGACTTACTCTCTCAAAGGTAGGTCTTTGTCGGCACTTATGATTTCGGGTGTGGGCTTGCCGGGCGCATTGTTTTTGACTTTACGACGCGTAGACGTTTAAATGCTGTTTGGATATGGCTTCTGGGAGTGTAGTGAATTGGTTTCGAGAGGTGACGGTCAGAGTTATCTATGACTCGGTATTTAATTTTAGCATCGTGATTCGACCTATGTCGACGAGACAGGGTTGTGTGACTCTCCTTCCTCAAGTAGATATGCGACGATATTTGCCTTATACTTCAACAGATAAGCCAGCAATTTTATACTTAGCGTATAAGTTGCCAGCCTTATACTTAGTGCATAAGAAGCCGTTTCGGCCTTATATCGCTAAGATAAGGGGTGATTATTGATTAGTCCATTCCCTCAGCAGTGCATGTGACTGAGTATACATTGTGAGGTCAGGCACCAAAGCCGTGGGATACGGTAGATATGAGGTTCACGATCAGGTTTTATCAGTTGTTGAAATTTCCATTGATTTCTTCTATAATTGTGCGCCATGAAACCTTCTATTATATCTTCATGCAATATGTCCTAGACTTTCTGTGGAATTATGTTGTATGACCTTTAGGTAGTCCTGATATATATGTATTGTATTCATATTTGACTATATATCAGATTGCCTATATGGTAAGTTCACCCCCGTTGCTTTTTTTCTCACTAAGCTCATGGGCTTACACCACTTTTCGTGATTAGGGCGGCATTTCATTCGCGCCAGTCGACAGCGGCAACAGCCAAGAGGTCATATTTTGTTCGGTGGCCAGTGGAGCATCAGCGGCAAGGTATATGATCCTCACAAATTCCCATTTTAGATGCATATTAATCAAGCTATTGTTCTAGTTTTTGAAACTTTTAGCCTTGGCTGGCATATTTTGTATTCGAGTACAACATATTTCGTAGCCTCTACATTACTTTATTTTGGGATATGTCAGGTATATATTTACGGGTTGGTCGCTTAGATATCACCACAGGATTATAAATTTTAAAAATCGTTTTTGGATTGGGGAAACTTAATCAGATCACATTTTGGACGAAACGAATTGTGGCTTTAAACCAGTCAGCCCATCTGCCTGGGCACTGCGTTCGATTTTGAATTGGCATTCAGCTAGGCTCTTCATTACTAGCCTGCTTTTTCTCTTTGAGTCACAGAAATGGTGTCTTTTGTAACTGAAGTTTTTCTTTTGTCATGTGAGACTGGTACGCCACCCGTGAGTCGGCAGCCGAGGCAGAGCTTCGTGGTAGCCTGCAGGAAAGTCGAGCCGGGTAGTGGTACAAATTGCCGATGAAGACAAAGATGGACCACAGCCCGAGTATGTCAAGAGGTTTGCACTCCTCGTAGAGTAGCCGCTAATGCTCGTGTGGTCGAGCAAATGCGGGCCGAATTCCAGTGTTCGCTTTGATCGGTTTCAAGCAGGATCCTCCGGTTTTGTGGGGTTCGCCAGAGCAGCTACTGAAGTTCATCCGGGGATACGGCTTCCATTTTTGAGCCGGCCGGGGATCAGTGGGCGGTGATGCAGAGTGAAGTTTCGCTACTTAGACTTACGAGGGGCGCCTGTGGATCGCGGGAGAACTCCGATCGCCTCGATCATGGTAGGGGAGTGCATATGTGTCCTCGGGAGCATTTGCTGAGCTCTTCCGAGAATTATTGCCAGAGACCCACATGGCGCCTCGGGAGAGCCGATTTCACACTGTGGTTCGAGGTCAGTGAGATGGGAGACAGCTTTAGCGACCAGGCCGACTACTTCCCGATGTTTATCCGTAGAAAGCGAAGAGATCATTAGATCGTGGACGGTTGACGCTGGAGATACGCCACGATCTCACCGATGGATTTTACTAGTTTCCGCGCCATGGTGAACGCAGCTCGGCATGGAAACGGAGTCGCGTGCCTGCAGGCGAACCGGGATCGGCGAGCAGTCGACCAGACTTTCTATTCCGCAGCCTTCAAATTTAGAGTTCGCAGGAGGACGGAATTAGCCATCCCGGGCAGAAGTCACTTGGGCATTCGATAGTTCACCCGAAGTCTTTCCATTGCTCCTTCTCGCTTTAGCGGGCGCTCAAGGCCGAAGGGGTCCAAAGAGTCTTCCGGGGTCCGGTGCATCCGTTACCATATCATGTCGATTGGGCACTGCAGCTGTGGATCGCCTGGTAGGCGGTCTTATGCCATCAACGCCAAAGACCGTGACATTTGGCAAGGAGTGTCCCCTGGGCCTCAGAGTGGGGAAGGCTAAGATTTCAAAGACTCCGCCCAAATTTCGTCAGAGGCGGTTATCAGGAGTCGTTGTGACGATTCAAGGAGTTTGGGATATGGGAAACAGACTCACAGAGCGCCAAGGGTAAAGAGTCTGAATGAGCTGGGCCGAGGCCGATTCACGCCATATCATCGTGAGGCACAAGATGCCCCTGCATGGCTGTGTACATTATTTCTCAGATGATATCGACGCTGTGGCGTTTGATTCCGGGCTACGATTCTTTGTTTCTCGTAGTTTTCTTTTGCCTTATTTGTATGTCGCGGTGCCTGCGTTCCACTTGAGATTACGGCACCTGCAGGAGTGTTACCGCGGTTGGACGTATATGCAGACCGCCCTTCGATTTTGGTGGTCGGCTTTTGTCCGTTGATTTACTTCATTCGAGCTTTTTGATTTTGGACTCATTCGCATGGATTAGCTGGGAAACATCATGTTATTGATCGCCATCGGAAGGAGATTACTGTGGGTTCTGGGAGACCGTATATCCGATCAAGGAGATGTAAAGATTTTGCTCTCGAAGTTTTCAGACGCTGACTGAGGCTGTGAGATTGATTCGAAAGGCGATTGCCCTTGCATGCGTTGATTCGAGTGGTAAGCAGGCGTAGTAGGATGCTAAAGGGTCGTTAGAGAGTTCAAGGATGTTTTTCTGAGGACTTACCGGGTCACACTGCAAAGGAAGCGGAATTTGCTATCGAGGTTATTCCCTGCACGCACCACCTCTCTTCCACCGCATAAGATGGCCCGAGCTGCGTGAATCATGGACTCCGCCATGCGAATCGGCTGACAAGTGATTCATCGCATCGGCAGTATCTCCGCCAAGCGCACTACATTGCTTGTGAAAAGAAGTGATGGTTCTAAGCGAGGCTATGTATCGATCAATGCATTACCAATAAAGTGACTATTAAGAACCGATACCCATTGCCCACTGACGATTATTTCATCACCGGCGGACGCCAAGTGTTCTCGAAGATTGATTCATGGTCGGTTATCATCAATGAGGATCAACGGGAGATATTCAAATCGGCCCGATCTCGTTACGGCATTTATGAATTTATAGCCATGCCATTCGATCGACAAACGCATCGGGCGGCCTTTACGGATTTGATTTAACCGAGGCTTCGGGAGTATCTGATTTAGTTTCAGGGCGTAACGACTCCACCCCAAGTCGGCCGCCTGGTGTTAAGATCATTGTAACTCAGATACCGTAGTCACCAAACGATGGATACAATAACAACATAACCCTCGCCGACATTATCAAAATAAAGCTCCTATTTCCATCAAGTGTTCCAACAATACATCCAACAAAAATAACTGACAACGTAACATATCCAAAATACATCAAGTGTGAAAGTACGACAAATGTACTCGGCCAATATAATACAACCCACCAGGGGCCTCAAATATACAAATTTTTGACAAAAGAAATGACCGACGAGACTTCCTATGCCACCACTACCACCTAAGATCTTCAGCCTCAAGCAGTTAACAGATCTCGGCCACCTCAAGGATCAAGCCTTGCATCTGTGCATAAAACGCCCGCCCACAGAGAATGTGAGTCGCCTATTGTTCGAGGAATACAATATCACAGATCGGGTCTCATATTTTCGTAAAGCCGAGTATATATATATATATACAATTATTAACCAAGTTATACGATTTAATAACTCGTCTAAAAGTCACAGTAGATAATACAATGAGCCTACAACCCCGAATAACACATACTCATCTAACGGGAACAACTTAACACACAAAATCATCAAACGAGGAATCCACCTCCAAATAATACACATACGGCGAATCCACCTCCAAATAATACACATACGATAATCCACCTCTAAATAATCACAGCCACCTCCATCCTCCCGACCGAGCTACACCCCTCACATATCACACCAAACCTCCCGAATCCACCTGGCAACCTCAATGATATGCACACCACGCCAAACCTCCCGGCCGGGTCACCACCGCCCGCAAGTAAATACATAAATCAATCAAAGACATCAAAGACACGTACCACACACATTACCAAATTATTATTATAACACACAATCTCATAATATAAATCATGTTCACAACTATCCCATTATATAAGTCATAATCACTAATATCTCATTATATGAATCATAGTCTCAATTATCTCATAATATAACTCAGGATATCAATTATTTCATCATATGAATCTAATCAAAATGCATTAATAATATCAATTATAATCTCAATATTTCAAAGCATAACCTATAAACTTCAATTTCCATAATATCACCATGGTCACAATAACACATTATATCCGAATAATCTCAAAATATCATATGTAGTATATACAACATATTATAGCATAAAGGTTCCCATCAGAGATTTGTACCACCCTGTCCAAAAGTAAAGAATAACAAAGACCAAAGCGCTTTCGTAAGGGGATCCCACCAATTCCTATTCAAAGAAATTGTGATATTATAATACATTCCATGAGTCCTCTAATATATATGTACCCTAAGTGTTATACTAATGCCTCAATGATTCAATTTATAACTCTTAGCAAGGATTCTATTCCCAAGATCATCGCCTATAAATATCTCGAATATTAACTATATTCAAATCGCTAACTTCTAAAATCTCAAAGATTCTGTCATCACCTAATTACTCCAACAATAACCTCTCTAAAGACATTCTAAACAACCCAAGAATCAATTGACAACTAATTAATCCATTAAATACAACCTCCAATTCAATCACGAAAAGCTATAACGAATCCTTTCCCAAACTTTCAACTAAAATTCTACCTATCCATATCCAAACCAATAATTCTATACCCAAAACAACTATATTAAAGTCCTTTAACCTCATATTACCATTTAATGTCAATTTAAGAAAAGTCAACATAACACTTACACCACTTTCTAACCCCAATAACTACTCAAAATCATCGCTAAATCCCCCACCGATACTGCATACATTTCATACCATTATAATTTTAAGATCTAAAAGTCAACCAACATCATAAAAGTCAACTCTTCAAAACTCAAGAAATACTCCAAAATATTTGAACTTTCACTCGCAAACGTAATGTCTCTGTGAATCTCTCCAAAATTTGTACAAAGCCGCCAAATTCGGAAGAAATCAAGTTAACAAAATCAAGGGAAAAACGGTGGAGAAAATCGCGTTATGAGAAAGGATTTAGTTTGTGTTCGGATAATCTCAAGCGATAAGGATGATTAAAAGTCTCGGGTCCGCACCCAAAATATCTCAAGCATCACCGCTCGCTCTACTAATTTCTCGCTCCCCGATTTAACAACACAACTCTAATATAATTTTTAATCTCTAATCCCCCAAATCATATTATACCACCTGACATAACTTTAAAATCTTAAATACCAAATCGCATCTTATCAACCCATCGATTCACATTCCAACGATTCAACTTCGAAAATTTCGATTTCTCCTCAATACTCCAATCGA
This sequence comes from Lithospermum erythrorhizon, assembly GCA_019722365.1. Taxonomy (NCBI): domain Eukaryota; kingdom Viridiplantae; phylum Streptophyta; class Magnoliopsida; order Boraginales; family Boraginaceae; genus Lithospermum; species Lithospermum erythrorhizon. The sequence goes on along the minus strand of JADFUC010001062.1, from coordinate 220,272 downwards.
GCAACTAAGATACTATTTCATAATATTAATAATTTTAACGGTTATCATAATGCTAGCGGTATTCATCATTTATATTCGATATATTCTGTATGGGGAGGAAATTACGGTGCATTTGCAGACAAGTTGAGATCTCTTGGTAGACAACACCTGGGCTGTATGCCAAGTTTTCCAAATGTGAGTTCCGTTGGTCAAAGTGCAATTCCTGGTCATAAGTATTCATGGTATTTGGGTACATCCACGTATGGAGGTCATGACATGACCGAGGTGTTTGTGAGTTTTTGGGGTTAACTAGTTATTACAGAGATTCATCAAGGACTTTCCCTCGATCAAGGACGCCTATCACCAAAGGACTAGAGTGAGTTCCGCTTTTATCCGGGATGCATGATCGCTATGGACCGCTTCAGGTATTAAAGTGGTGCTGACATGTATACCATCCTCTGCCTCGGTATTACGTGATTTATAAATACGCCGCATCGTGATCAAAGGTCACGCAGAACGGGAAGTGATCAAGCATGCCCCGACTGAGAAATCACGGTAAAGAACTATCCGACTCCATGATCTCAGCCAATGCGATAGTCTTTGCATTGAAATTGTGGGAGACACTATCTCAGATGGGGTTAAATGCCGACAAGCCACCGATCATAAAGAGTTTGGAAGTATCTACCGACGCAGAGATTTCACCTGAGGCGTATGAAAGGATGGAGTTCATTGCTGATTATGACTTGACTAATGAGTACCACCTGTAAAGTAAACCGTGAAGAGTTGATGCCATTAAGAGAAAGTGGGAAATCAAAGGACCCGCATTAAAACAATTGAGTCGATTTTGATATCGGTAATAATGAGATTACCATACGGCAGTTCGACCAAGGCCAGGATCAATCACAGTATCGGCAGCGAAGACGAGACCGCAAAGCACGTTAGGGACGCGGTGAGCGAAATGTATCGATTTCACATTTGACGAAAGAGCGAGCTCGAAAATTTAACGGCAGTCAGGTACCGTATTCGACAGCCGGCGGAGATTCGGCTTGTGCCCATAATACCTTTACAACAGACACCTGTAAAGACAAAAGATGTACCGTGATTCGAGGTTGACGATTGCGGCCGTGTACGTAAGAGAGAGATCAGAGAATCTGTGGCAAAAGTGTTTGGTTTGTCACAGCCAAGGCCGAGCATGTACATCCCGCGGCTTATTGCGACTTTTCCTATTCCTAAGTCGATACGTGGCATCATCACCTACGGACTTTTGTGTTCGGGCTTCCCAGACGCTGGTGCTACATGACGGATTTAAAGCGACAGGATAGGTTATCGGTCGGATCATTTCTACCCATCGACATGACGGGCCTCGGTAGACAAATAAGATTTACGCCGGATCGACATGGCGCTGCACGGGTTCCGTGTCGACATTTCGGACCGCGACGCTGGGATTTACTTCGAGGTTTCTGAGGGGTTTCTAGGAAGCACCTGTGACTGTGAAAGGGAGTCGAGTACATCTTTTTCATCCCCGAGATGGGGACGGGCAACTGGTGAGGACGATACTTTTATTACTGGAGGATATGCCCGAAAGTCAGTTCGAACTTCTCCGTAATCGGGACGCATTTAGCTGCTCAAGATAGTTCTCCGCCTACAACAACAAATTTTCCATGCTTAGTATCAGATGGCACCATTCGGTGCAATGGGCGAAATGTCGCACTCCAAATAGCTGGAACGAAAGTAGTGAGAGGAAAGCCACTGCCTCAGCTTAGTCGGTAGTTCAAGAGAAATGATCGTGCCGATCAGCAAGATTCGAGGCGCCTCGTGATGTATGCGTTGGGCATGCGCATCATCGCAGAGTGTACTTGTCGCTTCGAGGCCGATTTATCGCGTTTCGGTATTCCCGAAGTGGAGCGATGTCTGGGAGAGTGGTTGAAGTCTCGTTATATCGACCATTCGAGATCCTCGGGAGAGTTGGTTCGCGCGTATCGTCAAGGCCAACTTTCTCCGAGTTTAGATAGATTCATAATGTCTGTATGTATCCTGCTTGGAGAAAGTATATCCTCGATTTGTGCTGTATATTCTTAGATTACCTCCGTGAGCCTGGCGAGACTCTACTGCTTGAAAGCATCGTGGAGATTTTGGACCGGAAAGCAGTATAGGTTTTTGAGGAGTAGCATAAAGGGTCTTGGGTGAAGGTTCTAAGTGAGAACTGGCCATGCATGGGAAGAGCGCATTGGGAACGCGGTGACGGTACGAACCGCTACCCGCAAACCGTCGGCGGCATGGTCTGTTTTGCTTTTGCTTTGTTTCCGTATGACAAGCATTATATGTTCTTTTTGGTCATGGGGTTTAAATTTCCGGTGGCCTAAATTTTATTAGCGGGTAGACAGACAACCCGCTACTTAAAAAAAAAAAAAAAATTTATTTTCGGCCGGCGCGACCCGATAAGATAAATTATTTTTGATGATGATATTATTTCGCGAAAATTTTAGCCAATTTCATTTATAATTTAGTAGTGTTTGCCAGAAAATTTATCTTTCAACGTGTTCGTGGAGATTTAGGCACGAGCAACCGAGAATTAACCGAAACGAATCGACTCGAGGTTTTTTAAAATATCTCGCACGCTTATCTTCCACATCATCACAACAACACTTCATCATCTATATCTTTTTCTGTTTCTGCCGAGCATAACACTTCCCCGCGAACATTTTCTTCCATTTCTCTCTTCAATTGTCGCTCAAACTCAAAATCGGTTGTAGAATATTGTTCTCTCCATCATTCTCTTCGAGTTAAGGTAAGAAATTTCAAGTCTTTTGAGATATTTCTTGGGTTTCAAGCATAGTTGACTTTAGTTGACTTTTTCCATAGTTGTGCTGACTCTCCTTCCTTTATGATATGACTATATTGCTATTATACTTAGTGTATAGCGCGCTTTATACTTATGTATAAGACAAGCTGGGCCTTTATATCGCGGGTATGCTGCTGGGTGATTATTGATTACCCATTCCTCGCAGTGTATCGGATCGAGTATACAATGCCAGAGGCCGGTGATACTCAGCGATACGGTAGATGTGAGGCTCTGGCTGACTAGAGTTTTAGCCGTTGTCGAGTCTATTGATTCTTTCTAGAATCAGGCGCCAATAAAACCTTCTATTATATTCATGTATTACGCCCTCGAGACTTCCCCGTGAAATTACGTTGTATGACCTTAGTAGTCCCGATATATGTATCAGATTCATATTTTATTATACACGATTGACTCTGCCTGCATGGGTAAGTTCACCCTCAAGTGGTTTCACTAAGCTTCAGCGGCTTACACCCTTTTTCGCAGATTGGGCGGCATTTCATTTGCGCTGTGCCGAATAAAGTGGGGCCAGCCAAGAGGCTGTTTGAGAGTTTTGTTCCGAGCGGCTAAAGCGAGACGCAGCGGCAGAGGATCCTCATGCCCGATTTTGACGTGTCAGTCAACCGCTTTGATTGTTCTAGTTTCCTTTAAAATTCTTTAGCCTCTGTCAGACATTGTCATTTTCAGAGATTCCCAGTACAATACTTACTCTCTTTGTAAATTTCGCTCTAATTACTTTATTTTTGGGATATGTCAGGTATATATTTGCGGGTCGGGTCGCTTCGATATCAACCTGATGATTATAAATTTTAAAAACCGCTTTTGATTCGGGGAAACTTAATCAGATCACATTTTTGACGAAACGAATTGTGTTTTAAACTCAGTCGCCCATCGGCTCGTGACTCTCTCCTGTTCGATTTTAATGACTCTCACTCGTGGCCGAATTCGGGCGGGTCGCTACAATTTTGGCACGAGCTTAGGCTCTTTATCAGGTGCCTACTTGTTTTTCTTTCAGTCGGCGAGAACAGCGCTCTTTTGTAAATTTGAGCTTTTGTCACAGGACTGCCGAGGACGCCACCCGTAGCCTGGAGCGAGGTGTGTTTCGAGAGGTGTCTGCAGCCTGGAGTGAGGCCGAGCCGGTGGTGGCATAAATTACGATGAAGCATGCGCACGGACTGGGCCAGGTCCGGAGGCGCAATGCAGCATGTCGGCGAGGTCGTGCACTGCAGAGGAGAAATGCTAATGCTCGTGTGGTCGAAGAACAAAGGGGTCACCAATTTGAAAGAGTCGTTTGATCGGGTTTCTCACAGGATCCTCAAGTTCGCGGGGTTCGCGAGCAGCTAACAGTTCATCCGATATGGTCGCATTTTTGAGTCGTAATGATCAGGGCATTTATTTAAGTTTGCTACTTATAGACTTTACGAGGCGCCCGCGACGCGGGAGAACCTCGAGCTGCCTCTCGATCATGGTAGGGGAGGTTCAGCGTGGTCTCGAGCGATTTGTCGAAATTTTCCGAGAATTATTGCTAGAGACCTATACATGCCTCGAGAGTAGAGCCGACGGTTGGACTCTGTGGCTCGAGTCGCGAGGTGATGGTATAGCTTTAGTGATCTGTGTTTAATTACTTCATGTTTACGTAGCTACAGGATCATTAGATTCGTGACGGGCCGACGTGGGGAAATATGCCACCGTATCTCACTGATGGATTTACTAGTTTCATGCCGCAGGAATGCAAATTAAGATGGAAATGGAGTTGCAGCCTGTAGGCTCGGGATTTGCGAGAGTCGACTCCGAGACTTTCTATTCCGGTAGGCCTTCTAGCTCTGTAGAGTTCGTATATATGACGGACTAAATAGATCTTCGCCTCTCTGGCAGAAATACTTCAAGATTCGACAGTCATGATAATTCGATTTATTTTAATTGATAAAGCCGATTAAATGAAAATTGACTATATAAGCTACACGAAGCAATTAGGGGTTCGATTCAAATTCTGTGAAAATCAACGTGTTGTAAAATAATAATCGCTCCAGGAATTAAGCCCCTAAAATTAATCGAAGTCGAAATTAGGGTTTTATACATTAATTAACCCTAAAATTTAACTCAAACGAGGGTTCCTGAGAAAATAGCTTCGAATTAAATGTCAATCAAGCGACTCGAAAATCCCTAATTTTATTACATTATTTTTAACTATTTTGGCCTAAAACGGAAGTTCCGGTATGTCTGGCTTAAAATAAAACTCTAGAAACTGAAAGTTACAAATAAAAGACCAAAAGAAGTTGGGCTAATATGAAAATGCGTTTTGACGAGAAAAGAACTGAACGCTCACATGCCTGCTTAAATAGGCGCCTCTTTTGCCTTAAGTAGGGACAAAGTAATTTTCATAAAATCAACGACTCAAATCTTGCCTCAAAATCAACGGTTAAGATCAAAATCCATGTGATCATGGATCAACCAATCAGAAGAAAGCCCGAAAGCCTATAAATACCTATTATAGCCGAAATAATCATCACATTCACAACCAAAAAAATACAACAAAAATCTTCCGAGAGAATTTAGTATAAAAACAGCTTCATGTGATTTTTATCAAAACCTTCAAGATTGTTAGCTTTCTCAGAGAAACTACCAAAATATTCAAATCTTCAACCTATGTGTTTCCAAAACATGTGTCTAAATTGAAACCCGAGCGAAGAAAACAAAAATCTTCAACTTCAAATCAAAATAAAGCTGTAATCAGTTCATAAGGTCAATTTAAACGCTAGCATTAAAACTCATGGTAATACGATCATTCATATCTCATAAATCAAATAAACTACAGGATTAAGCCTCGTGCCCTCAGAAAATCATGTGACGGGATATACGCCGTGATAAAGCCCGCCTATCTGTCCGAAACGCTGAGTAGGATGCTAAAACATCCTCGCAATGTGCTAATATCCACCGTGATCGCATTACGAAGATCGGCAGTTCGTTAAAGACCTAAACTCACCTCTACCAGATTTAGATCAAGTGTTAAAGCACCCAAGCTAGACACATACCAAATCAAGTCTAAGTTCAAGACTAAGTCCGAAGAACAAAGACGTTTCAGACAAATATACTCGTATCAAGCATGGCCTCCCTTTGGGCTTAGACTATATTCACAAAAGACCAAGCCTCAACACTGTTTCCTTTATCCACCAGATCACATCATCAGACCCTATCCAAAGCCTTCACATCCGTAGTCAACATTCCATTTAGAGATCAATCAGACTGATCTAAACACAACCAAATCCATCCAACTCAAACATAACCAAATCCAACTCAAGATCACATAAATTCACTGTGACACAAACTGTGCACAAATAGGCGCCTCAAGTCGTTCCTGCTCAAGACTATATCGCTCCTGCCTGCTCCAACATCTCAAGAATCAATATTCCATTTGTAGATCAATGATTGACAATTTGGACCCTCAATCGCTCGATAAATTATCTTTGTACCCAGATAAAAATTTCAAAAGGGTTTTATTGTATTAGTGCCTATAGTCATAAATAATAAAATCTTTGTAACTGTTACACATGTTGAAACCTATTTTATGAAGATGCTGAAACATGTAAAATATGATTTTTTTAGATATTGCTAGTCTGTTTACATCTTTATGAAATTAAAAACAAACTTTATTCGTACACTATGTTGAAGTTTTTGACGGTTTACATCATATATTCATAGTTATGACATTGGAGGTTAACATTTCGCTTCCAACATATGAAAAACCATACGAAACAGAATTCCCATAATTTGAAATCACGGCGAAGGATATTATGCATAATCAGTTTGTTATGCACGGTGCATAAATGATTGTCCACAATCAAATTTTTATTACATGTGTGATTAATCTAACGGTTTCTATACATTCAATTATATTTAGCTTATTTTTTCAATACAAATAAGTATTCTCTGCAACGTAACTCCATCTTCGCCGCCGTTTCACTTTGATTGTTCGATACATTCTTTTCACATTTCTTCAATCATCTAAAGACATTGAATCTAAGACTTATCCTCTTATTCTTAATTTCATATTTTCTTTTATAAATTCTATCATTCAACTATTTATAGCATCTTCAAGAATCGAAGTCGAATTATTTTTGCAAATTTGAATATGAATCACAAATTGACGTGTGAAGTTTATAACAAAAATTATTCAACAATTAAGTAGGTTTCCGTAATCTAACCGCAAAAACGCTACATGACATGCTCGATATGTACCTGACGGCATTACTCATATCATCACATGCATCTTCTTTCTAAGCTCATCTCATGTTAACTCCAATGTTGCCAAGGCTGACCTCGTACTCCTAGATCGGTAACCCACCGAAGCCAATGAGCACGCGAAATAGAAAAAACGCACGTGAAAGGCCGTGTGGCTCAGGAGGCTACCCATCAAATCTAATAACGCATCGACCACGGCTCTGGCATTAAATGGTATCAGAAGAAAGTTCGTCCTGAATCATGAATTCAAGCTACGCAACAAGAAAGTCATGACACCTCTCGAGGCCGCAGTGAGCCACCTCTGTAATCTCACACCTGGACGGTGTGTCCTGACGTTGTTGCTCAACGGACGCTGAGTATTTGCCGGGGAGGCTTTAATTCAATCGCAAAAACGCTACATACAGGATATGTTTGATATGATTTCGATTGGTACTATTCATCATCAAGATGCATCTTATTTTCAAGCTCATCTCATAAGAATCTAATACAAGCTGGCTGACCAAAATTCTGTGAATGACCACTGGTGAAGCTTCTCAAATAACACGCGGAACAGACAAAAACGCTGAAAGACTCACAAAGGCTTGTGAGGCCACCATCAAATCTAATTAACGCTACGTCGACATTACAAATTTCGTCTCAGAAATCGATCAACCGAGATGCCAGTTAATGATACCAAAAGCTGTGATTTAAGCCTTCAAAAAGAATTTACGCCAGCGCGATTTACCCACCTCACTAAAATGACAAGATCAAGATTTGTGTATGACACCAAATGAATGACTAAATCGTACTCATATAGCTACTTTCAGATACTTAATCTCAACATTTGAACTATCGGACCAGAACGCAACCAATTGACACAAATGGACAATTAAGTCCACGGAAAAAAATTAGCCCAAACAAACCCTTTTGGACTAGATAAATACCTAAATATTTCTACTTGGAAATGGGCTTTTGAACTGTTTTAGCTAACGAATTGAGTCAACGCAGCGGTCAACGATTTTCCGGCCTCCGGTATGAAATACGGAGTAATATTTTTTAAGCTCGTTTGCATTTTCAGTTTCTTATTTTATTTTATGTTTGTTAAGTTTAATGATTCATTAAATACTCAATTAATCCCAAAATGATTGTCCAGTTTTGATTTTTTTTTTTGACATTTTTTTGCATATATTGTATAAAATTTGGTGCAAATTATATATATTTTGGTGCAAATTATATCAAAATATAGTATTTATAATCTAATTTACTATTAATATATGCTAATATTGATTCAAAACAATGTTATATGTGTCAATTAAGCTCACAAAATTTATTAATTTATATTGAATGCGAGTTTGTTTATTAATTTGTTTGGCTGAAAAATATTTGTTGAACTGAACAGAACCTTAACATTTCAGAATTAATTTTAGTTTTGAACGATTAAATTGAATTAGCACGGAAGTATTTTTCTACTTATTCACATTTTGAATTGTTTATTTATTTAGGCTTAGTTTCTTTCGGATTATTTTTTTGATTGTGATTATTTTTAGGAATCAATTAAAATATAATCAATTAACACATAAACCTTATATATGAATGAAATCAATATTTTTGAAAACACAAAAAATTAAATAAAATATGAATTAATCAATTATTGTGGCATAATCGATTAAAAATAATTCAAAATAAACTAAGACTTAGTTTCGCACTAATTAAAATTTAGGTGGATGAATAGATTAACATGCCCAATGCCCTTAAAAGAGTTTTCCGCCTAAACGATATAAGGGAGAGGGTGTCGGATAGTACGTAACGTCGCAACCTCACTCTTGTGATAACTTTTGTTTTCTGCTAACTCCAAAAGTTTAGTGTAAACACTATCTACTATTCCAGATTTCACAATGTATAGTTTTGTGTGACAGAATTGAGCTCATTTTAATATATTAAAATCTTTGACTCCATAGTACATGGAGCAATATGGATCGATCAATGATTAATCAAATTTAAATTTCATGAAAATCTATTGAGGTATTTGAAATTTCACAGTTCTCTCATGATCAAGGGTATGAAGTAGAAGTCATAAAGAAATTTTGCACATACCTGTAGAGTGTAGACAGTGCTTATATGTATTATATTATACTATTTTTTTTTTTGAGGAATTTTCTTAGTAGAAAATTATGCATTTTTGTTGTAGTTTTATGCATCTTAAGTAATACTTGCAATAATATTACACTTCTTCATTTTTGGCTTTATCTTCTATTAGAAATGTTGTGTTACAGTATCCCAATATTTTAAAAATGTTACTCCCTGCTACCGATGAAGGTTGTTTATATTCAACCTTTTTTCATTTTCCATAACTTATCCTATTTGATCCATGTTTATATGTGTTTTAGGAAATAAGTCAACTTTAACCAGTATTAGATATGTTCTCTTAATTTTTTGAGAAAGTCATAATTAGAATATCTTTATGGGAAGGAGGTAGTATCTTTTTGTTGGTATATTATGTGAACTTTTCAATGTCTTGTAGTTTCTAAATCATACAACCTTTATATCACTTCAACTGAGATTTCGACTTATCACTTGAAAATATCCAATTTTGTCCATAAATTACTCTTATTCAAATACAAAACAATTAATGTTCAAAATCTTGAAATATAAGTATTTGGTATAGAGTATCTAGTAGCATGAGTCTTATGATTAAACTCAAATTTATGTGGATGAATTATTGCTTCAAAATTTCATTCACTATTTTGTTGAAAAACCCTTCCTAGTTAAATTTTGATGGATGAAGTATTATTCATCATATCATTTTGGCTCTGTTTCTCATTATACATTTTATGTACAGTACATTGCATATTATTTAAAAGTTTCTTCTTCCGAAAATGTACCCACAAATAAGTGTCTGATAGTAAAGATGTTTTATTAGTGGATCTTCCCCTTGCTACAAGATGTTCCATTGAATTAATTTATACGTTGGTTTTGTTAATGACCCATATATAAGAATTATTTCTCTTTTCCCTTACTAAAGGGATGCATTTGCTAATTTTGGTTGATTGTTTTTTGTGAGGTTGAATAATTAAAGGAGTATTTGTACATGAAATAGAAAATGGGACAAGTGAGCTGAACATCTTTTATGAGTTTAATGGAAAATGCTGCAAGTGCAAAAATATGTTATTTCTTCAAAGGAAGTGACTCCAACAATATGACATAGGTTAACCTGTTTTCTTAAATGTTTTCTCCCGCTCTTCCAAGCTATTGGATAATTTTCTTCTTTATATGGAATGATAGTGAGGATGAAGAATACATAGATGCTATAAAAGGAATTAATTGAATAGGTTTATACTTTATACAGATTACAGGGTAATGTTAAAAAGGTTATTTTGTTTGGTTGTACAATTGCATATGAAATCATGCTCGAGTTAGTTTCTGATGTCCACTTCATGTTTACCCTGCTGTTATTTCTGTTTTAATTTAAATCCATCTCGTTGGAAGCAGTTTATAACAATTCAGTTTTTGGAACGTGCTCAAGTTAGTTTTAGGTGTCAATTACATGTCTATCGTTTTGTTGTTTTTGTTCTTAGTTGTATTATGGTTGGGGTGGTGATGTTAGATAATATAATAATGCTTTAGAAAGCGGTATCTATATTTATATATTGGTAAACAGTTCATTAATATTTATTGAAAATCTTCAATTCCAGTGCCAAATACAAGTATATGTGAATTTGCTTTTGTTAATCCCGAATTTATGTTATAAGTGTCGTTTGCCAAACTACCCTCTAATTATTTTCCAATTTCTTACTGACTTGTTAACTGATTGATGGAGATTATGTCATTTATATTAGGAGATGATCATAGATAGAGTTATTGGCTTAAGTTTCACAATATCTTTCTCTTACATGTTCTTCCCTCATTTTCTTGACTTGCTCTTTGATAAAATATGAATTTGTCATTTCAGGTCTATCATATTTTGAAGGCTAGGCATACCCTTGTAGCTCGATAAACTGCCTAGTATACACAGATGATCAACATGCTCTAAACATATTTGTAGATTTTTAACAAGGATGCCAGGCATACCCTTAGTAGCTCGTGAAACCGTGTAGGTTCTCTTGTTTATTTTTGCTTTTATTATCACGAAATGCTAAAGCAATATACTTAATTTTGTGAAACCCAGAGGCAGACTCATGAGAATTATAGTTGACGTGATTCATATCACAGAATTCAATTTTTAAAAATGCAGTTACGCCAGAAGTACAGATCAGATGTGCCGACAAGATTCTCGTGCTCGTTTATCAGCAGAAGAGGAAGCTGCAGCTGAGGAATGTCTTTCATGTTATTGCAAACCTGTAGAATTGTATAACATTCTCCAGCGCCGGGCTCTTAAAACTGTAAATATTATCTTCATATTCTCCTTGTACATCAATTAGTAATGCTCCATATTCTTTGCCGTCACTCCTCTGAACATGATTGTTGTCTGGACGTTATCAGAAACCTTTTTACGCTATTTCAGAAATCCAATTTCATTGATTAGTTATGTGGTCACATAGTTTAAATGCATTAATGTTATTGTATGGATACCCTTATCAGAAACGTGATAGGTTGTTTTAGAGTTCACACATAATGTTTAATTGATTAGTTATTGGGCCATATTAATATTAGTGACACACTGACACCCTTGTTATTTGGACAAACATGATTGTATCGAAAGTTTGTTGTGTGAAAGAGAACGACAATTGTAAAACTTATTCTACAAGCTTGATTTTCCAACCTTCCGTAACAGTTTCTGTTGAAAGTTGAAACTAACTCATCTCTTCTCATGCAGCCATCGTTTCTTCAAAGATGTCTGAGTTACAAAATATTTGACAAGCACAGAAACAGGTGATCTTTAAATCTATCATTTGGAAGAGACTGCAATTGAACTTATTTGTTCTGTTTTACTAGCTATGCTGAGTGATACGTAATTATCCCAAGAATTAAGCATGTGTTCATATCCTGTTGTAACAAACATGGGTTTGATTGTTTTAATGTGCAATTATTCTTTATTTACATCCTGGCTTAAATTTCAAATATAAGTCATCATCAATTTTCAATATCATTGACAATTGATTACTTATGAGTATATTGCTGAAAATTATAAAAATAATATAATGCAAAAACTTCTGAAGACCGATTAAATGATATATTGTTTATATCTATTAGAATGTTCTATAAAAAATAAATGATCAAAGTTGAATGTCAAAGAACTGAAATGAGTTATATTTCGAATGGAGGGGGCACTCAATATTCTTATCTTTTAATTTTTATTTTTTAAATAAATGCTATAATTTCCTTGTTTTAAGTAATTTGACGTTCCGGTTTTCCCTCTAGAGTTCAGATGACAATCTCTGTGTCAACTGTGAATGATGGCCGGCAACCGCTAAATGTCTTTCCTTTGTGCATATTATTAGCAAGACCAGTTCCTTCACATGCAGTAACCAAGGTAAAACTCTCGGCCATATTTAAACTATTGACTCTAAATTTTCTCATTGTTTTGGCTTTTAACTTTTGTGGTTGTAATCATTAAACCAAATCAAACCAAGCCTTATCCCAGTAAGTGGGGTCGGTGAGGTTGTAATCATTAATTCTTATTTTTTTTAATCAGGTTTGTTTGATGCTGCTCTCATACAGGATTGTGCTATGTATCATTTCAGTCGGCTCTGCATGTTAACAGCTCATACAGGAGTTGATATGAACCGGCAGGCAAAATTTGTGCTTCCTGAGATCAATAAGCTATCAGAGCAAGTCAAGTGTGGTTCTCTTGCAGTCTTGTTCATTAGCTGCGGTATACCATTTCATTGCTCTTTCTGAGTTTTCAAGTTTTTTTAAATGTGTTGCATTGTTTTATTTACTTATTTTATCTTTGCAGCTGAGTTAATAAAGGATCCTACCGATTGGTCATCATTTTCATGTAAGTGGCCTGGGCCAAATAAGTTTATCTGGCAATTCTTTGTCATAATTGCTTTAGCTTGAGCACGAATATTAGACTTTTTTCTCAAATTGTTTTCCTGCTGCAGACAGATTCAACTGTTACTCATATTTTCTTTCTTTTATTCTTTTCTTTCTTCTTTTGGAATGCATAATTCTCCTGCTAGGAACTGTGATTGTCTATAAAACTTCCAGTAGATCTGTCTATATACTTATTTCTATGCACTTGTGAGATAACTCATGATTTCTTCCTCAAGCAATCAATGTGTTGCAACAACTTGTGTGCAAGAGTATTTAATGGGAGATCAAACTAAGTGTTGGCACATCATTCATTTGTTACTACAGTCTTCAAGTCTGAAATACTTCTGTTTTGTTGTAATAGATATGGTAGCTGTACAAGAGATTTTTTGTATATTTTCTTAACTGTAGATACACACAATTAAATTCTAAAAGTTTGTTCGAACATATTTGAGTTCCTCTGGATGCTAATAATTTTGAGCACCTAGAATTTGATTCCTCTCCAGAGGAAATTCATATTTGAAGTATAATTAACTCAATAGAGAAAGTTGAAATCTATGTTTCGGATCCTTCATTAAATTCTTGATGATGTAAATGTTTAGTCAATGTCATATAAATAATGACGTTGTGATGGGTACTCTTCAATCCTGAACACAATACACCATGAAACTTAAGTCACTCCACCTACATGGGAAGATGCCATATAGGTATCCTTTAATATTCAGTTGGAAACATGCTATGATTTCTTCTATCATTATTAACAATTCTACTTTTCATTTTTAGCTCTCAATTCCTTGCACTAAATTATGTTTCCATCATAACATAGTTGTTTATGTTGATAGTTGATGTTGGTGGACAGTGCTTTTTGGGCAGAATCCCAATGGAATTACTTCATTTATCTTGGGAGAACTCTTCAACCTTTAGTATGGGGGAAAGAACAGAGTTTGTATCCATGGTTGACATGCACTCTTGTTTACTTTTGGTATGTCTGAACCTAGATATATTGCTCTTAGTTGGCCTTGTTTATTGCATATCACTTGAAAATTGAAATAAAAGTTTCATGTGAAGGTCTAGAAAATGATGTGCTAAATATATAATAACCTAGAAGATGTTCATCCAAATCTCATTTATATAATATCAAGCATTTCTCATGCAATTATTTTTCCTTCACTTCCTCTAGTCTTATTACTTTCCTCTCAAAATTTGTATACTGAAGCATAAAGGAATATGGCATCTTTATTTAAACTTGTGCAGCTTTTGCAGTTAGAAAACACTAGAGGGCATACTGTATGGTTTAGTGCATAATGCTTAGTTTAGTTGTACTTATATTCTTATAGCAATTGAGACCTTGATGTGTCATCTACTGAAGTAAGATAGTTTTCCAATTTCTTATTATTTGGTATGGCTAAACTTGAATCAACAATTTATTAAATGAGGATGTTTTGTTATTTATGCATATCTTCATTACGTTGAATTGTTACATAGTTGGATCATAACTTTTGTTACTTAATTGGACTTTTGGTACTGAATTGTTCTAATAATTATACTCAGTTATAATAATCATACTCAAAGAATGAACATTTATTTCTTATTTATATTGCTTGATGAGAATAGGTTTTATTTATTTTACTTCCTTAGCTGCATCAACAATGTATTTCCATGTCCTATGGAGTCATAAATTTTATATTCTTTAACTCTTGGATACAATGGAATAAGTCAAAATGGCTTATCACACTACCTATGATTTGAGTCATTTTGGAAACAATCTCCCTATTATCGCAAGGGTAGGGTCCACCTTCTTTTAGCTAGCAAAATATGTGTGTTACATTATTACATTATTGTTCCTCTCATGCCATTTTCTTTGCAGCCAAGACACTCTGATGAAGACAAATGTGTCTCCTTTAGGTTTCCAAATATAGCAGGAGATGTGGTAATGATATTGAATATAATCTCTCAACTGCCTGTTTTAAAGAATAGTTAGTGTTTGCAAAATTCTTACTGACCTCAAACTTTCTTCTTCAAAGAGAACTTTCCGTCAACTCCAAGTTAGTGTTACTGCCGAGGAGGTTGGAGCAAAATGGAAAACTTCTTATGATTTTTACAACTATATAGACGTTCCTTTGCCTTTGCTTTCACCAATCAAATTGTGAGTTCTTTTGTTTCAATGCCTGAATATTCACGTATTTCTGATATTTATTGGTAAAATAATGCAAAATAGTTATAAGTTCTAATTTGCAATTGATAATATATACTGAAAGGGATAGTCAACTAGAAAAGGAAAAAGTATAGCAGTCTTTTGTTATGCTATAAAAACGGACTTAGCGGCCAAGCTGAATCATTAAGCTACAAGCTGTTTGTTACTTCATCTTTGACATAGAACTAATCTAGTGCATCTGCCCATCATTTGTACCTAAGAGTGGATTGGATTCCCATTTATTACATGTAAATAATTTTGTATTCCTTACTCTATGGAAGTGTCACATTCTCTTAGTACTAAACATCCCCCCTCCTCTGGTATGCATGGGGGGAGGGGGGTGTGTATGCTTTCCTTGCCAAATTTGTGCATGAAAACCTGAACAGCCAAGTTCTAACCGATGCTTCCAATAGGTTAAGGACTGGAAATGTGGTTTTCAACTACAAATACTATCGCAGTGATATGCAGAAGACTGAAGGTAATATTAAAATTATTTACGTACTTCTAAACCCAATTGTTATCACAATAGAAAGGCTGTGTACTATCCGACCCTCCCCCCTCCCCCCACCCCGCTGAGACTGTATCCTCTTCTAAGGCATTGGGGCATGTTAATGTTAATGTATGTAATATGAGATGACCACTGGCTTCCTACTAACATGTACATGTTAATTTTGATCAAGGATTAAATAGAACAACTAAAGAAATAAGTTCAATCTAATTTTGATTTGTTGGAAGGGTAATATTTTGGTGAAAGTTCTATTTTCCTTAATTCTGTTACATGTATAATACTTCCTCCATTATGCATTTAAATGCCCCAATTTGACTTTAACAAAAAAAGGAGATTTGTTGACTTAATCTAAATGTATTATTATACCTCTTTTTGAAGCTAACTAAGAGGGTTAAGGAAAAGATATGATAAACATATAGGTGGAAAATTTGTAATATCACACTACTATGAATGGGTAAAGATGGAAATGTTGTTAAAAATACTATCATGGTCATTATTCTTGCACCATTTTTTCGGAAATAGGTAATTCAAATAAGAATGGAGGAACTACTTAACTTTTGCTCATATTGACTTGATATTTTTGGACTTGCAGTTACAGAGGACTTCTCGTGTCCTTTTTGTTTGGTAAAATGTGCTAGCTATAAGGTAAACCGAGTCAATGGTCCAACAGTCCTAATTTTCTTTTTCTTTTACTGTTTGATTGAATTCAGATTTGATCCAAGTTTTTTTTATAGGGTTTAAGGCTTCACTTAACCGCATCTCATGATCTGTTCAACTTCGAATTTTGGGTTGGTGATCATCCTAAGACTTACTAAATGGTAGTCTTTTGCTATTCTAGACCAAAACATAATCATTATCTTGATTCCAGGTAAATGCAGATTACCAAATTGTAAATGTCACAGTGAAAAACCCCTGGTCTCCTGAGGTAAGAACATGCTTATCTTTTTAAGTAGTTTTAGTTCCTTTGTTTTATCAAAGTTGAAAAACATCATATTTCTAGATGCACTTAAATTATCTCAACTCTGCAATGATAACAGAACTGTTCGACCAGCACCCTACTTAAAGCTAAAGATGACAATTTCGCTTTAAAATGATGTCAGAACTCAGAACTTAATTAACTTGAGCCCGTACTTCTCAAGTTTTTCTAGTAAATGGATCCACACCCACATAGATGACTCCTGTAGTGAAGCATCTATGTTGGTAATAATATTTGCTCAAATAGAGATCTGCGTGGATCACAACAGATAAATATATCGAGCTACTTCTGTATTTATCATCTTTTCCTTAGGTCATCTTCTTTTAATTGTGACAGCAATGTTGTCCTATGATCAACTTAGTGAGATATATTATCCTGATTAGCTTATTTAATGCCTGCACCAGGAGTAAGAATTTTATAGATGGGACTTGGAAGGCAGTTCCATTGTTAGTTGACATTGATACTATTTTGAATTAAGTGCTCTGTTTTTTAGTATCTGTGATTGTGGTCGATATATAAATTGATTAATATTCAGCCATGCATGGATAATAGAACAATGGATATTTCAATGTATTAACCTCATCTTGGTTAACTGTTTCTCTTGGTCTATTCTATTGATTTGTGCAGGCTGTTGGTCCTGATCCAAAGCATGAAGCAGTTTTCTATTGGTGAATTACTTTCCAAAGCTTTTGTGGACCTTTTAGTGATGCACTTGTGAAATAATTTTCTAGGTAGATAGGTAATTGTTAGTATCATATTTCCAGTTCTAAGCCACAGAGACGGCGAAGACCAAAGAGATCTGTTCCGAATTCCAGGCACGTACATCAACTTGTGTCAGACATCCCTGTATCTATGAATGGATTTGCAGAGAAGACTGAAGGTAGGAGCTCTTGCTTTTAATATTTTATTTTCCAGTTTCTTGAGGGTGTGATTGAATTATCTATTGTTCGTTCAGTCCATAAAATTTGAATTCTTATTTCAATCAAAGATATCAAAAATCCAAGTTTATCATGGGAACAAGAAGGAAAAAGTATTACTACCTACATCTCAAAAAGAGTTTCTAGTTTTGAGTTTTGAATTTGATGGTTGGACTTTTGACTCTTTGAACTTTTTTTAAATATATGTTCTAAGGATGCATACAATCCGACCCCCCTTACATCGCTTATGCAGGCGCCTCTTTAGAGGCATTCAAGCATGTTGATGTTGTGTAATATTTGGAGAAAAGTGTATCAAAGGTAGTATTTTTTATTTCTTTACTATTAACATGATAATTTTGATTCAAATCAAAGTTACGTGTGTCAATCAAGGCTATAAAGTTTGTTATTTTTACCATTGAAAATCAAACTGGACTATCTTCTTTAGACGGAGGGGGTATTTTTTATGTCCATAATGAGTGATGACACACTCAGACTGGAGGTGCTGATCAAAGAAGAATATATGTTAAAAAAGAAGAAGAGTATATGCTATGATTTTCCCATCATTTGTCAAGAATGGTTTTGTGTTTGCTTATTCAGTGATTGTTCTCTGTCATCCATTGCTCATATAAATTTCTACCAATCCAAATTTTATTACTATTTGAGCAGTCCACTATTTATGTTACTGATATACTTAATTATCATATTATATATGAATACAAAGTTTTATTTGATTCTCTGGTCATTGATCTTAGAACCTGCAGAATAACATTGATTTTTTCGTTCGGTGGTTCCTTGGAACTATTTGTCCATTTTAATAGGTGCCACAGACTGTATCGAACATGATACATCCAGCCCCAATACTACTGCGATTTCATCTGCCACGGCTCAATCGTTTGCTGATCCAGACTGTGTTCAGTCATTACCTGGAAGCAACATCAGCTCTATGCCCGTGCTACAATTTGCTAAGAGTAGAAAGTTGTCATTGGAACGGTCAGACACCAGAAAGTATGTTAACCAGTTTTTCCATTATCTTTCTTTTTAAAATACTGCTGTAGAGGGATTGTTTTTCATTCATATAAATGCTTGGGCATATTGGTACCAGTGAAATGGTAACCAGAGAGCACTAGGAAATTATGACCAAGAACAAGTGTGAATGCCCAACTCAGACAACCTGTTAAGAATTTCTTCAATGATTTTGTGTTGTCATATGGTGTGAAGGCTAAGCATAAGAACTATTATAATTGTTTTTAAACACTTTATATTTTTTTATAGCCAATTTGGCTTAGTTTAAAATCAATAATAATAGATTCCAACTCCATTTATCTTTTCACTTTTCTTGCCGTTTCTTGATTCAGTGTTTTGTTACTGTGAGATCAGATTTGTTATGAAGTAATTTTAAAATCCATTGTCTTTTACTATATTTTCACAGCCGTGCGCTCTTGCAGAAGCGGCAGTTCTTTCATTCACACAGAGCTCAGGTGATTAAAAAATTCCTTGTTTGATAGGCATGCATATAGTTCATTATTTGTTGTTCCTTTCTTTTCTGCATGGTCATCCCCTGATAGTTATCTATGAGGTTATTTAGTATTTTGTGTTATCAACTCATAGTTCTCTTGAACACAGTACGATGCTCTAGCTGGTTTAACTAAAGTAGTATCTGTAGAAGGCTTTTAGTTAGGTCTGTTTGCTTCCTTTTGTTTTCCGCAAAGTTACCCATCATTCTAAGCATTGTGTGGTTGGCAGAGATGTTCAATGTGTACTCGGTGAAAATGTTTCTTTGTGTTTGGAAAAAGTAATTTATTTAAGAAAGTTAATGAATTATCATGGTAGTAGGATCTTAGACCAGAGCGCTGAAAACAAGATGATGTGTATATGGAAGTTCAGGGCTTAGAGTGCAAGTTACCTATCTAAGCGTTGTGATTGACAGAGAGATGTTGGAAGTGTAATGAACTTTTTGTGATATATATTTTTTGTGTTCGGAAAAACTAATTAATGCAAGAAAACAAATGGATTCTCATGATAGGTTGATCTTAAACCAGTATGCTGAAACCAGATGTGTATATTTCCAGGGATTCCATTGCTATTCCTTGGATTTATAGAAAAATAAAGAAGCTATACCACCTACTTAATTTTGTCCTGGTTTCTGTTTCAGCTTTAACTGATGATTGCATATATCATGTTTGTTCCACTGAACTTATGTTTGTACTTCATAGTTAAAAAATCATGGCTTCACCATTTTTATAGCAACAGTGAGCACGGCTCTATTTAACTATGTAAATAAACGCATCGTGCAAAAGGATCATGCATATCATAAGCATGAAAAATTTAATTTAGTGAAACATGAGTGCTATTTTCCTATACCCAAAACAAAACGTGAGATCTTGTCAACCAAGATCTTATTAACCCTCCAACTTCTGTGCTTAACTTTCTTTCTTCTCTCAGTATTGTCGACTATCTATGGAGTTTATGGCTATTATAAATATTGTATTGTCAACTATCTAAGCCCGTATTTGTTTCCAATGGTGATGGATGAACTTACAATGCATATTTAAGATGAAGTATCATGTTTTATGATGTTTGCAGACGACTTGGTGGACGAGTCAAAAGAATGAGTAGATGCTAAGCTGGAGTTAGGGAGAGAAAGGTTTTAACTAAGTCACAGTACGACCATTAAGGCGTAATACATGGAGTGTAAATTCAGTAAAAATAGATGTACTAGTACTGACTATGTGAGTGTAGGAATGCAAAAGATTGTGAAAATATTGTATTTAAATATTTGATTCCAATGATTTATAGGGGTGGGGAATTTGATGGCGATATTATACAAAGGATTCAAGTAGGATAAAATACAAAGGATTCAAGTAGGATAAAATAAATGGATGAGTGAAACTGGATTATTATGTGATAAACATACCCCCCAAAAGGTCAAGGGTAAATATTACAAGATGGAAACAAGATCTACTATGCTATATGGATGAAAGTGTTGACTAGTGAAATATTAGCACGCCCATATGGTGTCGGGCCAGAGAATGAATGTTGAGATGGTTGTTTGAGTTATCCGCAATAGACAAAATTAGAAATTAACTGATTTGAGAGAAAGTAGGGATTGCTCTAATTGGGATAAATTGAGGGAGGACCGTTTGAGATGATATGGTGCTTGCTCCTTTGAGCACAATGGTTAATACTCTTGTACTTTTGTTTTCTTATGCAAAAAATTCGGTAGTTTTGTTATACATTGATTTGATTTTTTATTTCACATTATATGCATCATTATTTTGTCTGTAGCAAGTAGTTTAAAGAAAGAAGAACAAGTACATATCTTTCAGAATAAATTTTCAGTAAATTTTCAGCCAATGGCATTGGAGCAAGTCTTCTCGGATCAAGACAGTGAAGATGAAGTTGATGATGATGTGGCTGATCTCGAAGATCGCAGGGTATTCCCAAATAACACTATAATACCTTTTTCTGCATCTTCAATTCAATTTATGTATTTGCATTTGTTGTTCATTTACATACTTCATACATTTTGAATAGTTTGCAGTCATCCATGTTTTGTGATTATTGAAATGACTTGGCTATAAGCTGATAAATCAAATATTTTCTCAATGACTGATTTTTTATTTTTTATTTTTAAGTAGGTATGGTGTGGTATATTTTACTTGTTTGCATTTCTTGTGAATAAAAGTCTTAAAAGTATTCTTAACCTGTAGTTTTACCAAAGCAATTCAATTTAATTCATCTGATCAGATGTTGGCCCTTTAACCAGATTTGTACTTATATCTCCAACCAAGTAGTATTCTTACGTAATTAGTTTTCTTCTGAGTTCTGATTGGTTATGTAATTGGAAGCTGATAATAAAGAAATGATAAACTGTAAAAGATAATTTTCATAACCAGAAAATGCTTAACGTGGTATTGTGATTATATAAATCCTCTCCTTTAAGTGTGTATATATTTACCTAACAACTATAATCTTTATTGTTTATGATATCTTGACCGTGACATAAATACAGAATAGTGAATAATCACCTATAACATGTAGTACTTTTTTGTAACGAGGATCCTGACCGCTACCAGATCAAGTCTTCTTTGGGTGAACCTCGAATTTTGACGTAATGGCACAAACCACGTCATCTAGGTAAATGTATTTATGGAATTAAAAAATTGTAATGAGGCTCGGCAAGAAAGTGAGGTAGGGGAGTAGAACTCATGATCTTGCGATTACTTCGCTCACCTACTCCACCAATTTTGCCACCCTTGCAGGCTATAACATGTAGTACTCTTATTGCTTGTTTGAATATACTTCTAGTTTAGAAGGCTTATTAGGGAGAAAAAGGGTCTCACCTTTTGTCGAAGCTCGTCATTTCTATGAGTATGAGGTTTGTGTATCACTTGTCCCAGAAAATTTGTGTGCACTCATGTCTGATCAGATAAACGTAGTTCACTTAGAGACTAAATGAACCTCATTTGGGAGGATTATAAGGCAGCTGACTACTTATTTTGGATGCATGGATTCCAGTTTTCTGTTTCTTGCAATTTGCTGCCTGCTATTATTATCAGAAATTGATGAATGTGTAATTGTATCATGATTCATTTGAAAGAATAAAGGCTGATAGATTATGTCTTCATTACGTTGAATATGTGCATGACTGTTCTTTGCATGTTGTACTTGTGCCGCCACCCTTTTGTGTGGGAACAATTGTAATCATTAGGACCTATGCAAGATCTCACGCTGACACCTGTCTATCATTCAAAGTTCAAACCCTCCGGTGAAGCTTCATACCTCTGGTATAAATATATAACATTGAAGTATTAGTTGAGAGGAATGTGCAAGATGAACACCTGATGTCATGATTAGTGTCTACAATCTTTGAAATTTCAAAATGGAGACTTTTAGCAGACATAAAATTTTAACCATGGTTTTAATACTGCGATGTGTGCTTGTCTGCTGGACCAACATTAAGTTTGCATGTGTTCTTACAAGATACCATCAGGAGAAATCTTATGATGTTCGGAAGGGCTTGGTAGTATATGCATCCATTATCGTACGGTTTACTTCTATTACTGTATCATTCTCTTTCTTACACATATATCTATATTAAGAAAAACTGTCTTACACATTTCAACGTAGTATACTATGCAGTATGCATTGAACTTAATCAAGGGTCCAACAAAACATCACACCTTGTGGAGATGTTAAGTTTATGAAGATTTGGCATTTGATATGATTTGTCTGCAATCTTTATTTGAGCTATATCGAATTGCTGGCTTGATAATGTCTTAAAATTCCTAGTTTTGAATTTCAAAATACTAATTTTGTAGCCATTGTTTCAATTTTATGTAGATGCTAGACGATTTTGTTGATGTTACCAAGGATGAGAAACAAATGATGCACCTATGGAACTCATTTGTAAGAAAGCAGAGGTGCGTTCTTCCTTTTAGTCATATATGTCTTTTGCATCTTCAAATATTGTAATAATTTCGTTCATGTTCTTGCACAACCGGCTAAGAACTACTATTATTTTGTACGCATTATCTGTTTTATATAAAGAAACTCTTTTGATTATAGTAATTCGTCTATTTCCGTGCATTAACATGAAAAGTGTAAACAGAAAGGCATTCCTAGGCCAAACAAAGTTGCTCTGAAATTGTTACATAGGATTTGATGACTGATTTCTAGTATATCAGTTCAACTGCAATTGAGCATGCAAATTTGCATGAGCCCTTCCCAAATTACTTGATTTAATTCATAAAGCTGGTCATTTTTTCATGATGGCAGGGTGTTGGCAGACAGTCATATTCCTTGGGCTTGTGAAGCTTTCAGTAGGTTGCACGGGAGAGAATTTGTTTACACTCCAGCCTTGCTACGGTAACTTTCTTTGGGTTATACACTTCCCAACGAGTAGTCTGCTCTAAACTTGTTATTAAATCTCGAATTTGCACCAAACCTCTTGTAAATCTACTGGGTAAAACTAAAAACTGAACTGAAAGAAATAATTATATGTTTGTTTTCTATGTCGTTCTTCACTGTCCTTCTCTAAATATATGGCCAAGGTTTCTATGTATGTTTTAATTTAAGAATTCAAATTTTTTATTTTTGAAAATTTTAAGAAACCTCTACTGGTAGTTATTATGTGCATCGATCCTTAAGTCTAACAAGTGGAATAACATAATTTTGACAAACTTAAGCTTGGTCACTGCTCGTTATTTTGGCAATTCCAATGTATGGAATATATGTTGCATGTGCAAGATTAATTATTATTATGTCCTTGTCAGTTGTTGGAGATTATTCATGATAAAACTCTGGAACCATGGTCTCCTCGATGCACGCTCGCTGAACAATTGTAATCTTATATTTGAGCAACAACAGCAAGACCATGATACAGATACTACACAATGCTGAAACTGCCAAGGTTCAACAATGATCTTGTCAGATATCTTTATGTTCATGTGGTACTGAGGATTGGTGTAAACATTATTGTTTGTCAATTTTTATGTGCTTCTTTAGCACTGTAAGTTTATGCATTCTTGTTTGTACATGTATATACTATTCGACAATGATACCGTTTAGAATTTATTTATTTTTGGGTAAATAATACGTGCTTGTACCGTAGTACTATAGTGCTAAGTAGCGCAGTTTCATTCTTGTTTTGGATACTATTGGGAAAACTGTTTCTGCTGTGAGCAAGTCCCTGTACCGTCTCATGCTGCGAACTTTATCCTAAAAAAAGCTATGAATTTCAAGTTTTAGATGTTTAATATTACTGTTATTAATTGTACGTCTGATATGAATCAAGTCAGGAGGCATTGATTGTTCAAGTAGTGTAGTTCCCAAGATGATTTTGCAATAAAGTTTAATGGTGGATTCATTGACTTGTTAACTTCAACATAAATAAGAATCTCAATATTATCTTCCATAATCGAAGCTATGAAATTTGATATACCTAAAAAGAAATAAACAAGCTAGCTTGTAGAGACAGAGATTTCATTATTGAAGAAGAGTTGAATTTTGTTATACAATGACTGAATGATTTACACTTGTGAGTAGTACAAGACTAACATTATCCTAACTGATTAATATGTTATTCTCCAATTGAAGCAATCACGCATCTAATTAACCTTATGATTGGGCAATAATAACACATGGATTGCAAGTACAGTTAATATATATTGAGAGATACAAGTAACTAATGTATAAATAAATTATATAAAATATATATATCATATATGTCAATCAATAAAATATTTAATTAATAGATATTTTATAGGTAGTAGCTAACAAGTCGCTACTTGAAATAAGATGTATTATTACGTCGGAATCTGAGCACTTAGTAAAAGAGAGAAATATAATAGAACAATTTGAAAGCCTCTTAAAAGCGCTTCACCTTGAAAGCATGCGCTTGTCGTGTCTCTTTGGCAGCCTACAGGAGGTGAGCAGTCTTTACTGATAAAAAATTTTCAACTCTTCTAGCATTTCTTAGATTTACAAATTACAAGGTGCGTGACATGATTATATTTACGCTTATTTTTATTTATTTAATAATTAATTATCTTTGTCTTTTTCTTTTTGATTAATATCTTAATGGTGCTATATTTATATGCGATTAATGTAGCCTGAGGGGCACTTTCAATTCTTCTAATAATTAAGCATCAAATTAAATGTTTTAATTTTCACTTTTTGTACTTCACTACTTTATCTTTGTTTAATAATAGTTCTTGTAACAGTTAAAGTTAAAGTTGAGCTTTTGCTTTTAATAGTAATTACTCCAATGCACTTGTTTAGAGATTAGAGTTGAGGTTGAGTCATCAATCGTGGTAAAAGCTTTGCACTCGTTCTTAGAGACGAAAGGAGATTTGAGAATATTGAACTTGATCAGTGCCGAATAAAGGAAAATGTTAGGAAAGCAGACGGATACGGATGGATGTGAAATCAGTGTTTGATAGGCCTTCAAAGTGCCCCGGATAGAAGCGAGCTTATAGGCTACGAGAAATCTATAATTACATGATTTTGACATAAAAAATTTGGAGGAGAATAATCTGAAGCAAACATCCCAGGCCAGGAGTATCCTCCAGAGAAAAGAGATGAAGTCAGGAGAGCCTATTTAGCTAAGGGGCTACATAAATTTAAATTTCAAGATGGAAGTTATCCTCTTAACAATGACAAAAAACCTCGACGATTTTGTGGTAGTTGGTTCAGTATTTTTCCCGGTTGGTTAGAGTATTATCGCATCTTGATGCAACTATTGTCTCTGTTTTCTCTTTGAAATGACCAAAAATTATGGAGTCTAATGTCTTCAGCATTCGAGGTTTCAGAATTGGAGAAAAGTAAGTGCGGAAAAAAAATTTTTTTCTAACTCATATTGGTAAATACCCTTGTTCATTTCATAATATTGTAGTGAAGAAATGTGAAAATTTGTTGAATCAATCAAGTCATATTCAACATTCTTATGAGACCCATAGATCGGAGAAAAAAGTAAAGAATAGATTGCGTCTCAAGACATCAATTGACAGTGTTCATTGGTTATATTTTCAAACTTGTATATTTAGAGGACATATTGAAAGTGAGGGTTCGAAGAATCGAGGTAATTTCATTGAAATGGTAAAAATCATAGCATCTTATAATGATAGCGTTACAAAGGTGTTTTAGAAAATGCTCCTTACAATACCAAATATACTTCACATTTTATTCAGAAAGAGATTTTGAGTATATTTGCTAGCAAAGTGAGAACTCATATTCGGAAAGAAATAGGAGATGCAAAATTTTGCATACTAGTTGATGAATCACGTGATGAAGCAAAAAGAGAGCAAATGACTATCGTTTTGAGAATTGTTGATGTAGATGGATTTATAAGAGAATGATTTCTTGATTTGGTGCATGTGAAAGATACTACATATGCGACTCTCAAAAAGGAATTATGCAAAGTATTTTAACTGGCGTGGATTGATGTTGGTTCATTCGGACCAAAGGGTATGATAGTGCGAGAAGTAATATGAGAGGAGGAGATGGAATGGATTGCAAAGCATTATTTTGAAGGATTGTCCATATGCTTATTTGTGCATTGTTTGCTCATAGATTGCAACTTGCTTTGAATTCTTTGTTTGAAAAATGCTAAATTTCGTGAATTTTTTACAAATTTAGTTTTTCATTGTGAATATTATTGAAAGAAACCGTCATCTAAATGCCATGATCAGCTACAAGAGAAAAAGTTTCTTCAAGTTCAACATTTGTTGGAGCTTGATGAACTTGAGACTGAAAGGGGGCAAATCAGATTGGGACACTCAAGCGTGCAGGAGATACTCGTTGGAGTTCACATTTCTTTTCAGTTTGTAGTTTTATTGAGATGTTCGATGCATCCTTCTCAGTTCTAGAGACTATTATAAATGATCCAAGGCTAATTATCGTCAACGAGGGGATGCTAATATAGCTTGTAAGTACATGCCATCATTTGATTTGGTGTTGATCTTGCATTTGGTGAAACAAATTATGGGTACAACACATTCACCTTGTCAAGCTCTTCAACAAAGCTCTCAAGACATTGTTAATGCACTTCATTTAGTTTCATCTTCAAAAGTTCTTATTCGAGAGAGTGAGATGAAGGGTGAACCAGAACTGCTCCAGAGGTGAGGCTTTTTGTAATCAAACATGGTTAAAGTTGATTTGAATGTTCACTTGTGTGGACGCCGAGGGAGCCAACAAAAAGGGATATGACTCTTGAGGAATATTATAGAGTTGGTATCTTAGCCGTGGCAATTGTGAGGAGTTAACGAGCTTAATAATTCGCTTTAATGAGAATTCAATGGAACTATTGACTTTATATAATTCTTTAGTTCCAAAGATGAGTTCAAAATCATTATTATTGATCAAATTTTAAGGCTTATTGAGAATTTCTATCACGGTTGATTTTAGCAACCAGAAGACCCTTTTAAAGTTTCAACTAAGACATTTCATTATTGAGGCGCGTGATAAAATTAAAGAGCCTTTCAACCATAGCCGAGTTCTGCATTTCATTGGCCAAATCTGAGAAGTCAAAGGTGTACTTTCTTGTTGATCGATTAATTCATCTCATTTTAACTCTTCCTATTTAACTATGAGTTGAGCGCTTTTTAATTTATGAAGATTGTGAAAATAAGATTGCGCAATAAGGAGAGATGATTCTTAGGCAATTTGGTTGTTTATATTGAAAAAGAATTGATGAAAAGCGTTACGATACAGATTCTATCATCGAGGACTTCAAGAATATGAAAAAGCGTCGAGCGGAGTTTTAGTTTTTTTAGTATTTTGTTTTTGTTCTTTTGACATATTTTGTTCTTTTGACACTTACTGGATATGTAATATACCCTTTTTTGTCATTTTTTATTCTTTTTTGCATTTCTTTCGATAATTCTTAATCGGTTATTTCCCATTCATTTTATACTCAGCTACGCGGCTGGTGATGGAATACTTCCTGCCAGTGTGGTTAGTTAATATATTTGTAGCTTTGTTCTTTCGTAGGAAAGATGTGCCAAAATGCTTTGAGGCCAAAATAATGATCGATGTCATGTATTTGACTTTTTGGTAAAATACTCCGAGATTCTTTGAATACCTAACTTCGACTAGCAGGCGAACTAATCAAAAGTAATTTTAGAGGTTACTTGTGCCATACCCTTCAGCTCTCCATAGCTTTTTGAGTCAATTGATTGTTTCTTATTTTTTCATGAAATTGGAGAATCACATAATGTGATAACATATCTTGTAATGATCTTCGTGTAGATGAACAAGCAGCCCAATCGGAATCAAAAAAGCCTTTCAATTGTAATATACAATCCCCACGAGGCAAAATCTCATGTCCTAAAGTGGCCCTTGAGCGGTGAATACTATTTCCCTAGCGAAATTTCTCGACCACAAATTTACGTCTATTTCCCTTAGCGAGCGTAAGCATGGAGAATTCAATCCAGCATTACCGCGTTGAGTCAAAGTTAACGAGTTTTTTGTAGTGTGCGCTCGTTTAACGTTCCACACGTGCAGGTGCATGTGCATTAAGTTAGCAGCGCGTCACGCGGTGCGTGGACTATATAAGCGATTTCTTAAGTTTTATTGTTCAATTTTTTTTAATTATTAATTAATATTAACATATAATTGATTATTACTAATTTATCAATTATTACTTGATTATATGTTATTAAACTAATTTATATGTTATTAATTTATCAATTTTTTCTATCAATTATTAAATTAATTAACCATTATTAATTAAAGTAAAAGAGCACACAAATTTTTTTATACTTTGAGTTAGCTAAACGCCCGATCTTAGTGTGACTAAAAGCGTGGATAATTTATTTGAAGCACACTAACTGTGTCCGTTAGACCTTATTTTCTATTTTCATGTTTGACATAAATAATCAATATAATTTATTTATTCAAATAGTTACCATAAATAATTTCATATTCTAATACTAACTTGAACATTATTAACTTTAACTTTTAACAAAAAAATTAAAAGACATCAAAATAATTATTTAAAATCCAAACATGATGAGATAAACAATATATATAGAACAATGACTATATTAACGAAAAACATAAAGACAATCTTAGTCACATGAACATAATACATTAAACAATATTAACTTTGACATTAAAAATATATTCACATTTATTAAATTTAACATAAAAATTAAAACTAGAGATCTTGAAATTACAACTTACCAATTTATTGTTGGATGAACTCATTTCCAAAATTCTTAGACAAAATTAAAAATTATTTTTTGAAGTTAAAGTATGATTTTCTTATACTTTGAAATGAAAAATGATTAAGGTTTTTGAAGATGAAAACTTGTAGATCGTGTAAAAGTTTCATCACAGTTATAACCAACTTCAAATCTACCATAATTAATATCGAAAATTAATTAGCCAACTATAATTGTACTTTTTATATCCATTTTTTCTAAAAATTAAAGACATCACAGATTGTCAAGCCAACACACACGAGGCCTCCTCATTTAGGAAACCAACGAGCACAACACATATTATTTATCTAGTTAAACATACGCGGTGCACATTGGATTAGAAAATAAATATACATAGCACACGTGAATAATTCATTTGAGGACATTATGTGTCAGTTAAAGCCTTATTTTTCTATTTTCATGTTTGACATAAATTATCAATATAATTTATTTATTTAAATAGTTACCATAAATAATTTCATATTCTTATACTAACTTGAACATTATTAACTTTAACTTTTAACAAAAAAATTAAAAAACATCAAAACAAAAAATTAAAATATCAAAACAATTATTTAAAAAATATCAAAAAAATTATTTAGTCAAATGGTAACATAATACATTAAACAATATAAACTTTGACATTAAAAATATATTCACATTTCTTAAAGTTAACATAAAAGCTTAAAATTAAGAATCTTGAGTACAACTTACGGGTTTTATTGTCGGATGAACTCATTTCCAAAATTCTTAAACAAAATTAAAAATTATTTTTTGAAGTTAAAGTATGCTTTTCTTATACTTCTCAAAACTTTAATTACCAAAATCAATAACTACATTAATAACTAATAATAATAATTGATTTAATACAATAATTAATAATATTAAATTTTAAAAATAACATCTATTATATTGGCGTGCGTAGAGTGTGCTCTTATACTAATAGAACATGCTCTATCTTATGTTCAATTTGATTTCAACAAGTCTGTGTTAGGTGATATGTACATTTCATAAGAATTGTTTATTTACGAGAAATTAAAAAAGAACGCTTAATCTTGCGAGTTTGGTGTAAGTTTGAACAAGTAATGTGCCCGTTGGGTTAAGTTTGAACAAGCAATGTGCAAGTTGGTATAAGTTTGAAGAGCTTCAACTCAGATTATTCAAGAGACTTTAAACTATTATTTGAAGCTAACTTTTACCTTTGTAGGAGCATTTCATCCATAGTACCATCACTCCACATCTTTAACACTCTTGAATCCCTCTTGGCACAACTTTTAATCCAAGAACTTGACGTTGCGTAGTTAACTTTGATGATCTTACGACTTCTCGATACCAATGGTCTTGTGCTTACTAAATAAAGTATATCACTTTGAAGTCCTCCATGAACATCTTTCTAACATGACTACATAAAAACCTTGTCGCATGTTAGATAGTAAATCAATGTTTTGGTAATCATCAAAACAAATATTACAAACACATAATCGAACATTCTCCTCCTTTTTGATGATGTCAAAACATTGATGTCAAACACAAGTCAATAAAAGAGTATTGGCATGGTTTGCATATATATACGTGCTAAGTAATGAAGACAAGACAATTAGGCAATATATAGCATGGTATAATATGGCATCTTAGCATGATATATAGCATCACATTCTTCCCCTTTTTGTCTCATAAAAAAGGTACAAATTAAGCATAATAAGATACCACAAACATGTTAACTAAGGATAATGATTTTAGCACATTTGGCATGATTCATACAAAAGTGAAAAAAATAAACAATGAAGCACAAAGCAAGTGTATATGACATCACATATAAATCCATTTCAAAATCCAACCTAAAAAGGTGTAACAAATAGAACAAGTGAAGTCAAACATATGTCATGAAATGATTAAATTAAGAAAAATGACATATGATAAAATATCACTTCAATTATCTTTTTCAAAAAGTTTGAAAAATTAAAAGAGAATAAGTAATAGGATCGTCCCTCAAACAAAGTTATCATTGGGTAAAAGAATATCATAAGTTTGTCATTCATCCCTCGAACAAAAAATCTCTTAGGGACGGCAAGACTCAAGTACAATATCATCTTGAGTAGAAGAGAGACCCTCGAATCTCTACAGTTTCATTGGGCAATCATTTAGGAACAAAAAATGATATGTATGGTGTGTATTACACCATTGTTTTGGTGGAAATCAATGAGAACTGATTCCGTTTATTATGCCCGTTGCGACAATTGTGTATCGATTCATTTTACAGTTAGGTTAAATGTGATTGCTCCGAACTTAGTGTTCAACTTAGTAATTATATATTACTAGTGTGGGTTCGTGATAATTTAAGGGGTTATGAGTGATTGCTAGATGCTTTACTCGTTAATCGTTATAATAATGAGTGGTCAATTATTACATTATTATCTATTTCTTATTATCTGAGTCTAGAAGATTCACACACATCGTGGCCGTTGAGTTATATTTCATGTATGAAATTAAAGAAGGCGTATAATTGAGAAATGTATTTCTCAATTACAAGGAGTTCTACATTTTATGTGGAATATCGATTGAACAAATAGAATCAATTAAATAGTTATTTAATTGGTTTGAGAATATTTAGTATTTATCGATAAGCATTATTGATATTGACTAGATACTATTTAATTAAGCTAATTAAATAGTTCATTTCGTCCATGGCTTCATTTAGTGTCTTAGCGAACTAATAGAGTTAGCAGTGGCCAATAACTTGCTTGAGGTTCAAACTATCGAGAACTGTTTTTGCTTTAGCTATATAAGCAAACTTTAGGGTTTTTCATGATAGAACAATTTTAGAAAATAATTTTCATCAAAAACCCTAAAGTTGCATCCCCCCACCCAGCGAAATATCTCCGAAGGAATTTTTCTTGGGTTTTTGGTTTTTGTTCATCCTTGTTTACTAGCATAAATCGGTTCTTGATTCAACCTCTCCTGGTGTGGACCAACTAGAGATATCATACAATTGATATTGCTTTGAAGGGAAGTCAAATTCACGTTGTGAATTTAGCGTGTGTGGAATTTTGAGGTGGAATTCTTCCGTCTGGCATTGTAAAGTGCTACCGTATATTGTAATTATATGTATTTGTTGAATAATGTAATATTAAACACTTTAAGATCCCCGAAATTATGGATTTGTATTTATACTAAATATATGTAGTATTTTAAATCGATGGCATCATGAGCGAGATTAAAGGAGTGCTTTACATTATTATTTTTTAGCTAACTTGTTTATTTTTTATCAATTTTTATTTGATTAATTAGCACGTTACGTATATTTGAATTGATAAATATATGATGAGAATAAATCACCATGTTCTTGATTGATTTACATGTGTTAAAAGTTTATGATGATATATTGCTTATCATATTTTGTTAACATTTGTTTCCTAAATTAAAGGGCGATTTAATTGGTTTTGTTTCAAAAGCAGTTTTGTAAAAAGCGTGTTTGGGGCATGTAAACGTTTTGTAAAATTACAATCTAATTTTTCTGGAACTCCGATAGCACGTGGAAGATCTCCAATAGAATTTCATAATTTTGGATTTTCTAAGTACCTCAAAACAAATTTGAGATTTACCGAATTTGTTTAATTAATAATTAAATATGAAAAATTTATTTTAATGAGCGACCAGTGGGATTTGTTCAAAGAAAATTATGAGAGTTTAACTTGTTTGAATTTCATAAATTTTGAAAAATTTTAAAAGCCTCCAAAATGATTTTACAAATGAATTAAATTAAATCTGAAAAACCGAGTTAAATATGGTAACATTACCATAAATCGGCCGACCGACTTCCGGCGACCCTACGGGGCGCGTCCGGTGTCGGATTGGGCCGATTTTGGTACCAAAATGACGGCCGGACGACGACCTACGGCGGGTGCCCACTTGGCGTGTCGGCGGTTGACTTACGTCGTAGATTAAATCCGAGCCCATATAACGTGTACCTAATTTTAAAAACCCTAATTCTGAATTTATTCCTTATTTCGGTTTCTAAAATTATGGGATTAGTTATATTCGGTTTTATTGATTATTTGTCATTTAATCACCCTAATTGATTGTAATTAATTATGTGATGACAATTGATTAATTTCCTTTATATTATATCTTTTTTTAAATTAATTTAAAGTGATATAACAATTATAGTAACAATTTCACTATAATATATTTTTAGAATATATTTGTGATATATTTTATTATAATATGTATATGGTTAATAATTATCGGTAATAATTATTATGACCATACTCGAGTCGTCTTGCCCATACAGAGTTGGAATAAATAAATCAACCTGTCTCGAGTCGCATCCCCGATGGTTGACGAAAATCCCACTGTTTAGTACCAATAAAACGATAGTTTTGATAAAAGTAAAAATGAGTTCGAAAACCCAAAATGTTGTATCTGAGTTTAACCAATAAATTGGCACCGCTGGTTCAAAAGCAGTGTAAAATTCCATCATATCGAGTCTCGAAATATTCCACAAATAGTTTACAATATTTCCAGCATCGAAACAAAATATGAAAAAAAGCGAGTACATGAAGCCAGAAAAAGGTAGTACTTGGGGATCCCCAGCTTGTCCTCGCTTTAAGTAAAATCCGCATTGCACCCACGAACTCTCGCCGGCTTCGCTTTGATTGGCGCATCGTCGAAGGTGGGAAAGGGGTAAGCTCGACAACTTAGTGGAAACGGATCACCTGATGGTAACTACTTCGAATGAAGGCTTTCGTAAGGGATAAATATATATGTATGCGTGGCGAAAAGGATGGATAAATACAATTATACATATATAATCTGAAATATCTTAACTACCGAGGCATCGTAACGGGTTAACCGTCATTGACAAATGCACAAGTTATAGAAATTTAACTTTACGTTAACTCATAGGTCATATTCCATATCATATAACCAAACAATACCCGGCAAATTCTGCATACGTTCATACTTCGACCGCCAATAAAATAACTTACAAAAAATGAAACCCGCAATAACATCATATATAGCAATTCATCGCTTTTGGCCAGCTCGCCGCCGAGCTTGGCCCCAACAACAACATATCCTTTTTTTCCTCGAAATTTCGCCTTGAACACCAACATAAATCATATCCTTTCGGGCTAAACGCCGAACAATTCTGCAATACAACAAATTCGTACAAAACACATACTCGGCATCATACCGGCATCCTCAAATCAAACAATTCTGAAACCACACATACAATGTCAGAAACATACAACCATCCGCGATAGTCTCGATGCTTGGCATCCATAACACACAATACATAAATTCGTACAAAACCTATACCTTAGATATATACTCCGGATACGTCCATAACACAAATATACTGAGACATGAATACACTGACATAAGCATACTCGAGAAATTTCACTTAAACATAAATATACTCAAACATAAATACCCTCGATAAACACACCATAATGCCACCCTAATCGACCACCATACAAGTCGACATTTCACCGTCTACTTGTATACACACGAGATAAGTTCATAACACGAGATACATTGTCGCGACCAAACACATCCTACGCTCAAACATAAATAAGATAACAAAGCGGTGATAAATCCCCCACTTGGCTGGTACGGCTGGCTGTGATCAATCGATCCTTTACTTGGCCCCATTCACTACGTCCAGAAATGCGAGAGCAGAAACATTTCGAAAACATAATCACAACCGTAATCATTTGACCCGCTTTATCTGATTTAAATACTAGACCTTTTTAGCCCGTTTGATTATAAATTGACAACTTCGTAAAGATTACTAACTATGTTTCAATAACAACCAATTTAGATGACAACCACCGATTGCCAACTAGAATTCGATGTCGTACATATCCTATTCGGATGCCCAACATTTCCACATAATTTCAATCAATCCAATTTCAACTTTTCCCAATTAATTTAACCATAACTCTGACCACAATCACTAAGTTCGACTTCTTACTTGAAAACCTACTAAGATTAATTCTGACCTATTCTCTCGGCATGTAATTCATAATTGTATCCCCAAGCAATCGATAACGATCCTTAACTTGTTACATTAACACTTCCATTTAGCGAGAAGTCAACCCACGATCGCTTTAGAAAGTCAATTCGACTATATGACACTTTCTATCCCAAATATAAATCCTTATCAATTCCTCACATTTATAATTTAAGCCTAAACACTAATTCTATTCAATATTATATCAAAAATCAAAATCCAACCACAAAAGTTTAAAAGTCTTGGCCTAAAACATCCGAGAAATTTCATCAAACCTGATATTTCAACTCAATAATAACTAATTTCTGTCCCAAGAATCGGTGGAGCGATAAAATTAGCGAAATCACAAAAAAGTCAGCAAAGTCAAAGTTGGGAGATTTCACAAAATACTCAAAAAGATCGCACCTTTTTTACCTTGAAACGACGAGGATGATGAGGAGAAACTCTCCCGAAAATTTTAGCTCCAAAGCTTGAGGATTGAGGGAGAAAATTGAGGAAGAAAATTCGAAAATGGTGAGAGACTTCTCACGGTGGAACGCGGCAGGGAAGAAGGAAGAAAAGAATGGATTTTGGGCTCATTTGGGCTATTATGATGACTCTTAAGTGAAATTTTGGGCCCATTAGCCCCAAACGGTGAAAATTAGCGTTTTAATTCGATCATTACTTCTCGTTTTAACTTATTTCGACAACTAACTTCCGAACATTAACATTAACGAACATAAAATATTTAGTGGGTCCCAAATTCACGAGTAAAATTAAAAATCTCGTATCTTAGTTTATTTTATTAGCGGATCGCTACCGAGTTATTACAGTATGGTGACTTTATGTGTATGATAGTGAGTTTATATTAATTAATTTTAATATGTGTAATAACATGGATTAATTAATTTGATAATTACAAACATGCATTTTCAATTCCATTTAAAATATTTATTAAGTTCATTTATATGATTTAATAAAGTGCCTATATTTTGTAATGGTGATTGGAATGAGTATATATAGATAATACCCCATTTATTTATTTTTCGATGCAACGAGCAAGCCAATATTGTAAATGAACTTACAGTCGTATTTTCTTGTATTTATTTATTTATTATTTTACCCACTTGAAGCTTACTTGTTGTCTACAAGATGGGTTAGTATATAAATATTGTAAGCAAGTGAAGATATTGAAGATCATTTCACGGTGGTGGTACTTGGTGGACTCGGTTGGATCGGAAGTCTGAGATCACAAAATTAGGACTTATGTTAGTATTTGATAAATACTTGTAATAGGTTTGAGGACCCTGCTCATTATATCTCTTGAATGTGCATTACTTGTTTTTATTTTCATGTTGCATGTATTTGCTTGATTATGTGTTAGTATGCATGAGTAAATCAAAACAAAGCCAACTAATAATCTCATAATTAAAATTCATGAAAGTATCAGCCCGATTTTAAAAATTTGTACAATAAATTGCATCGATTAGGCGCACCGTGATGGCGGGTGTTACAAATATTGCATTTGATATGACAATGGATCATGTTGAAGTGGTTACACACTAACGTTGTGGGCTTTAGGATGATCGATCAAGTAACACTTTGGTTTAATTGGTATGCTTAACACCAGGTTTTTTCGGATATACAAATTTTAGGTAGCATCTTGTAAGAGATCTTTAGTGACCACAAAGAAGTTATGCGGTTTACATAATTGGTTGACAGCCTACTATTATAAGCTGGATTCAAAATGTATCTTGATGTTCTTAGTTTGAATTTAAGTATAATATATCTTTGATACTAATATATTTCGTGAGATTTGAAGTATTTAGTATTTACTTTACAATTTATTTGTAAGTGTTTTTAGCGTGATAGTTTCTTTGATGCATTTATTTTATTTACTTATTCTTGTAGAATTAATATATACCACTATTGCTACCCTAGAACTGCAGCGAGCTACATTAACTTTCATTGCGTGTGTGATGGTGCAAATTTTGAGGCGTGGTCTCGTGAGTTGAAAGGTTGTCTTGAGGATTGCGGGATAGAATCGTCTTGTATAAAAGGAAATTCCTATAAGACCTTGTGAGGGCGTTGATATTATGCGTGGAAGGAAGAAATATGAGTTGCGTAAGAAGGACTCTCTAGCATAAAATGTCTTATACTTAATCGGATGGAGCCGAAGTTTTGAGGCTACATATGATGAAATATCACGTATATGACATTTGTCGAGGAAGCTCTTGAGTGAATGAAGGAGGCGTCTGAGAATATGAGAAATCTGAGACTTTCGTGCTCTCGTTATTGCTGAGGCAGCTGCGGCAATTCGATTCTTGGCTTGAGGTGATGGATGCAGCCAGCGTGCGAATCGCCGGGATGAGAGATAAATCCCAAGTTAAAATTTCTTTATCACCATGAATGCTGCTTTAGTCAGTATGTCTAGATGCAGCCGAGGCTATAGCGAGTACAAGGCCGATCAAGCCTGTAGAGATTCATAAACAAATAACCATTGTTGATGCTCTTGAATTTTTGGATATGAACAAGAGGTCTTCGCTTCTCACGCCGTTACCTCTAGCGATGCTTGTCGCAAGGCAGAGAAGGGCAAGGGTATGCTGGATAATCTGCCCACATTTATTATTCTATTTCGAAGTCATTTAGGCGGCGCGTAGGAAGTGTCGAGATAAGAAAATGGTTTAATAAACACGAGCCTAAAGGTGTGTATGTTATTAAAGTTTGTACAACTCTAATTCTACTTCGTGGGTGCTAGGCAGGGTTGTGGTTCTCATATTTGTAAGTAATATCAGGGAACTCAAGTCAAGTAGAAGACTTCGAAGAGGAAATGGATCTACGTGTGGAGAAAATGGCGCGAAGGTTGCATTCCTTGCGGTAGGATCCATTAGTTTAGAATTGCCCACCGGGTCTTGTTTTGAATATCTCGGTTTACTATGTACTGCAATTTCGCAGGAATATTATTCTATTTCTATTTTTGAATAATGATGGTTTTCATTTTCAATAGATCCCGATAGAATTTAGGATGTGAGAATGGGGTAGTATTTGGTACGCCTCCCTTCAAAAAATGGTTTATCACGTTTTGAACTTATGATTAATGAGTCATATAACATAAACTTAAAAGCGGAATAAGCCCTAACGACTTAAACCAAAACATACCTATGGCATTGCGAGACTATGTCGCGTGCCGAGCGAATCGGTAAAGCTCCGCTCCGGTGAAATACTTGAAGGTTTCGATTATGAATCATCGATAAGTGTGAGTCTTGCCTTTTGGGCAAAATGACCAAAAATGCCTTTCAGCTGGCTTAAATGAAAGGGCAAGTAATTTGTTAGGGGATCATACATAGCGATGTATGTGGGCCCGATGAACTGTCTGCAAAAGGAGGTTATAACTACTTAATTCGTTTATTGATGACTACGGTAGATACGGTTTTGTGTATACGATGAGACACAAAACAGAGTCGCTGAGAAATTCAAAGAGTTCCAAATGAAGTACAAAACCAATTGAACAAGACAATAAGATTCTCGTGCGATAGAAGTGGAGAATATTTGAGTCATGAAGTTCAATACTAAATCTTAGAGAGTGTGGTATTGTTTCACAACTTCATCAATGAGCAGCCAAAGCATGATGGCGTGTCAGAAAGGAGAAATCAAACCCTTCTTGACATGGATTCGATGCTGTGATGAGCCTGCTCGATCTGATTAATTTTTGAGGATATCTTCTAAGCGCGGCCACTTTACCTTAAACGGATGTCGGCATTCGGCCAGATAAAACTCCCATGTGAAGCGTAGTTTGGGAAAGATTCCCAAGTTGGAGTTTTTCTCAAGATTTGGGGGCTGTGAAGCTTGCGTTGAACATTGGCCCGGAAGATAAACTTGCGCCAAATCGTCAAGCGTCTTTATTTCATAGGATATCCAAGGAAAGCAGGTTGGTTACTATTTCTGCACGAGCGGGAGAATAAAATCTTCATTGCTAGAGCGGGGAGTATTCCTTGAAAAGGAATATTTGTCGAAAAGGACTAGAATTAATGGTGTTCATCTTGATGAAGCTCTCAAGGCGATGAAGTCAGTAATAGATGCCATCTAATCTGGGGAGGCATCTGACACTTCCACAAATTGGAATCTTCATTCATAAAGGACCGGAGTTCTTGATCCCACAGGGGGAAAATGTGGAAAGACAGCCCTTAGAAGATCCAACATGGATCGTCACGAACAGGCTTTATTTGGTATGGTGAAAGGCTCATCATTGAAAGTGGCGAGTCCACTTCTTACAAAGAAGCAGTAGACCAACATAAAGGATCTTGACAAATGGCAAATAACCATGCAATTTGAGATGGATTCTATGTACCCAACTTGAGGTTTAATTACATTGTTGGATTCTCCAAATGGGGCTCGCCCTGGCCAGATATAAATGGGTATTTAGAAGAAACATGATAAAAGCGGAAAGCGTTGATGTTTTTCAAAGCTAGACTTGTAAGCGAAAGGTTTCAAACAAGTTCACGAGTGATTTGCGGTGGCTTACTGCCCGATGGCTATGCTTAAATCCATCGGATAATCTTAGATTCTTTGCATTTCACTTGACTATGAAATATGGAAAATGGAAATAAAAGCGCTTTCTGAATGGAAATTTAGAGGAAAATGTGTACATGGTACAACACCTCACGCTTTACATGTCACAAGGACCTAAGAAGGTAGGGAAAATTGCAAAAGTCCATTTATGGTCTTAAGCGAGGCATCCATGATTGGAATCTACTTTTGATGAATCAATCAAAGAGTTTGGTTTCATCAAGAACAAAAGAACAATCTTGTGTATACAAGAAGGTAAATGGGAGTTATGTATCGTTTAATAGTCACATTATCGATGACATGCCTTATCATTAAACAACGTAGAGTTACTAAACTCGATCAAGTTGGTATGCAAATATTTCTCAATGAAGGACTTAGACGAAGCACAATATATACTTGGAATAAAGATCCACCGAGATCGAGCCAGGAGGCTGATTGGACTTTGTCAGGATACTTATGTGAATAAGGTACTGCAAAGGTTGGCATGAGTAATTCAGAGAAGAATTAATATCACATAAGACATGGAGTTCAGCGAGCACCAGTATCCCACTACTGGATTACAGGGGTAGACATAATGAAGGAGACATACCTACGCTTCGGCTATAGGATCCATCATGTATGTGCATGTTGTCGCAGCTGGGCAATGTCTTATGCACTAAAGTGTAACCAGTAGATGCAAGCTAATCGGGTGGCCAATGGATTGCGATTGAAGTGCATCTTGAAGTATACGAAGAACTAAAGATACTTTCTTGGTATATGATGGAGGCGAAGAGTTAGCGATGACGAGGGTACACAGCCTTGAGTTTTCAAGCCCAGCCAGAGGCAGCCTCGTTCGTCACAGGCATGTATTTTTGTCTCGAGGTGGAAGGCGGTATCTTGGAGGAGTTCCAAAGCAGTATTGTTGCCGATTCTACCACGAATGCGAGTACATCGCGTCTAAAGAAGCATGTTGGATAAATAAATTAGTGACCAAACTTGATGCAGTACCCGGCGTTGAGGACCGGTGGAATTTGCTTTGTGGCAATCTTTAGGCGTAAGCCAAGCTAAGGAATCCGGGCACATCTACAGATCCAGAAAAAACGCATTACTCGATATCACGATTAAGGGCTAATAGCGATAGAGGTGATGTCAAAGTAATGTAAAGAAGTAGAAGCGAGAGAGGCCAATGCGGCCCGACCCTTTACTAAACCACTAAGTCGAATAAGCGTGATGAAGCGTCACGGCGACAGCTGGGTCTTAGGCAGATGTCGCGGTGGTGTTAGGTTAGGCGGAGATGGGTAATAGCCATCTATTGTGTTTGTGAACAAATATTTGAGTATTCTTGATTCTTATATTTTTAATATATTTGGTTGCTATGTCTATATGTTTAAATTTACACATGTAGTATATCGCCGATGAGTGAAAGGTAAATACCTAGGTTAGTCTATGTTTTTCTAGAGAAATACTTGTGAAGCGTAATTACACCTCTTCAAGCCTAGAAACATACAGGATAACCAAAGGCCTTGGTGGAATCTTTGATAGTTAGAGGCGACAAGCATCATATGACTAACACATGGTGTTTTGAATAGTGATCAAGATTGATCACGTTAGCTGCTGAGGACTAGATCGATACCGTGGGTTGCCGGTGCACGGTGACTAGGGGCTGGTATGACGGCAATTCATAGAAGATATGTATATCGTGTCCTATGATATTTGTTTAGAATTTTAAGGTCGTCAATTCTTAGACCTACGATATATAACTATACATTGCTCTGAAGCTCACGTACTTTGACTATGACGAAGCGTGCACTTTAGCGGGGATTATAACGGCATATGTTGGGTCACACAGTGAGTGTAGATGTTGATATATTGGGAGGGATTTGTCCGTACTTGATATACAACGAAGATCTCAGGCCTCTCATACCGTTGGTACTGATTGATTTATGGGGCGCCACAGCTTGTTAATTCATTACTCGAGTAAAGAAAGTTGTGGGTGTTTCATGACACACTTCTTATGGTTAGCCTACGACTAGAGATCGCTTGATAAAGGAATTGTAAGATAATCGTCCAAGGGCAAGTGGGAGTGTTGGAAATCAATGAGAATTGATTCCATTTATTATGCCCGTTGCGGCGGTGTGTATCAATTCATTTACAGTTAGGTTAAATGTGATTATCGGAAGCAGTGTTCAACCCAGTAATTTTATATTACTAGTGTGGAGTTCTCGTGATAATTTAAGGGGTTATGAGTATTTAATAGATCTTTACTCATTAATCGTTATAATAATAGTAATTGGTGGGTATTATTATTATCTGTTTCTTATTATACGAGCCTAGAGAGTCGCCTGTCTGAGTGAATTGATTATTTCATGTATGAAATTAAAAGAGAGCTGTATAATTGAGAAATGTATTTCTACTCAATTACAAAGGGTTCTACATTTTATGTAGAATATCGATTGAGCAAAATAGAATCGATTAAATAGTTATTTAATTGGTTTTGTATATTTAGTATTTATCAATAACTTGAAGATTATTGATATTGACTCGATACTATTTAATTAAGCTAATTAAATAGTTGACTCATTAGCGACTCATTAGTGTCTTTAACGAACTAATAGAGTTAACGAGTCAAGCTTAATACTTAGCGAGTTGCTATCGGGCTTGTTTAACTGGCCACATATAGAAAGCAAACTTTAGGGTTTTCATGACATAAAATTAGAAAATAATTTTCATCAAAAACCTAAAGTAGCATACTACAGTAGAATTCTCCAAGAAGTTTTCTTGGGTTTTTGGTTTTTTGTTCATCCTTGTTTACTAGCATAAATCGGTTCTTGATTCAACCTCTCCTGGTGTGGACCAACTAGAGATATCATACGATTGATATTACAACAAGGAGCTGAAGGGAAGTCAAATTCACGTTGTGAATTTGAAGCGTGTGAAATTTTGGTGGAATTTACTCCGCTGCACTGTAAGTACTCTGTTCATATATTGTA
This sequence comes from Lithospermum erythrorhizon, assembly GCA_019722365.1. Lineage (NCBI taxonomy): Eukaryota > Viridiplantae > Streptophyta > Magnoliopsida > Boraginales > Boraginaceae > Lithospermum > Lithospermum erythrorhizon. The sequence goes on along the minus strand of JADFUC010001062.1, from coordinate 177,433 downwards.
ATTATATGTATTTGTTTAATAATGTAGTAAGCACTTTAAGATCCCTGGAATTATGGATTTGTATTTATACTCATATATCGTAGTATTTTCCGTCGTGTTTAACAATGAAAATAGTTGAACTCGTATAACATGTATACGAAGTGGTTTAATAAAACTTGAAGAAAAGTGCTAAGAAGCATATAGTTTTTGGTAAAACTAGTTAGACTAAAAATCAATATCTTAAAGATAAAATGATTTGAATACGTTAATGCATTTTGTTAGTTATACACTTATTTAGGAATGATTTGGACACGTACTGCAGCGTATGGTATATCATCTAGGATACTAAAGCATGAAACAAAGAAGACCATGATATCCATAAAAGAAAATCCCTTTTTTGAAAGTATTATAACGTTTAAGTAAAAGGATAATGACAAGGATCGATTTGAGATATCAAACCATTTTGAAGCATGAAACCATCGAAATCGAAGAACCAAACAAACTTATGTAATCATATTAAGCACATTTGGTCCCTAACAACATGATACTTCTTGTTGCATGAACGTGCGATACATATAACCATGTCAATATAGATGAGCAATACAAAAACAAAACATGAGCATGGTTCAAAGATATTGTAATCACGATATGCAAGACATCGTAGAGAAGTGCATGAAATATGAGTGGCCAGATGCTCATAAATTATATGTCATGTTAAAAAGATAAAATAAAATAAGATAAACTTTAGAAATACTTCAATCAGCTTTTCTTCCTTTAAATATTTTCTCCTATCATTTTGAGCGATTTATCTTTTGCTCGTGAACTCCATTCTATTCATTTTCTTGAGCTTTATCTTTAAAGCATGTCTCTAAGTAGTTTTACATTTGACTTCTTGCTTGGCTTTAGCATTTTGATTTACCCGTTCTAGCCCGAGGCGATCAGCATAGTTTTAGCCAATGGTATTTCTGGCATTAAGCTCGAGTGAAGTATAGGTATCGATATATTGGATCCTTAGGATTAGTGAAGCCTATAACATACAAGATCCGCAGTCTATCACACTTTAAAAGCCCAAGTCATGTGAAATGTGTTCATGTAAGCATATTCATATAACAACAAGCATTAGTGCGTGGTTGGATGAAGTTTTTCTATGACCAGTCTTGACTGTTGGATGGACAATGCCGCGTATGGATTATACTCGATCAAGTGTTAAAACAATGAAGGGTTCGGTTGTGTCACTTGCTAATGGGCCTTGATGATTCCGTGTGAAGAAGATTTACTATCTATCAAAGATCTCGAAGAGATATTGCTTGATATTCAAGTAGTTGAGAAAAAGGCAAGTGTTGGAGTTTGGTAGGACTCGTTTACTTATGGAAGGTGGCGGATCTTCATCAAATACCTTTCCATAAGAGAGACCGAAAACCCTAGAAGACCTACACTATATATATTGATGTTAAATCGAAGAAGCGATTACGAAGATAATTTATTAAAAAGCATTGTTTCAAATTGAAGAGTATAAGCTATTTGTGTTTTAGTGTAGGTCGTGATTTGTGTTTAGAAGAATTCTCTAGTCTTCTAAACTAATGTACGATTGTTATAACTCCTTGTTGTGACAATCCTCGAGAGCTCTCATTGCTTTGTATAAATCGAACACTTGGTGAGTGTCGATTGAGGAGAAAAGAAGTAGGTGGATCCTAGACTTAATTCTATAGTGAAGGTTAGTTAGGGCGTCATGAAATGTGGATCATTTGTGTAAGTCCCTACTTGTAATAACTTCAAATTGATAGTGAAAATTCTCCTTGGGCAGCGCCCCAGGGCCGATAGGTTTTTACGAGGCGGGTTACCATTTTGTGTGTTCTTTACTTTTGCGTATTTTCACTTTTTGTTTCCAACTGGTATTGATCGTTGGATTGACAACTGGTCATTTGTCTGGTAGTTCACTTTTTCAATTGGTATCAGAGCGGGCACTCGATATACGGAGTGAGATTCGTGTGAACTAATGGAAGGTAACCAGGAAGGAAGCTCAATTACTCGTCCCCCTCGACTTGATGGATCCAATTATCCCTATTGGAAAGCTAAGATGACCGCCTTTTTGAGATCAGTAGATACAAGAACATGGAAGGCTGTGCTCACTGGATGGACGGAGCCCACAGAAACTAATGATGAAGGAGTTCTTGTGGTTAAAGAAAAGAACAAAGATTAATCATGAGGAGCAGTGAAGCGCTTGAATATTTATCTTTTGTCTTTGTTAGTCAGGAAGTTTTTAAACTTATTAGCTCATGTACGGTGGCTAAGGAGGCATGAAAAAATCTACGGAGGCGCACATGAAGGAACTCTAAAGTAGGATGTCTAGACTTGTGTTTACCACGAGTGGGAGAATTTGAAGATCACGAGAGGATGAAAGCGATCACTTTATCTACATAACTCCACGAGGCCAAGGATCTGGCTAATAAGTCTTTTTCCACACAGGAAAGATGAGCAACGAAGCTAGTTAGAAAAGTGCGAGAACCACTCACAAGATATTTGCTCACAGGTGACGGCCGTTGGAAAGAAGCTCGGGATCTATCTATTATGGGTTTTGATGGTGGGAACCTCACTGACTTCGGCATGACACTTGAGGTTATTGAACCCGCTAAGGGAAAGGGAGTAGCTCACAAGGCTATAACTCACGAAAATGGCGAGGAAAAGGGCAGTGTGAACTTGTTGGCCAAAAGCATCAATAAAACCTAAAGGTTGACAAGAAAGCGAGTATTTCGGAGGAGGTACACAGGAGGCAGTTGACCGGCCAAGGATTGTAGAGGATGATGGAAAAATTCGAAATTTGGTGGATCAAGCTGATAGTGGAACAAATACTATTCAGGTCAAGGGCTCTGATGAGGAGTGTGAAGGATTTGGTCACATCCCAGTTGAGTGTCCCCGATTATGTGAAAGCCGATCTAGAGTTACTACGCTACCCTTTGAGGATAGAAGGAAGCGAAGAAGAGGAGGAGAAACAGCAATGAAGTTAGCTTTGTAGCGTTCACATTTCATGTGTCAAGAATCTCTTGTCAGTCCCGTTGTCAATGGCCAGTCGTCGATAGTGTGAGTGAGGGCGAGGAAGAACTTCTTGAAGTTAATGGCAAACTATCAATTGCCGACAAGTAGTCCAAAGCCCCGGCTCGAGGTATACACCTCAGGAGAAATCGAAAGAACTGCCTTGAAGAAAAAGAATGAAGAATTGGTGAAAGTGGTTGAGGAACAAAAATTGGAGATACGTATCCTTGAAAATAAATTGGAAAGAATGGTTAGAGGGATAAACATGATGAATTCCGTGCCGATTTTGGATGAGGTACATTTGCAAAGAAAAAAGGTGTGGTGACAATTCGAGGGGATTGGGTTTAACAGTAAGAACAAAAATCGGAAGCATAGCGTTCCTCGTGCGAAGCGTTTATTGCTCTTGAAAGTGACCAAATCAAGTTTTCAAGAAGAAGTATTACTGGAGATGTCATCATTGCGGAAAGAAGGGACACATAGCACCTTATTGTTATAAAATTTATGGGAAAGGCAGAAACAAGTATTCTCTACCTAAAATGCAATGGGTAAGGAAGGAAACTGTAGTGAGCCATGTAGTTTTTACGTCTCTTAAAGCCACGGCATGGACCGAGGTAGTACTTTGATAAGCGGGCGTTAGGGACATGACCCGAGGGGAATCGACAAACTTAACCAGTATTAAGGAGGTAAAAACTGACTTTGTAACTTTTGGTGGAGGTGAAAAAGGAAAGATTATTGGCAAAGGTGCATTAAATGTTGAAGGATTGCCCAATCTCGAAGAGGTTTTGTTAGTCGAAGGACTCACGGCGAATCTAATTAGCATTAGTCAACTTTGTGACAATGGTTTAAGGTTGCCTTCGACAAAAATATATCTGATGTGGCTTGACAAAATAATGATCTCGTCATTACAGAAGTCGATACCGATAATTGTTATCTACGGGCATAAAATCTGGAAGGCATATCTAGTCGAGCTCAGGAGATGTTAAAAGAACTATGTGCAAAAGACTTGGACACACCAATTACCGGAATATTCAACAGCTAATCTCAAGAAATACCGTCTGTGATTTGCCTTTTTGTGAGTGGGAAAGGAGTTTGTGGGGAATGTCAGATAGGCAAGCAAATCCGAGTATCCCACCAACAGTTACAACAGGTGGTCACTACTAGGGTGTTGGAACTTTTACATGGATTTAATGGGACCCATGCAGGTAGAAAGCATAGCAGGAAGGAAGTATGTATTCATTTTGTGTAATGCCCGACCGCAAAATGTGTGTGTGTGTGTGTGTGTGTGGTGTGTGATATGTTTGATAAGATTTGATTGGTACTACTCATATCACCAAGATGCATCTTCTTTTCGGAAGCTCATCTCATAAGAACTCCAATGTTAAGCGTGCTTGATATTTGGGGTAGTGCGGGATGGGTGACCCAGGAAGTTTCTCGATGAGCACGTGAGTGAGGACAAAACGTCTTGAAAGACTCGTGGTGGTTTGTGATGCCCGATCAATCAAATCTAATAATGTCTTAGGCCGGTGCGCCATGTTATGCCAAGGAAAGGAATGGGATTGTGGAAAGGAAGAATAGAACACTTTCCGAGATTGTGGAAATGAAGAATAGAACACTCCAAGAGATGGCTAGAGTCATGTTACGTACCAAGAAATTACACAGTAAATTTTTGTGTAGAGGCTGTAAATACGGCTTGTCATATTCACAACCGTGTCACTCTCAGACCAGGTACTCATTCTACTTCGTATGAACTATGGAAGCGGGAAGCGAATGTGCGCTCTTTCGTATCTTTGGGAGTATTATTATTTACGTCTTGACTGATAGAGAACCGAGGCAAGAAATTTGATGTACGAAGTGATGAAGGAATCTTCTTGGGGTACTCCAGGAACAGTCGTGCATTAAGGGTATACAACAAACGGACTCATATGGTTATGGAGTCAATAAATGTGAAAGTAGTGGATCAGGATGCTTCGATGGTAGATGAAGAAGATATATCGCCCGACGGTCGATAAGTCTATCGCTCCACCAATCAAAAGCGGTGGAAAGCGAAGGGGGGACAAATCTGATATCGATAATAGTGGAATTGAACCTGCTGCCAGGATTCAAAAGAATCATCCTGTTGAACATATCATTGGAGAACTTGATCAAGGTATAACCACAAGGAAGAAGGACAAAGTCGACTATCGAAAGATGGCAGGATTACTCGGCGAAACATGTTTCATCTCCAAAGTAGAACCGAAGGATGTAAAAGCTGCATTACTTGATGAGTACTGGATTACTGCCATGCAAGAAGAACTCATTCAGTTTGATAAGAATGATGTGTGGGAACTTGTTCCAAGACCACCTGGGTGCAATGTCATAGGCACTAAGTGGATTTTCAAGAACAAAATGGATGAGTCCGGAAATGTTACTAGAAACAAAGCTAGATTAGTTGCTCAAGGATACACACAGATTGAAGGAATTGATTTTGAGGCGTTTGCGGTGGCGGAACTTGAAGCGATTAAGTACGCCCCATCCATTACTATCTTTTAAAGTTCAAACTATTTGAGATGGACGTCAAAGTACTTTTCTTAATGGAGTTTCAAGAGGAGGTCTGTAATGGAACAGCAAAGGTTTATTGATGTTCAATATCCATAACGGTATACAAAATTAAGAAAGCTCTACATGGTCTCTTGAAGCCCGAGCATGGTATGAGAGACTGTTTGTGTTTACTTTCGATAATGGCTACAACCGAGGGGGAGTTGATAATACCCTGTTCATCAAGAGGGAAAAGAATCAAATGATGGTGGCTCAAATTTATGTTGATGACATTGTGTTCGGAGGAGTGTCAAACCACAGTGAAAGCGATTACGTGCAACGAAATGGAGAGCGAGAGTTTCAGATGAGCATGGCGGGAGAACTGAAATATTTTCTGGGGTTCCAGATCAATCAAATGGAAGATAGTATATTCATCTCTCAAGCAAATTATGCCAAGAACATGATGAAATTTGAATTTGGAGACCTCACAAAACCAAAGACTCCTTTTGCAACTCACCTAAAAGTTACTAAGGATGAAGATGGGAAGGCGGTTGATGTGAGTCTTTATAGAAGCATGATCGGAAGTCTACTTTATCTCACTGCAAGTCGGCCGGATATAGCTCACTCCGTGGGTGTGTGTGCAAGATATCAAGCAAATCCCAAAGAAAGCCATCTAAATCTTGTCAAGAGGATTCTCAAATACGTGCAAGGTACATATAATCATGGACTTCTATATACATTCGACACTAATACCTCTCTTGTAGGGTATTGTGATGCAGATTGGGCAGGAAACACGGAGGATAGGAAGAGCACATCTGGAGGATGTTTTTTGTGGAAATAATCTTGTTTCGTGGTTCAGCAAGAAAGCAAAAATTCCCCGGTGTCACTTTCCTACGGCCCGGCGAATAATATATAGGCTGTGGGAGTAAATTTGCACTCGGTGAAATTTGGATGAAGCAAATGCTAGAAGAGTATGGTGTCAAACCAGGAGTCATGACTCTCTATTGTGACAACATGAGCGCCATCAGTATTTCAAAAAATCCAGTGCAACACAGTCGGACTAAGCATATTGATATACGTGTCAGCAAAATTTATAAATTTGGTAGAAGAAGAGTTGTGGCTGGAACATGTAAGTAGTGATGATAAGAAATTGGCCGATGATAATGCAAACAAGGGACTAAATGTGAATCAATTCGAGTATCAGCGGCTTTTTGGGATTATGTGTGTTGAATAAATAGCAACTAGCCCAGTGTTATAACACCCCTGTAGGAGCCAAGTGTTATAACAATTGGATGAAAGTTGGCTCAACGGTTACTTTTGTGAAAATGGCGGTTACTTGGGCTTTTAATGTGCGCAGCTTTTTCAGGGAACGTGTATTGGCGTTTTTTTCTCTCCACTCAACCACTAAACCGCAAACACACACTTTTTACATCACAATTCTCACAAACTCTTCACATTCAAATCCCTCGCAACCTCTCTTCCAAAATTCTTACTTTCACAAAGCTCTCCCAAAAACAAAAATGTTGAATACTCTCAAAGAACGTGCAAAGGCACAAGAAGCAGCAAGAAGAACTGCGTTACGAGCTTAGAAACGGTTCCTTTCACGAGTTATTCCTCCTCCGTTATGTAAAGCGGAAGGAGAAACTTCAGCAAACTTGCCCGTGTGTTGATGATCCTGAGTGAAAAGGGCCTAGTGACATGAAAAAATACTGAGGTCACGAGCATCACTAATTCGGTAAAATTACAACCCGAGTTGGATTTTATGATAAAAGTTTCAATGAGGTCAGCGAGTCAAATATAGTGACAACTCTTAGGCTTGAAAATATGAGTCGATTTGATGAGATAGGCCTATTGAAGTTGAAGTAAGTGGTGATGATGTTGAGGTTAATCCGCTTTGTTAAACCCTCCCTCTTGTAGTGTAGGCCTAAAAGCGGTGATATACAGATTACTAGAAACCTTGCTTAGCAAAATTTCTATCTAAGAAGAAAGGTGGTAGAATCGAGAAGTCTTTCGCGAAATAGGGGCTCAAATGTGAAATTTGTTTAGAAAGCAGACTCCTCCTCACGCTCTCTTGAGGAAGAAGATGATGACATTGTGGTTGTATCATCGACTGCTAGTAAAAGAAGAACTAGGGCTAGTGCTGTAGCCTTAGAAAAGAAGAAGGAGAAGTTAGGTTTAGGGGGAGAATCTTTCAACCATGATGAAGCTGTTGACTTAAGAGGGCTTGAGAGAAAGAAAGGCTGCTAGGAAGAGAGAGAAGTAGAAAAGGAAGCGAAGTCTGGGAAAAGAAATTACAAAGTTTGTCTCCAAGAAAAGAAAGGGGATTGATTTACAGACAGAGCACTTGCAAGGGTAGCGGGTTTGTGATTGATGATCTTTGATGAATCCTCTGAGGATGATAAAAAGGGAAATGGGAGTTCCAAGGGCAAATTAAGAGTCAATGACTCTCGGGGAATCGAATCAGCCAGGAGGATTTAACTTAGAGGTGTGAAAGAGGTGGATGCTGAAGGGGTAGTCTTTTATGGGGAAGAGCATGCTGCTAGGTGGAAGTTTGTGTGTGCAAGAAACATTCTTCTGAGATTTATGTGGAGGCCGCTCTGATAATCAGAGCCACACATTGATATTAGCGAGGAGTGGGCACTCGATCGATGAGAGGACGTTAGGCCCCTCGTGGAGTACAATTGGTGAGGGAATTCATTCTTTTTGTCGATGAAATCAGCAGACAGGGGACTCTATACATCATAAGGTGAAGCTGGCATTGGGCACATTTTTCAAATTCGGTCCAGCTGTTATCAGCCAAACATTATGGGCTCAATGATGAAGGTTCGGCCGAGGAGCTACTCGAAACTTGGAATATCATTGAAGCCGGCGGGGTGCTCTAGAAGGTTTGGCCGGCCAAAGGGCAGTTGCAAGCTTCCTCATAGCCTCGGGGTATCTTCATTACTCATGAAAGCCTCGATTGTTAATGCTTTGTCCTTCTTGAAACAATACAAATGTTGTTGAGATTTTGGCAAGAGTATTGTGTGATGGGGTCGAACAGCTGATGAATATTGGGAAGATCATTTTTTATCAAGTGGTGGACCGTACTGATCGAGGGGGCCAGTGAAGCCATTGGGTTTCCGAGCACTTTATTTTGACGCATCTTTCGGCGTCAGGATGTTACGAGAGGAGGATGGTATTGGTGAAGATGCGAAGTCTCTAACCATTAGTGACAAGCTCATGAAAGGGAAGCATGTGGTGGATGTCAATGTGAGTGTACGAGTCCCTCTTAACTGTGTCTTTGAAGGGAATCTTTGCCGGGTTATTCTTTGAGAGTCTAGGAATGAGGCTGCGGTGGTTGAAGCCGAAGATCGAAGCCAAGGCTGGCATGCGTGCCTCGGAGTTGCGAACCAAGATTGGAGCTCTTAGGGCCGAGGTCGATCCATCTATCAATGCTTACACGGTGATCGTACACCCACAGGCGGGACTTCGACTTCTCATATGTAATAGGGTGTAGTTTTTTTTTGTGGCTTTGGGTCCACCCCAGGACAAATAGGGGTAATGCTGTGTTTTTTTATTGTTTTGGATTTCGTACTTTGTGTTGATGTGTGGTTCATCTGATCACTGATGGTTTGACCGTATGTTTTAACACTTGTGTTTGTCTGGCTTCTCATCTTTCGCAATAGGGGATTTGTCATGAAAAACTTACCCAAAGGGGGAGTTTGTTAGTCGCGATAGTTGGATGATTTTTCTATGACCCGATTTTGGTATTGGATGGACAATGCAGCGTATGGATTATACTCGATCAAGTGTTAAAACAATGAAGGGGTTAGATTGTGTCACTAGCAATGAATTTTCATTGAATGCCTTTCCATAAGAGAGACCGAAAACCCTAGAAGACCTACACTATATATATTGATGTTAAGTCCAAGAAGCGATCACCGAAGATAATTTATTAAAAAGCATTGTTGCAAATTGAAGAGTATAAGCTATTTGTGTTTTAGTGTAGGTCGTGATTTGTGTTTAGAAGAATTCTCCACGATCTTCTAAACTATTAATACGATTGTTATAACTCCTTGTTGTGACAATCATAAAACACTCATTTCTTTGTATAAGTCGAGAGAGAAAAGTAGGTGGATCACTGGGCTTAGTTCTATAGTGAAGGGAGTTGAGATTCAAATGTGGGTCATTTGTGTGAAATTACTTGTAATCACTTCAAATTGATGGTGAAATTTTCCTTGGGCAATTTTAGGGCAAGGTTTACGGCGGGTTATCATCTTGTGTGTTCTTTACTTTTGCGTATTTTATTTTTTGTTTTAAGCGGTATTGATCATTGGATTGGCCAGTGATCATTTGTCTTGTGGATTCGCTTTTCAACAACACATTTCTAAGTATCATTCATGATGATCATGTGAAAACATATTTAACACAAGTGATTCATCAAATACCATAAAGATCAAGCTAGTAAGCATAATGGAAGAATGATACACATATATTTGAAACCAAATCAAGACTCAAATAGAATTTAATAGTTTTAAGCGCTTAGAGTCAAAGATGAAATATAAATATGCAAGGTCGAGTGGTAAGACAAGATAACACATGCATAATCCTTTTTGTTTACCAATCATTTTATCGTACAAGACAAGATAAAAAGACAGGTAAAATCAAAGAGAGACTAGACAAGATAAGACATATAAAAGTTTTAATCTCAAGAATGACTTTTCGGATGAGTTTTGAAAACGAATGTTTTGGATAAAAAATTTCTTACATTGGCTTGATTTATGTAAAAATACATTTTAACACAACAAAATTAAACAAATCAAAACTCACATATATTCAATTTGCATAAAACAACATGTAAATCTTAAAACATATAGAATAAACGATAAAGACATGCATAGATATATAACATAATGCAAATAGATAAATACTGATTCAAGCCAAATCACCCACCGAACAAAATTCTCTTGGTGGCAATGTGGATTTAAGGCTCATAATTTTCATCAGACAAAAGTTCTCTTAGAATGACAAAATAACTTGCTCACACAAGTATGAGAATAACATATAAAACAATGGCAACAACCAATCATATTAGTAAGACAGAGCCATATATAAAAGCATAATGATAGCTTGAATTGGAAGATACCAACTTTAATGCATAATAGTTAATCCCAGACAAGTAGTGATCATCCACAATATGTCATGAAGCTCAATGATCATCATTTCTTGCACGCCTCGACCTATAGATCAATCAATAAAGGTCTTTGGTACTCAAATCTTTTGGGTCCATGGGGGAGTTGAATTTTAGAGCCTTTCTTACCAATATAGTTTGCTTTTAACTTTTAACTTTTTTCTTTGGGTAGGGCATTCATATTTCATATATCCATTTAAATCACAATAAAATAATGTAAAATACTTAGGTTTGTGTGGTGGACAATCATGGCAATCATGTGATTTGTGTAGATAGATATGTATCTCTTCATTTAATGCACAAGTACAACAATCACACATAACATGCTCATGGGAGATTTCATCACGATTTGTTAGATATAAAACATTTTGAACAACATCATGTAGCTTGATAAATTATCAATGGATGTGTAAAAACCATTAACGACTCGTTATTTAATAAATTAAAATTTGAGATTATTAAATTTATTTAAGTAAATTTGGAAACCATGTATTTTTTATACGTAATGTTAAAGTTAGGAAGTTAGTTGTCGAGATAAGTTAAAAGCGAGAGGTATCGATCGAATAAAATGTTAGGATTTTCACGGTTGCCTTTAGGCCCCAACGATTCCTTAATGATCAAATAGAACTTGAGCCCCAAAGCCATTTCCGCTTCCCGCTTCCCTGCACGCTACAACCGTGAAAGCAAAGAGAGAAAAAAATTATTGATTCTTCCTCCTCCATTTTCTCCTTAAATCTCTCAAGCTGGACCTCAAATTTTTTTGGAAAGCTTCCCCTCGTCGTCACAAATTAAGCTTTAAGGTAAGAAGGTCGTTCTTGTTGAATATTTTTGGGAGATCGCCGAGTTGACTTTTTGTTTACTTTGTATTTTTGAATTTATTGCTCCAATTGATTCTTGGTTGCTTAAATTAGTTATCAATGAGTTAAAATGTCTCGTGTTTGAGGTGGAATTTGGGATGTTTTGAGGCGGAGTTGACTTTTAGAGATTTTGGGGTTGACGGTTTCACGTGATATTATTGAATGTAATTATTGTCTAGGCTAGAATTGTAACATAAAAATTGATAAGGATGGGTATTTGGGGTAGAAAGTGATGTTATAGTCGGAGTTGACTTTTGAGTGGTTTGGGTTGACTTACTTAAAATGTGGTTGATAGTATAAATATATTATTGGAATGTTATTTTGTTTTTTGAAATAAATTTATGAGTTATAAGTGTTGGAAGGAAAATACGTTGAGATTAGTTTAGTGGATTTCGAGGTAGTAAAGCCGGACTTGGGGTTAGAGGTTGATAATGGCTTAACTAACTTAAAAGGGTTGAAATGGGGTTGAGTGAAATCGATTGGAAATGTTAGTAAGTTAGATAAGGCATTGGCGGATTATGGGATGGTCCGGGTGGCGAAATTCGTTATCGTAGTTGTTATTGAACCCTAATTAGCAATCTATAATGTAAGTTGTCAAATTGTAATTAAAATGGGTTGAAAAGTTAGAAGGCTGAATTAGGATAAGGGTTGAAATTGTTACGAGTAGTAATTATATTTTCGGATATTTCTATTCAGATTCGGGACGTGGGAACAGCGTGAGGATCGATTGACTGCTTGGGCGCTAGTGGTACTAGCCAAGGTGGGGATTGTCAGCTCGTTTTGGCTTCCGCTATCATGTTTGAGTATGGTGTATGGTAAATTGGTTGTGGCTTGATGTATCGTGTTATGAAAGTATTTGTGTGTATAGTTGTGAAACTGGGAAATGTTGCCTTGTAGGGTGGTTGTATTAGATGCGTTATGATATAGTTATTTGAGTGTATCGATGTTTGAGTATATTTATGTTTGAATGTAATTCTTTGAGTATATTTATGTTGGAGTGTATTCATGTCGAGTATATTTGTGTTTTGGGCGTATACGTGTTTTATATTTATGTGGGGAGTATAGGTTACATACGAAATTGTTGTATCGTGTGTATCGTGAGTAGTTACATTGAGGATATGTGATGTTTATGTTGGTATTATATGTGAAGCGTGAATTGGTTGACTTGAGAATATTTGGGATGATGTTGGGTGTTGAAGGGTGAACTGCTTGGGGAAAAGGGATAATAGCGTGTTGGGTGTTCGAAGGAGTGAGCCTACCGGGGGAAAAGGATATCATTGTTATTGGGTGTTCGAAGGGGTGAGCACGCGGGAAAAGGATGAAATGTTATATGTGATGTGATGTGTTTTCCTTTTTCTGAGTTATGTTGGATTACATTTGTAGTGTGAATGCCGTGTTGTGAAATTATGTTGTTTAGATTGATTATGTGTTATGAGATCTTGGGTATGGCATGTGAGTTAACGTCTGTTGAATTATACGTAATGTGTGGTTGTTGAGGATGGTTGTTGTTTGATGCCTTGGATATGTATACTTGATAGCGACTTCGTTAATAAATAAATTAAAAAAGCGAGAGATTATTAGAATTTAATTACATAAGTTAAATTCCCACTTAGTACTCATGTGCGATAATGTTGCAGTAGCGATCGAATAAAGCGTTCGGATTTTCACCGATTGGGCTTTGAGCTCGAAGCCGATTCTTAACCCATCAAATAAGCTAAACCCCCAAACCCATTCTTCTTTTCTTAACTGCCTCCGGCCCGTGCGTCTGCCCATACTCACTTCATTTTTTTTTCTTTTCGATTTTCTCCTTTGTTACTCGAGCTTTGGAGGCTACCGGAATTTTTTGGGAGAGCTTCCTAAATCATCGTCCTGCGTCGTGTTAAGGTAGAAGGTCCGATCTTGTTGAGTGTTTTGGGGAATCGCCCGAGTTGACTTTCGTTGACTTTTTGTATGTTCAATTTTATTGCTCGATTGATTCTTGGATTGCTTAAAGTAGTTGTTATTGAGTTGAAATATCGTGTTTGAAAGTGGAATTTCGGATGTTTTAGGGCCGATTGACTTTTTGGGAATTTTAGGTTGACTTCGGTTTTTACGAGATATTGTGAATGTAATTATTATGCAGGCTTAAATTATAGCATGGGAATTGATAATGATCGATATTTGGGGTAGAAAGTGGCGTTATAGTCGAGGTTGACTTTTGACGGTGTGGGTTGACTTTCTCTAAAATGTGGTTGATTGTGTAAATATGTTATTGGGCCAGGTGTGATTGTTTTGGGATACAATTATAAGTTATAAGTGTTGGAAGAAAATAGGTCGAAATTAATCTTAGTATATTTTGAGTGGTAAGCGGACTTTGGAATTAGAGGTTGATAGTAATGGTTAAATTGATTGGGAAAAGTTGAAATTTGATTGATTGAAATTGATTTGGAAATGTTGGAAATTTGAATAAGATATAGGCTGATTATAGGATTTGAGTAGGGTAGTGAAGTTGTCATTAGAGTATTATTGAAACATAATTAGTAATCTTTCGTAAAGTTATCGATTTACTTATAACTAAAATGGGTTGAAAATGCGGAATTTAAATTAAGATAAAGGGGTTGAAATGGTTGCAGTAAATAATTATATTTTCGGATGTTTACGTTCGAGACTCGGGGACGTGGGAACGGTGGTCCGTTACGTTGCTTGGGCACTAGTGTTACTAGCCAAAGTGAGGGGATTTATCCGCTTTCGGTTGTTACCTTATTTATGTTTGAGTGAAGTATATGGTAGTACGGTGTGGCTTGTGTATCTACATTTATAAACTTATACGTAGAAAGCTTTAATAGTGGGGAGTGTGAAATGTTGACATGCGGTGGTTGTGTTAGATGCATTATGAGTATATTTGTTTTGTGGTATTCATGTTTGAGTAATGTATATGTTTGGGTGTATTCGGGGTTAGTATATTTGTGTTATGGGCGTATGCAGCCCAGGCTGTTTTTGCGAGAATAGTCACATATGAAATTGTTGTATCGTGTATATTATGGATGCTACGTTGAGATTTTTGTGTGGTTGGTATTATATGTGTGATACGTGGTGTGTGATTCGAGGAAGTTTGGGATGAGGGTGGGGTGTTCGAAGGGTGGCGCGGAAAAGGATGTAACGATGTGGGTGTTCGAAGGGTGAGCCTTGCCGGGAAAAGGATATGTTGTTGTTGGGTGTTCGAAGGGTGAGCCTGCCGGGAAAAGGATGAATTGTTATATATGATGTTATTGTGGTTTCATTTTCGTAAGTTATTTTATTGTGGTTGTAGTATGAACGTAGTGTTGTGAAATTTTGTTGTTTACTCGTTTGATTATGTGATATGGAGTATGACCTGTGAGTTAACGTAAGTTGAATTTTCTAAAATGTGTGCATTTGTTGATGATGGTTATTTCTGTTATGATGCCTTGGATAGTTAGTATATTTCCGTATATATATATAAATGGTAATACATCATCTTATAGCTACGTACATATACATATATTTATATCCGTTATTGTATTACTTCATTCGTGTATTGGGTAGGGTGTTACCGTCCGGGTGATTCGTTTCCACTAATTTGTCGAGCTTACCCACTCCCGCCCATCAGTTGACGAGGTGCCATTGTGAGCCGGCGAGTTAGTACGTGTCCGTGGATTTACTTAGGTCGGGGGACAAGTGGCTAGGATCTCGGCTGATCACACTTTTCTTATTTTGATGTACTCGGTTTTTTCATATTTTATTTTGGGATGTTGAAATATTGTAAACTATTTTTTGTGAAATATTTTGAGATTTGGTATGTGATGGAGTCTTACACTTCCGTTTTGAATTAAGCGATGCCACGATGGTTAAACTTTATTGCGTTTGAGTTTGAACTATTTTTACTTTTTATCCAACTATCGGGTTTTATTGGTCGTTAAACTGGTGATTTTTGTGTCAACCATCGTATGGTGACTCGAGATATCTGAGTTGATAGCGATTCCACGACCTCGGCGTCTGACTTCGAGAAGCGGGGTGAATCTAAGATAATTGACGTATTACTTGTATTGTATATATGATTATATATATATATATATTTATCTACTTTATCGCCACGTCTATTGATTTATCATATACCTCGTTACGATGTGGGTAAGTTACCATCCGGGTCGTTTCCATAACACGGCCGAGCACCATTCCACCGCCAGTTAGCGGTGCGCTTTGTGAGCCGGCGAGTTAAATGCAATGTCCGTGGATTTCTTAGGTGAGGGGCCAGTGGTTCCAGGATGTCGGCGATCACCTTTTTCTTATTTTGATGTACTTTCAGTTTTCATATTTTGTGGTAGGATGTTGAAATATTGTAAACTATTTTGTGGAATATTTTGAGACTTGATATGTGATGGAATTGCTACACTTTCGTTTGAGTTAGGCGTGCCCACGATGGTTAAACTACGTATTCTGACATTTGAGTTTTTGAGCTATTTTACTTTATCAAACCATCCGGTTTTTTATTTGGTAGCCAATTAAGCGAATTGATTTTAAATTGTCAACCATCGTATGGTGACTTAGATATCTGACTTGATGGTCGTTCTGAGGATGATATATTATTATCTGCAATTGGCATAACATGATTTTCTAAAGAATACTCAATTGAAGCATGATCATGTAAGGTCAAATCAAAGTTCAAGCATTTCAAAGCATATTCTTCATACATGGAGCATTTTCTACTAAATACATCGTATGAAAATATTTTGTCATGCTCACTTTGAAAACAAGAGTCACACTCAAAATCCTTCTTCTTTTTTGAAATATTTTCACTTATCATAAATGTAGGATGTATGAGATTAAAAGTTTTTCATAAAATTTTAGCTTTCAAATGTGACGTCTCGTCAAGTATCTCAAGAAGAAGCTATTACGAAAAGAATATTTAAATCATTAATCAATTTTATTATTTAATTATTTTAAATGGTAGAGAAAGAAAGCTTATACCATCAAAGTCAATTATTGACACTACTTTAATAACTTCCTCATGATTTCAAGGTGGTGAGGTTGATTCACCGTACTCTCTTTTCAAGAAATGCCATAAATCCTTTGCTTTCGATTGCATTTGGGGATTCTCGCTTTGATCGTCATCGAGGCGCTCGTAATCGATCACTTGGCATTTTCATCGGTGAGCTCGCCGACATGTTTTGCTTTAGGCAATCCATTGTTCTACCGTAATCCACTGACTTCATAGTCTTGCGTTTGCAAGAATGTTTCCGATACACACATCGATCACAAAATCTAAATGCCGCAAACATAGGAGCAAGATTACAATCATAATCTAAGGCAAGCGAATCACGCATAGTTGTCATTATATTCAAGATCGACTCTACTACGAGGTGTTAGACTCGAATTTAGAGACCACTCATTACCACTTGTTAGACTATATGATAACCTAAGAGGGGTAGATGGGATTGTCGAAATTATACCCAATTTTTGGATTAATAAAATTCTTAAAGTCAAATACCTCAATTAACCTCTTTTAGCAATTTTGTGTGTGATCAGCATACAAAGTCCAATCAAATAGTCCTACACAAACGATCATGCAATAGAAAAATAAATGCTTATTTGATTTATCATGACAAATCTTTAACTCTTGAGCATATACCATTAATAACTAAACTCGTTTTGTCAATTTGTCCAATTTTCTATTAAGTTAGGCAATAACTCTCAATCAAGCGAATAATCAATTTACACAATTATAAAGCATAACAATATGTAACAATAAAGAAGAGAGTTGAGGGATAGAGAAATGAAAACTTGACACGGTGTTTTAACAGTGCAAACCTAGTGCTCGACCCTCGAACTTTCAGCTGCCCAGGATTTGGGAAATGTAGCCTCGTATATATTGTCAGGAGTTCAACCGCTTGCGTGGCATACAAGCAAGAAACTCGTATATGCAGTCTAGGTAACCCAGTAGACACGCTTAGCTACGCCTACAGGCAACCGCTCGAGAACCCCTGGCGACCTCGGAAAACCCCCAGCGTTGAAGATCGGCCCAGCCTTGAGCAACCTTCTAGCAACAAACTAGAGCGACTAGCAATCCTCGCCCGTTCAACCCAGCACTTAATCGAGCTCATTTCAAGTGAAAACACTACTAATGAACCTTGTGCTAACCTTTTCTCAAGAAAAGTTTTGCTCCTTGAATAAGATAATCCCTCGATGGATTGAATTAAAGAGTATTATAATAATTTTAGCTCTATATAACTCCTAAATGAGTGGATGAAGTTGAAGCTTGTTTGAATCTCTTTGTTGAGTAAATATAAACTTGATGAAACTTGTTTTTCTCTCTTGAGCAATTCAACAAACATGTTGAATGCTCATTACTTTTATCACGGTCTCTTGATGCGAAAGTTAACCCTGACTACAGTCAAGGTACAGAAGATAATAAAGATTGATGCTTATTCTAGGACAGATTTGATATTAAAATAAAGAGAGATTTGCCTTAGAAATGTTAAACAATTGTAGGAGAAAGGCTTGTGAAGAAATGGATTTGAGTGGGGTTTAAATGGTGTAAAATTGGAGCTCAAAAGGTCAAAAACGGCTAATCTCGAACCCTATCGGGGGTTGTATCGGGACATGTAAGTCCCGATGTAACTCCGATCAGCCGCGATCATTTTCATCAAAATCGGGGCATCCGTAATCGATCTGCGACCTGAACAACCCAACTTAAAAAGCATGTTTTGGCTTCGTTTTAAGAGTCGATTTTGACAATTCAAAATGCGTTGGAAGATCTTTTCAAACCCTTTAAAAATTAATTCAAACCCTGTTTTTATGTTGAATTTTTAAAATATTTTATTTTGACAAAACATCTTAAAAGTTTAAACGATTAACAATTTTTGTCGGGGAATGATTTGAAAAATATCTCGTATAAGAGTTTCAACTTATATTATTCAAGAGACTTTTAAACGCTATTATTGGAAGCTCATACTACGCTGTAAAACTTTATCCATAGTACCGTGACATGCTAGCAACTCTTGAATGCTCTTAGCTGCTTTTAATCCATTTGACATTGCATCGTTCTTTGAAGATACAGCTTAAAGGAAAGAGGCAAATACTCTATCTTTAATTAGCATCTAAAGCTAAATCTCTTTGCTTATTACCTCGACAAATGGTGGATCTTTTATGGCTTTTAACATGGCAGTTGGTTAAGTAAAAGTAAGTAAATTAGAAATAAAAAATATTAGAGTTAGAAGAATCATTAATGGTAGTAAGAAGAAACAAGAGGACTACTAAGCGCATAACATACATAATTAATCTCTTAAGTGTTCTAATGGTCCTAGTCACTACAGATGACCTTCGGGCAAATCGGAAATAAGAGAAAAGTTGAGTAGAAGGCAAATCCGGCACAACTAGTTGCGCTTCTAGAGTTATATGAATAAAATCATCAAAATCAAAATATTATTATTTTGACTATTAGTAAACTTACAAAATGCTCATGAGCTTGTGGAGAGGAAATGTAGAATCCAAAATGGCAGAAGAAAAATCATTAGTAGAAGAAACATCACGAAAAATGGAAATAGAATGTAAAGATGCAAAATGATATGGAAAGCAAGTCTCTCATAAGAAGTTTTAGATGATGCATCTTGTAAAAACACATTAACATTTCGTAAATTAATAAATTAAATATGTGAAATTATTAAATTTATTTCACGTAAATTTGGAAACCCATTTAATATTTATGTACGTTAATGTTAATGTTCGGAAATTAGTTGTCGAGAATAAGTTAAAGCCCGAGAGGTATCGGCCGAATAAAATGATCGGTTTTCACGGTTGGACTATTGGGCTGCAATTCCTTAATGATCCAAATAGGACCCAAACCACAAAAACAAGCCCATTTCCCCGCTTCCCCGACGGACGGGAGGGAGGATTTCTCAAAATTTTTTTTTGATGCTTAGCCTTGATTTCTCCTCGAAAAATCTACCGAGCTTTGGACCTCAACTTTTGGGAGAGAGCACCCTGCGTCGTCTCGTCGTTTCAAGGGTAAAAAGCGTCCGATCTTGTTGAATATTTTGGGAGATGCTTTGAGAGTTGACTTTTTCGTTGACTTTTTGTATTTCGAATTTTATTGCTCCAATTGATTCTTGGGTTCTAAATTAGTTATTCTTGAGTTGAAATATCGTGTTTGATGTGGAATTTCGGACGTTTTTAGGGCCGTTGACTTTTTGGGAATTTTGGGTTGACTTCGGTTTTTATGAGATATTATTGAATATAATTATTGTCTAGGCTTAAATTATAATATAGGAGTTGATAATGATCGATATTTGGGGTAGAAAGTGTTGTTATAGTTGAGTTGACTTTCGAGTGATTGTGGGTTGACTTTCTCTAAAATGTGGTTGATAGTATAAATATGTTATTGGACCGTTATTGTGATTGTTTTGAGATGAAATTATGAGTTATAAGTGTTGGAAGAAAATATGTTGAAATTAGTTTTAGTAGATTTTGAGTAGTAAGCGGACTTTGGGATTAGAGGTTGATAGTAATGGCTTAATTAATTGGAAAAGTTGAAATTTGGGTTGATTGAAATTGATTGGAAATGTTAGTAATTTGGATAAGGTATTGGCTGATTATGGGATTTAGTCCGGGAATAAGTAGTTGTTATTGAAACATAATTAGCAATCTATCGTAAGTTATCGGGAATTGAATTAGGATAAGGGTTGAAGGTTGTGGCAGTAGTAATTATATTTTTAGAATTGTTTACATTCGGAGACTCGGAATGGGCAGCGTGCCGTCGATTGACTTCTTGGGCGCTGGTGTGCTTGAGGTAGGGATTTATCACTGGGTGTTACCTTATTTATGTTTGAGTATAGTGTACCCAGTAAATTTAAGTTTACGTGAGTATAGTTGTGGCTGTGAAATGTTGACTGACTTACTTGTATGGTGGTTGTATTAGATGAATTATGGTGTATTTATTTGAGTATATTTATGTTTGAGTGTAAAGGTCCTTGAGTATGTTCACATTTTGGGTGTATTCACGTTTAGTATGTTGTGTTATGGGCCACGTATACGTAGTATATTTATGTTTGAGTATAGGTTCTATACGAAATTGTTGTATCGTGTATATTATGGGTGCTATATTGAGATTATTGTGTAATGGTTGCATGGTCGTTCTATCTTAGATTTGTTGTATGTTTGGTGTGTATGTTTGAATTGTGAAATGTTTGAGTTGGGTATGTTTGGGATGATGTGGGGTGTTCGAAGGGTGAGCACAGGAAAGGATAATATGATGATGTTGGGTCTTCGAAGGGTGAGCTGCCGGGAAAAGGATATATGTTGTTGTTGGGTGTTCGAGAAGGTGAGCTGCTTAGGAAAAGGATGAAATCTTATATGTGATATTGTTGTGGTTTCATTTTTCGTAAAGTTTATTTATTGTTCTTGGTGGTATAAAAGCGTGGTGTTGCTTGAGAATTTATGTTGTTTTACCCGGTTGGTGTGTGGTATGTGATCTTTTGGGGTATGACATATGAGTGTGAGCGTAAGTTGAGTCCTCCCAAAGTGTTTGCATGTTGATGATGAATTAGATTCTTGTTGTGAAATTTTGTGGATAATTGGAGTTATTCTTTTTTCACGTACATGTTATATGCTTTTTTGTTACGTCTATATCTTTCCTTTGGGTACCTCGTTCGGATGTGGAGTGAGATGCAATCGGGTGATTCGTTCATTAATTTGTCGAGACTTACCCGCTTCCCACCTCAGTTAATGATGCGTTTGATAAAAGCGAGTTAGGTAATTGTCAGATTGACCTTGCTTAGGTGAGAAGGCAGTGGTACAGGATCTCGGCGATCGCCTTTTCTATTATTTTGATGTACTAAGTTTTTCATATTTGTTTTGGATGTTGGGGTATAAAACTATTAAGTGGGTATATTTGAGACTTGGTATGTGATAAAATTTTACACTTTAGTTGTGATTTGGCGTGCCACGATGCTTAAACTACGTATTACAACATTTTGAATTTTGAGAAACTATTTTACTTTTATCATACTACCGAGGTTTTTATTGGTTGTGAGTGTTTTCGTGTCAATAGGTATGGTGACTCGGATATCTGAGTTGATGGCGACTCCAACCACCGCGAGGGGCGTATTTGCGTGGCCGAGGTCGTTCTGATTATGGTATTATCGAGGCTGGAGTTTTGGTGCTTGGTTATGCAGTATTGGTTATGTCTTAACTAAGTTGTTTTATTTGAGTTGTTTGGGTTAGGTCTTTTCTCGAAAGTCACGAGTCTTCTTCGTTGGCAGGTTGGTATTGAGGATGCCACCTAGAAGATTTTTGTTTAGCTACGTCACGAGGGACCATTAGGAAAAAGATCGAGTACGAATCGGAATTGTTCTTATGGTAACGTGAAGCATGAGATAATTAGTGAGATGAGGCTAGGTAAGAATCGAAATCAGATATGTTGAAAATTTATTAGAGGGAGAGATATGGCAAAGGATGTTAGGAATAAATTTTAATGTTGGACTTGGAGTTGTTAAAGGGTTGATGTATTTATATAGATCTAAGAATGTCAAAAGTAGATTTGTGATGGTGGTATAAGATTGATGATCCTTAGTTGAACCTGTGCACTTGAAATAATTGGTGGATGAATATTGGTGATAATTATGATAGATGGACCCAAGTGTTAGGATAAAGTGAGGACTAATTTGGTTGACGTGCAAGGATGGGTCACTTGTGAATATTAGAATAAGTTAATGAATCTTGTCGTCAGAGCGTGGGCATGGAATATGAGGAACTTAATAAGAGAATAGGTAAAGTCAAGTAATAATAGGTGGATATTGGAATTTTATCTTGATGGATCTTAGAGGAATTGAGGGATAAGGCGGGAAATGGGAAATTTTGCCGCAAAATGTTATCATGATTTAGGTTGTGTTAGATTATCAATCATCAGAGGCTTTGGAATATGTACATACGAAATATTGGAAAATGAGTATTGGTGAAATTTAGTGCGGAAGTATACATTAGTAGATGTAAAGTTAGTTGTAGCTAGGAATTTGAGATGAAAATGAGTACTCTATCAATAGAATATTTAAGTGGGATGAAATTCGTTAATGATTATATATGCGATAAGTTCGGCGGAGGAGAAAAGAGCGATTCTTGCAGAAAGAGTAGTCGATACCACAGAGTTGGAGAGAAAACTGCAGGAAATTCTTAGATGAAATGAGCGTGGCCTGCAAAGTATATTAAGAAGATGGGGGCCGGGTAAGTTGTCTACGAAGTGTGTAATGTACGAGTCGATGCCGGGAACCCATTACATCCGATGTAATAAAACTCTGAGACTAGATATATAGTGTTGAATAATTTTATGAACTACGGATGTTAATTGGATGAAAATGGATTATTTAAGGCTAGGGAAAAATCAAAAGAATTGTGTGATACAGAATATGATTGGGGTTAGGTTGAAGCTTGAGATTTGTGGTACATTATCAAAGTACCAGGTAGAAAATTGTGTATGATTGTATTATAATGAAAGGTGAGATATAAAAGTAGAACCTGAGAAGGTATGATACGTGGAGTATATGTTATGTTGATGTATGATATGAAGTTGTAGCGATATAAAATTAAAAAGGGGAGAAAGTATGAAACTATGATATAAACTAGGTGATAATAGTTGGAATATCAAGGATTTAATTATTAATGCAATTTAATTTGCTTTCGAGTAGTAAGAAATGAAGCAGAGAATGAGACTTAACTTGGAAAACTTGAATATATTGTATGCGATTATATATAAGGAAGAATGTTGATGTGGAAATTTGAATTTCAGGTTAGATGAGTTGAGTAAAGTTATAAGTGTTGAATCCCAGCGGCTTAAGATTAAGTAGTAGCGACTAAATATGGCTTAGTGAGTTAAAGGTTAAATGGAGACATTAAGAAGTTATGGTTATTTGGAAGGCAAGTAAGGTGGAGACTTATACCGTATAAAGAGAGAATCGAAAGAGGCGATACATGTGTAATGAGGTGAATATAGAAATTGATATCGATAAATATTTATAGAGTTCGTTGTTGTTATAAATATTATTATATGAAGAGGAGGTGGAATAATGGAAGTTTAAAGTAGAGAAAGAATAAGCCCCAAGCATGCTCGAGGATAGGCATTTGGGTGAAATTGAAATTCGACGATGATTGATAAAATATGCCCGATCGAGGAAGAATTTAGTTGGATGAAGATTGGTTGATATTAAGTATTTATGAGGATTTCGGAGAAGTTACTAATGAGAAACAAAAAGGTACGAACATTGTATAAGGATATATTAAGATTATAAATTGTTGAAATTATTTCATAAGTATGATATGTTAGGAGATAGATGCGAATTCATTTTCTTCAGGATGTTTGAACCTTGAGGTTAGATTCGTAGTGTTGACTATCAATGGAGAAACTAAGTCATTAATACGATGAATATGAACTAGCTAGGATTGGTGATATCTTAGATTATATTATGTGGATTATAAGACATGACTGAGGGTGAGGTACAGTAAGTTAGGAATCAAGGAAGAGAACGTTCCGAGTTACGTCTAGGATAAGAGATGAGTAATATAAATTTGTGATGATAATTAGATTGACGAATGCCATGCATTAACATGAGTCGTAAAGTATCGGATTTTCTTTTTCTTCTGGATAAGGGGTGATTGATGATATAATTTAGTTTATTAAAGTGGATAAGAAAAGTATGGGTATTCGACCTGCATTTGGGAGAATTTGTGGTGTTATGCGCCAAAAAAAAAAATTGAGATAATATATGTGAATATATATGTATTGAATGTATATTTAGGAGTTATATATATTGGTTGAATATGGTGGAGTGTTCTATAAATTACTTTAGAAATATATGGGGGTTTAAAGGTATATGCATATTGAGGAGTTATAGGTAATTTTGATGACATTTATGCATTGATGTATTATGGAGTTATTAGTGTTATTAGTGAACGATATATGTGTGCTTAAATCGTGTATTTGGAATTTGGGGTGATTACTAAATTGTGATACTACAATTTTCGAGATTGATATGATGATACGGGGTGGAACTATATGGATGTTGATACGGTGACGAGAGGAATACAACAGTTAGATTTTGATGATTAAGAGAGATGACTATGTCTTTAAAGGTAATGATGAGAATGAGTATGGATATGTCATAAGGTAGTAAGACCAAGTGGTAGAGTATGAAAATGTCAGCACCAGGGCTATGAGTAAAATATCCAATGCATGAGTTGAAGTTGATTGGTATAGTTTGCGTTTAAAATTTGGAGTTCCTTCTTGCTTAGAAAGTTGCTGGATTCCGCGACAAAGAGGAAATTGCATGAAAAATTATTAAGTGTGTATCGTTGAACCAGGAAGTATCCTCTAGAGCTGTATACGTATTATAAGGTGATATGTTGAATAAGTTATCTAGTTGTGTTGGAAGGTGGTGGTTGAGGTTGATTGATGTTGGATGGACTATTGTGGTGTTAATAAATTGTTAGACGATATTATGAGGTTATATAAGAAATGAACTAATAAGGTAGATAACTGTTAGATGACTTTTGGGAATGTTATGTGGCAAGAAAGGGAGATATTGATGATTATAGAAGCATATTGAGATGTGCGAATGATAATATCTAATACGGAGATTTATGAGGTTGATATATTGATCTTTTGTTGATATTTATTTGGCGTTGAGATTATGTGATTTATTCGCATCAAATGTTCGGATTAGATTATTCTGGCGGTACTGTTGATGTTATGATTATGTGTTATTTATTGATTAAAAGTATAGCGATTAGTCGGGAGTAAATTGTTGACTTGATGAGTTCATGTATAATCATGGAGTAAACTAATAAAGGGGTATTGATTGACGTGAAGTGAAATGCTTGATTATAAATATGGTTTAAATGATTATCGAGTG
The DNA here is from genome assembly GCA_019722365.1 of Lithospermum erythrorhizon. Classification (NCBI taxonomy): domain Eukaryota; kingdom Viridiplantae; phylum Streptophyta; class Magnoliopsida; order Boraginales; family Boraginaceae; genus Lithospermum; species Lithospermum erythrorhizon. The sequence continues at coordinate 151,991 of JADFUC010001062.1, read as the reverse complement.
TAACCTTATAAGGTTGAATAATACGATTAAATAGAGTCTAGGTTGTTGTAATAAATTCCTTGGTTGATTGTAAGATACTTGTTATATGGAATTCTTTTGATTTCTACATGATATAATTTGATTATTCTTTATAGGATATTGTGTTATGTATATATGTTAATTTATGTGGAGAACCTATGATTAACATTGATATATGTGAAAGTAAGCGGAAGCAGACGATGATGATATAATAAAATGATGAAAAAGATGCGTAGTATTATCGATGAGTAGTATTAAAATTTTATTGTGAAAACATGATGATATTAATGCTTATGAGATACTATGTGAATTATGAAGATGAGTTACTATAAGGAGATGCTAAATAATTAACCAATAATGGTAGAGTGGAAATGAAAGGAGAATATCGATTTGAGTATGTGTAAGTTATAAGCCGGAAGTAAGTTGATATGATATTTGATAATATTATGAGTTGAAAAAAATAAGAGGTGGTTATAAAGGAATCCCTAAGCGATGAGTAAATTTTGAGGCCGAAATTTTTTGTTAAGGTGGGTAGAATGTAAAAAAGCCGGTAGCGACTCGTAAATTAATAAATTAAAATGTGAAAGTTATTAAATTTATTTACGTAAATTTGAAACCCACTTAATATTTATATGCGTTAATGTCTTAGGAAGTTAGTTATATCGAGATAAGTTAAAGCGAGAGGTATCGATCGAATAAAATGTTCGGATTTTCACCGGTTGGATTATTTAATTTCACAATTCCTTAATGATCAAATAGGACCCCAGACACAAAGCAAGCCCGTTTCCCCCGCTACAGGGCAGCGGCAAGGGAGGAGAAGTTTCTCCATTTTTTTTTTATTGCCCAGCAACACCAATTTTATCCTCAAAATGCCAGCTTTGGACCTCAAAATTTTTTGGGAGAGCTTCCCCTCATCGTCCTCGTCGTTTTCAAGCAAGGTAAAAAGGTCAGATCTTGTTGAATATTTTTGGGGAGATCGCTTAGGAGTTGACTTTTTTAGTTGACTTTTGTATTTGAATTTTATAGCTCAATTGATTCTTGGGTTGCATTAGTTATTATTGAGTTGAAATAAATTGTTTGATGTGGAATTTCGGACACAGGGCCGTTGACTTTTTAGAATTTTTAGGTTTTTATGAGATATTATTGAATATAATTATTGTCTAGGCTTAGAGTATAATATAGGAGTTGATAATGATCGTATTTGGGGTAGAAAGTGTTTTTATAGTTGAGATTTGACTTCAGTGATTGTGGTTGAGCTTTCAATGTGGTTGATAGTATAAATATGTTATTGGATTCATTGTGATTGTTTGAGATGAAATTATGAGTTATAAGTGTTGGAAGAAAATATGTTGAAATTAGTTTTTAGTAGATTTTGAGTAAGTAAGCGGACTTTGGGATTAAGTTGATAGTAATGACTTAATTAATGGTGAAAGTTTGAAATTTGGGATTTGATTGAAATTGAGTTGGAAATGTTAGTAAGTTGGATAAAGGTATTGGTGACTATGGGATTTAGTGGGGTAGTGAAATTAGATGCATCGTGGTTGTTATTGAAACATAATTAGAAATTTATACGTAGTTATCGATTTATGCTTAAAATGGAGTTGAAAAGTAGAGGTGAATTAGGATAAGGGTTGAAGGTTGTCGCAGTAGTAATTATATTTTCGGTGTTTACATTCGGACTGGAATGATGCCCGATCGATTGACTACTTGGGCGCTAGTGAGTGCTTAGCCAAGGTAAGGAGTTTATCATTTCGTGTGTTACCTTATTTATGTTTGAGTATAGTGTGGTAGTAAATTGGTTACGTGGTTATAGTTGTGAAGCGTGAAATGTTGACTTGTATGGTGGTTGTATTGGAGATGCATTATGAATTGTATTTATTTGAGTATATTTATGTTTGAGTGTAAGGTCATGAGTATGTTTGTTTGGGTGTATTCAAGTTTGAGTATATTTGTGTTATGGACATATCTGTGAGTATATTTTTGTTTGAGCATGGGTTCTATCTGATTGTTGTATCGTGTATATTATGGGTGCTATATTGAGATTATTGACATAAACTAGTTGCATGGTTGTTCTATCTTAGATTTGTTGTATGTTTGGTGTGTATGTTTGAATTGAAATGTTTGAGTTGGCTATGTTTGGGATGATGTAGGGGTGTTGTTTGGAAGGGTGGGCTGTAGGGAAAGGATATGATGTTGGAATTCGGAAGGGTGAGCCTTTGCCGGGAAAGGATATGTGTTGTTGTTAGTGTTCGAAGGGGTAGGTCTGTAGGAAAATGATGAAATCTTATATGTGTCTCTCTATTGTTGTGGTTTCATTTTAAGTAAAGTTTATTTTATTATTTGCGGTGGTATAAAAGCGTGGTGTTGAGAATTTATCTTTGTTTACTAGTTTGATTGTGTGGTATGTAGATCTTTGGGGTATGACATATGTAAGGTGAGCGTAAAGTTGAATTTCTAAAGGAAGTGTTTATGTTGATGATGGTCAAAATTCTTGTTGTGGTGGCCAGATAATTGAGTTATTATTAAATACGTATTTATATGCTTTTGTTACGTTTATATCTTTCCTTTGATGCGCCGTTCGGATGTGGGGTAAAAATTCTTGATAAGGGTGATTAGTTCCCATTAATTTGTCGAACTTCTGCCACTTCATGCTCAGTTGACAGTCGTTTGATAAGCGGGGATTCGTGAGTGTCAGTTGACCTTGCTTGGGCGAGAGGCAGTGGAGGATCACCGGCGATCTTTTCTATTATTTTTGATGTACTAAGTTTTTTCATATTTGTTTTTAAGATGTTGGAAATTTGTAAAACTATTACATGGAATATTTTGAGACTTTGGTATGTGATGAAATTTTACACTTTAGTTGTGATTTAGAAGCGATACCACGATGGTTAAGCTACGTATTCTGGCATTTTAATTTTCGAAACTATTTACTTTTTATAAATGCTTATCGTATTTTATTGGTTATTAAATAGATGGTTTTTAGGTATTAGTATTATGGTATTTCAGAATATAGGTTGATGGCAGCTCGGCGCCGGGCGTGCGACTCGAGGCGGGTCGTTACACATACTCTAGATTTTGAAAGGGCAGATGTTTTTGGGTATTGCTATGTCAACAACTATTTACGCATTAGAAAAATTACTAAGATTGTCATAAAGTTTGCAGACATAAATTTCAAAAGAAAAAAAATTAAAAAAATAAAGATAAGAAAGAAAGATTGAATACTTGCATTAAACTTCTAAAATTTGAGATTTACATAAGCATAGATGTTTGATAGTTAAATGAAAAGAAACAATTCCTATACTATTAACATTTGTTTAGGACATAGGAAATGAGGGCTTAAATGTAGTTTCGTAAGAAAAAATGACTATTCAAGAGTGGCATATATATGAAGATGTTGTCGGGTGTTGCCCCTCAGCAAACAGCCCCTTATATCTTCGGTTGGAGTGGGTGAATTTAGTATATGTGTTAAAAATTAAAAAAAATTAATCTATGTTTGGATAGTTAAGGTGAATGTTTGAAATGTTGTTTCGAGGCCCCATTTTAGATTCTATTGAAGCAGATAATATAAGCAGGGGTGAGAAAGTTATATTCGAGAGGCAAAATGATTATTCGCTTTTTAAAAAAAACACTACGGTATTTTTTCCATACAAAAGCACTTAGCCAAAAGCAGTGTTAATAATCTATGAAATGATTATTTTATCGCCATGAGGAAACTTCTAAACACTACACTTACAAATAGAGGGGGTAAAATAGTAATTTTATGTTATTTTTACACTTTGTTCGGATGTACATATAGCGGGGAGTAGCCATGGCGTGCAGTGTATATATTTTTCAAACCAAATTTTTAGAAAAATTTTGACAATTTTTTAGGCTCTATCGGCCGCTTGCAGTGTGGGTTTGAAACTTCCTTGCCCAACTCTAAGTATGGTCGATAAAAGCCGTTACGCTGCAGAGGCAACGTGGTTTGGGTTGGAAATCGACTTCGCACATTCGCGTGTGTTCGGTGAGACCAACAGCGTGGTAGGTAGGTTCAAAATTAAAGGTAGGTTCAAAATTGCACCAGCGTATGCCGTGTGGCCGGTGTGAAAGAGCCAGAGCACATAGAATTTGTTTGTTCAAATGTTTGCGGCGTGTGTTTCGTATGAGGTGGATGAAAAATGTTAAACATTCACATTTCAAAAGTATATGATAATATGTCGGTATATTGTTATATTTTTGTAGTTAAAAATTATAAGCTTTGGATATTTATGAATAGATAAATATTTATAATTTTTATGTTTGTTTCAAGATTTGTAATTTATATTTTTAATTTTTTTAACGTTTTTGAGAATGTTAAAGTTTCTAATAATTAGAAATAAACTATGTTAAACATTGTTTATATGAATATGAAAGGCATTGAGTAAAAATGTTAAACTTCTTGTTATTATATTTTTAATTTTTTTGTTAATAATATGTATCATGATCCATTTTATACTAATAAATATAATAGAATTATATTAAATTAAATTAAGTATATTAATTATGTTGAATAATTATTTCAAAATATTAAAATCAACAAATTAGGAGCAATAAATTGATACGTGGTTCAAAATTACAGCGCACATTCTCCGTGTGATGGGTGTGAAACTGAGAGCACCGAAATTTTGTTCCAATGTTTACCCAACATGTGTTTAAGTGTGGTGGTTAAAAATGTTAAACATTCAAATTTAAAAAAACATATGGCAAGCGGTATATTATATTTTGTAGATTTAATTATGAATCGGTATGCTAAAATTTTATGTTTGTTTTTAGGATTTGTGAATTTATATTTTTAAGCTTTTTTAACGTTTTGAGAATGTTAAAGTTACTAATAATTAAAACATGTTAAAGCTTGTGTTATTATATTTTAATTTTTTTGTTAATAATATATATCATGATCCATTTTATGCTAATATATATCATAAATTATATTAAATTAATTTAAAGTATATTAATTATGTTGAATAGTTATTCCAATATTAAAATCAGCAAAATTAGAACCCAATTGGTAGGCGAAGGTTCAAAATTACACCTAACAGTCCGATTGAAACCGAGCACATAGGTTATTTGTTCCAATGATTACCCAACATGTGTTTAGGTGTGGATAATGTTGCGTTAAAATTTGAAAAAGTATATGATAATGTCGGTATGTTATATTTTTGTAGGTTGAGAATTATAACTTTGGATATTGTGATTCGGTAAGTTATAATTTATGTTTGTTTTAAGAATTGAATTTTGTTTTCATTTTTTAGTTTTCTTAAGAATATTAAAGGATTCTTAACAATTGAGAAATAAACATGTTAAAACTTGTTAGTTATATGAATGTGAAGAATATTGAGTAAAAATGTTAAACTTATTGTTATTATGTTTTAATTTTTTTAATTAATAATAGCTAATATCATGATCTATTTTATCTTGATATATATCATAATTATATTAAATTAATTAAGTATATTTATTATATTTAGAATAGTTATTTCAAAATATTAAAATCTAATTGAGAACAACCCAGCGTGGTACATAGAAGTTCAAATATATGTGGGCGGGCGTTGTGTAGGTTCATGTGTAATAGCGACCCTTTGCTTGTATGTTGATAATACTTATGACCATGTGTGTTTGGTTTGGTGCACAACGTCTTGGAGTTTAGAAGAATGTCTGATTATGGTTGGATAATTAATTTTTTATATTAATTAGTAGATTTAATGGTTATAAATTATGATATTTTTTTAACAAAATGTACAACTTGCTCTCGTTTTCATAAAAATTACGATATTTTTCATAAAGAGTGTAAAATTGCATTTTTAATCTTAAAATTATTTTATTTTATTGTAAGAACTTTAGATTGCATGAGTTCATCGAAAATAAATCGATGCGTTATCTTTTACTAAATGTTTCATTTCTAGTTTTATGTTAATTTTAAGAATCGTAATGTTATATTTTTTATGTAACGGCCATAGTCGTATACGAGTTAAAAGGTCATTAACAACACAATACAGAATCGCCCGTCGATGGATAGCAAGCATAAAAGACTTAGTTTGACATTAATAATAATAAAAATATACTTTTTGTCGTCGTGGTGGTATGGCAATGCTCTGATAAAGCAACAGCTTGACATAATACAAATTCACCTTAATTATACAACTCAAAGATACATAAGAATCCAAAAATCTGACATAGGAAGTATATGTAGTAGGGCCGCCAATGAAATCTGTTACGAGTAACAATCTGGTCGGCCAATGAAAGAAATGGCCGATGAGGAATTCCTATACCTACCGCCTGCGTCTACGATCTTCGATCTGCTGACCTATCGATGCGGCTTCTACCGACAACCTCAGCGATCAACCTCTTAGAACCTAGGCATAAAATGCCCGCCCATAGAGAATAGGGAGTCAGCTATTAAGCTGAGTGAATACAAATACCACCAGACTTGATCCCCAATATACATATTCATACTTATATAAATGACATATGCTTATCGTCAACTTGAGCACCTGATGAATAACGATCCCTGACTCACATAGAATCTCTTATACGGTGTTACATAATACTATATACCACGTGAGCCTATAATCATAATTAACATATTCATTCAAGGGAAAGCGATTTGACACACAAAGGCATCAAATGAGGAATCCGCCTCCAAATAATACCTGGCATGAGAATCCGCCTCCAAATAATACACATATGAGGAATCCGCCTCACGCATGTCGGATGAGGCCTCCACCTCCATCCTCCCGACCGAGGCTACACCTTGATAATGCATGCTCCTTTGGCATAAGTCCGCAGGTACCCATATGATATGCACACCGCTGTGAGCCTCGTCCGAGTCACCACACGCCCGCTCCATGAGAGTAGCAGCGCCAAAAGCGATCAAACACATCGGCCAACGTACATACGGCCTACCCAGTCACACAAAATTTCACTTAACACGAATCATATTCACAACTATCCCATGATATAAATCATAATCACTAATATCTCATGATATGAATCATAATCTCAATTATCTCATAATATAACCCAAAATCTTAATTATTTCATCATACGAATCATAAATCAGAATTTACACATAGTATCAATCATAATCACACAATACACATATCGAGAATAATCCCCGGGGATATCGCACGTAATATATACAACATATTATATATGAAGTCCCCATCGTGAGATTTGTACTCACCTCGAGCCCAAAAGCGTCCATGTATTAGGCCGGTCACCCGTGTGAATCAGAACTCAGTACATTCAAGAAATTATACATTATAACTGCATTTGTAAGAATAGCATAACTTTTAAGCATCATATTTAGCCAGGAAGTGTTATCACGCGTCTCGCGATTGAATTCTGGCCTTGCCGCGTCATCTTATCACGAGATTGGTATCTGGCTTTTTAATATTCGAGCGTAACTACGTTCTAATGTGACCGTAAAATCTACGATATTAGGTCATGGCATTACTACGACAATAACACTTTAAGCACGTTCTAATCGATCAACGATCAATTGACAACTAATTAATCCATTAAATACAACCTCGATTCAAGCGCTAAATGCTATCACGAACTTTTACTGAGAATTTCTCGACCCGATATAAGCATCGTATCCAAACCAATAATTACATCACACAGCGTATATTAAAGTTATACAACCTTAAATTACGATTTAAAGTTAATTTAAGAAAAGTCGATAAAATCGGCCTTGAGAAACTTCCGCACCTTAACCTTGCGACTAATCACTCGTCACGGCCCAATCACATACGATACTCGAGATAACATTTTATCATAGTAATAAATTGAATCTGAAAGTCAACAAAAATCAAAAGTCAACTCTTTAAAACTCAAAAGAAATATCTCCAAAAGATTTGATCTTTCTTACCTAGATATGATGAGGATGATGAGGAGAAAGCAAAATCCACCACTTTTGATCTTGAGTTTAGCGGCAATCGATGAAAATGGAAGAAATTTTGAGGGGGAGGGAGTGTCAAATTTTCGACCAAGAGGGAAATAAGAAGGTTTTGGATGAGGATGGAGATAGTGGTGGTAGGTGGGATATTTAGAGGGAAGAAATTTAAGTTCCGTTTGGTTTTAGGTTAATTTTACACCTTAAAAGCATAAATCTTACTTGGCTTAGATTTAAGATTTAATTGTTATTAAAAGGCATATATTACTACTGGAAATCTCATTACTCGTTTAGATATATCGATATTATTCCAAAATTATTTATACTATCTCGGTCATGTGCAAGCCAAATATCACCTTGATGACCCAGGTTGTTGAATTCTCATTTACTTTCGACTTGAAATTTTTAATTTCGCGAAATACTCCACCGAGGAAACTTATATACTATCGACATAATTGCAAGGAGCGGCTTATTTTCATTTTTATTTTTTTAGTAATATTTTTGGAATATTAAAGTTAGTAATTAGAAATGTTAGGTTATTATGTTAATACACTTATTGTTTATACGTTTAAAATGTAAAAAATATTATGTTAATAATGTTCAACTTATTGTTATTATATTTTTATTTTGTGTTAATATATGTCATAATTTATCTTAAATTAATTAAGAATATTAATTATATTGAATAGTTATTTCAAAATATTAAAAATCCAACAAATGCAGACAGCCAGTAGAACATAGTAATGGGCGATTTGTATGGCTACCTTTATTATTATCATAATAAAGAGATGTTAGAGATGCTTATTTATTTAAAGATCAGTGGTTTTTACTCTTGGTCGAAGATGTTTTCCACGTGCTCATCGATTGTGTTTATTTCGATTTCTTGCTAATTTTGCATATGTTAGATTATTAAATTTAATGTTAATTATTAAAATTAATGTTAATTTATTAAATTGAGATAATGTAGATAATTTATACAAGTTCATTTTATTTTCTCAATTTGTAATACAATGCAAATCTAACGTGTGGTCCATTTGTTCATTATAGAAACCAACTTGTGACGTGTTTGTCCATTAAAGAAACCAACTCGTGTGTATTAGAGATTATAAAATAACCCGCAAGCTTGGCGTGTTATTTGTGACAACTATGCGGCGTGTGTTAGTTATACTAGCCGGCCCGTTTGTGCGTTAGGTGATTAAATACATATCGATTTTATCTTTTATATTCACCAGAAGCCCAGCGTAGATTGTGTGGTGGAAGTGCTCTCCGACCAGCACTTAAATGCGTCGTAAGCCAAATAAATCGGTTTTTCACCAGGCCGTATATAGTGTGTGGGTTGGGCGGTTGGCTTCACGCTCTTCTTGACCGGTTGGGGTAAAATTGTCAAATTTTGTGGCGGAAATAAATTTAAAATTGCGGAGGCTAAACTCTAAGCGGTAAAAAAGAAAGGGGTGAAATTACTATTTTGCCCCCCTTATTTGTTATGTAGTATTTGAGAAAGTTTTATTTAGGGACAAAATAGTCATTTCATTGCTTTTTAACACTGTTTCAGTGTGGATTTAGTCCTGCTCCATGATGTATGGTATTCCGGAGTTATCTGGCGCCCCGAGCAATGTTGATTTTGGGGATGAAATGACTATTTCGTTATACAACCGAGCCCACGTTTGGTGCGTTTGGTGATTAAATATTTATGTATCGATTTTATACTTATATTACCAACCATATGGAGTGTGTGGTGGAAGTCTTTCTCAAACCAGCGTTGTGCGGTGGTAGGCGTAGTCGATTTTGCAGGTCGTATGGAGTGTGGGTTGGAGACGGGTTCGACGCATTTCGCTTTGCGGTCGATAGGGGTAAGAGGTAATGAGAATTTTATGTCTTTGGAAATAATTTTCTCCCAAGTACCACTTTGGGCTAAACTCTAAGCGAGTAAAGAAAGGGGTAGAAGTACTATTTTCCCCCACTTGTTTGTTAATGTAGTATTTGAGAAAGAAGTTTATTTAAGGGAGCCAATAGTCATTTCATTGCTTTTTTGCTCTTGTTTTAGAGTGAATTTAGTCACGCTCCGTGATGTATGGTCTTTGCCCTCGAGGGTTATACACGAAAGCAATTTTGATTTTTGGGGATTATTTTCTTAAAAAATCTTATTTGAATGTGTGTATAGTATTTTCCTATGGCTCCTCAATTTAAGAGTTAATTAAAATGAAGAAGATCTAAAAAAAAGTTAACCTATATTCATGACTTGGTATAAATAATCAAGGAACACACTAAACCTAATACTAGCAGACCACACTCCACACATGACTACTCCCTTCATTTTTATCATCCTTGTTCCTTAGTTTATTACAAAAATCGGGTTCGACTCGACTCGTTCACAACACTAATTAATGGAGAATCCGAAATTATTCGACGAGGATGGTGGTAGCTTGAACGCAGAAGAGCTTGTAGCTAAAGGCATCGCTCCAATTAAGAGGGAATTTATTCAGACCCCAACAGACAATAGGAATTGTAATAACATTACCACTGAAGATGATGATGTTGTTGTTGGTCAACCCAAACCTGTCCCCATTCTTAAGGAGAAGAAATCCAAACGCCAACTCAAACGCGAAAGACGCCAGGTATTTTTTTAGGGGGCAAATGGTACCGAAAATCACTTACGTTTGTTAAAAATACTCATTCTATCATCTCGTTCAACTGATACCGTTTTCAATCACTGACTTTGTAGTAGGCAAACTTGGTTGTTTGAGTTTTTTGTTTTGTTTTTTTACTTTACGTTTTTGCGAGGAGTTAATTGTCAAAATGGTTCGCAGGAGTTAATTGTCAAAATGTTTGGCATGAGTTGCACTTTGATCTCTAATACTAGTAATATATCACTTTTGTCTCCCGATAGTGATATAAATTAGCTCTTTCGTCCACGATAATGATTCGGTTGTTGCACGTTGGTACTAGTGACAAATTTTTGTTAATTTTAGATGGAGATGTTAGTTTGGGGGACCAAATTGCAATAATTGTGTTATTATCGTGGATCAAAGTGCTACGTTGCGACTCAGAGTGCAACTACCATTTGGGCAATTGACTCTTTTTGCGGAATATTTTGTATCTTTCTCGATGTTGTGTCACTTTTTTAAGAGTGAAATGGGGGAAATGAGGTTATATGTTGGAATTTATTCTTCAAGAAAGTCAAAAAGTACCCTTGCAAAAATGTGAAAAAATAAAGGGAAAAAAAAACGATATGTGACCTCAAATCAATAGAATGATCAAGTTTGCCTTCTATAGGAACAAATGAACATTGTGATCGAAAACGGTCTAAGTTGAACCAAGTTGATCGAAAGAGGATTTTTAATAAACATGAGTGATTTTTAATTAACATTGGTTTATGTTGTTTCATAATATATAATTCTACATTTTATTGAGTGTTTCAGGAACGAACTTCGCCACTCCACATATGCTCGGAGGTAGCTAAGAAGGGTAAAGTTACCGCTTGCCGATATGGGGAAAAGTGCCGCTTCAGCCATGATTTAGAGGCCTTCAAAGCTATGGTAACACATCTTACCATTCAAGCTCTCTGCATTTTAGCTCTCTGCAGCTCACTAAATATGTTTTTCTTTTTGTAGCGTTCGTTTGCTTAGTTATTATGTGCTCAAATTTTCACAATTGACTGACTACTATAAAAGTTCATATCATGACTGCATTTCGACTATTTGAGTGAGTATATGATGAAGGATGAAGTGGTCTTATTTGTTGGTATTGGTGCTTGAAGATTTGTATAGGAGTAACTAAGTTCACTCCATTAGTCCATTTTCAATAATATTATCAATTCTTGAATTTTTTATGGTACACTCTTTGAATTATGAACTTAAAACATGTTTGTATATGATATGTCGAATTTGGTGAAAAACATGTCAAAAGATAATATTTCAATATATTATAAAATTAACATCATCATTTCAATTCAAATCAAAGTTAGGTGATGGGTCAATTAAGATTACAAAAAGTTTGTTAATTTTGACGATTGAAAAAAAAAAAAAAAATTGGATGATTTTTTTGAAATGGAGGTATTAATATTTTACAACAGGAAAATGCATATTATATTAGCACATAGAGTCACAGAAAGAGCTTAATGAGATTGCTATATGTGTAGAAACCAGAGGATTTAGAAGGAAACTGCCCGTTTCTAAAAAGTGAAGGACCCTGTCCATATGGGCTGGCATGTAGATTCTCAGGCACGCACAAGGAGGATTCTGATAGCAATGGGATGAATGCTCCAAGGTTGATCTCAGAGGTAAATACATTTAATAAGGATGTGCAGAAGCTGTTGTGGAAGAACAAAATGAAGTTTCCCAAGGCAGAAGCAACGCTGAAGGCTCTAGGGCTTGTGGTAAGTCTGTAAGGATTGTTTATGTTGCTTTGTGTTAGAAGGATAAATTTAAGATATTATAGCCTTTATCTGTACAATAATTTAAATGGACTTGAAGGCGAGTTGCTTGGCATCTCCATTATCATGATGTCATATTGTATTTATTTCGCCTGAAGCATAGAGGCATGTCCTGCTTGAGCAATTTATAATTTGATAATATATTTCCAGGGCAAGAAAAAATTTGTTGAGAAAGATGAAGATGATCTAACAGATGGCTTGCAACCTGTTGACAAGAATGGTTCTTCTGGGTTAACTGGAAATCCAGTCATAAATGTCGAAGAAGAGGCAGAAGAAGAAAAGTTAGTTGGCAAGGATGTTAACGATGATGATAAAAATAGACCTGTCAAGAAAGCAAAAACAGCTGATGGTGCGGTTTTGCAACACCATTTTATATTTATCGCCTTAACATGAATTTAACATGCGACGGGAGAAGCTGATATTTTCTATTTTGAATAGGCCCAGAGGAAGAGCAGGAGAAAAGTCTTGAACAGAGTGATGCTATCCCTTCTGATGGCCATGTAGCTCTAGAAAGTGACTTAAGTTTGAATATTCATCCACGTGAGAAAAAGATAATTGATTTCAGGGAAAAACTTTACCTTGCACCGCTTACAACAGTAGGAACTCTACCATTCAGAAGGCTTTGCAAGAAACTTGGAGCTGATGTGACATGTGGAGAAATGGCAATGTGCACAAACCTTCTGCAGGTCAGTGTGTTCTATTCTCTTGCCAAACTATCAATTGTGATCTTATATTTTATTCTTACTTCTAACTTTGATATCTTTTAAATTCTCGAGACACGAGGATTTCCTTTTTTTGGGGGGTTTTATGTTTAGTGGTAACCATTTACGTTGTTTATCGAGCAACTTTGCGATTGATTTTTTTTGTTTCTGTTAGAGTTAAAGGTAGATACAGGAAAGTTTATTTACTCTGTGGGAATTTCATCAACTGTTCAGTTATATATTGTCCATATTTTGAAACTATGACAGCTCATGCAATTTACTTCTGATTAACATGTTTTTAACAATTTAACCTCATATAATCCTAAAGTATTTGTGTGCAATTTAGTTTGATTGGTTAATGGTGACTGACGTGGCTTTGCCTGAAATTATAGGGGCAAGCTTCAGAATGGGCTCTGCTAAGACGTCATTCATCTGAAGATCTGTTTGGTGTGCAAATTTGTGGGGCATATCCTGATACTGTTGCAAGAACTGTTGAACTTATAGAGCGTGAATGTTCAGTGGATTTTATTGATATCAATATGGGGTGTCCTATAGATATTGTGGTGAACAAGGGTGCTGGTTCTGCTCTTCTTACCAAGCCAATGAGGATGAAAAGCGTTGTACAAGCTGCTTCAGGGACTGTGGATACACCAATAACCATCAAGGTTAATGCAAAACAGTGACTAGTTAATTTACAGATGCTGCAGTTGTTAGAATTGGTACCACTATTTCTGTTGTTTCATTGAAAATATCGTGCCATACACTATCTATTTCTGCTGCAATTAATTTGCTGGCTTCTGAGTTTTCATTAATGTTAGCTAATAAGAAGTTTATTGTGTATTTCAAGCGGTTCTCAGGCATTATATTCTTCGTTTTTGGTGATCCAGGTTAGAACTGGTTATGTAGAGGGTAAGAACCGCATTGACTCGTTAATAGCTGATATAGGAAATTGGGGGGCCGCTGCAGTAACTATACATGGTAGATCACGCCAACAACGCTATAGCAAACTTGCCGATTGGGAGTACATAAATCGATGCGCAAGATTGGCCCCCAATTCTCTACAGGTACTTGGGAATGGGGATGTTTTCTCTCATCTGGATTGGAACAAACACAAATCTGATTGCCCTGAGCTGTCCACTTGCATGATTGCTCGAGGCGCTTTAATCAAGGTGTGTGTGGGATATATGATTTGCCTTCATTGCCTGTAGGCGATCATTAATTTTTATCATTGGAGGTTCCGGACTCTTACTATATTCAGCAATGTTGTATTCTTTCCAGCCTTGGATATTCACTGAAATAAAGGAACAGAGGCACTGGGACATTTCTTCTACTGAGAGGCTTAATATTTTGAAAGAGTATGTACATTTTGGTCTTGATCACTGGGGTTCAGATTCCAAAGGTATGTTTTGATTGAAAGCAGTTCAAGAAAACTGACTATACCTTTTACTCTTTTAGCTACAACAGGAAACATATAAGTAGTAGCAATATTGATAATATTATTGTAGAACTGTTTCATTATGACTCCTGGATGGTTAGTTATCTCTTGAAAGATTTTGTTTAGGAGTGGGCTTTAGAAAAAGCTGCTGTTGACTTCTCAAGTTCGTACATGGAACATTTGAACAGTTGCTTCTTACATAAATGTGAATTGACAACCAAAAACTCAAATGTTTGCAGGGGTGGAGACGGTTCGACATTTCTTATTGGAGTGGCTTAGTTACACATGCAGATACATCCCCGTTGGTCTCCTGGATGTTGTTCCCCAACAGATAAACTGGAGACAACCCCCTTATTATGGCAGGGATGAACTTGAGACGCTAATGGGCTCTGATTCTGCTGCTGATTGGGTATGTTTTGTTAATTTCAAATTAGATGTACCCAATGTTTTGAATTGTAATATCTCTGCAGTTACTCAACACCCATTATGTTATTGCAGATTAGAATCTCAGAGATGTTACTTGGCAAGGTGCCTGCGGACTTTACATTTGCACCGAAACACAAATCGAATGCTTATGATCGAGCTGAAAATGGCTAATAGTAGCATTTAATTATGGAGGCGCATACATGCCCACTCGTCTCTCCTTGGAACGCTGCATTCATTACCTGGGTGTTGGCTGCGGCTTTCTGGGAATACAAGGCACATAGGCCCTGTAGGGTTGTACACCTCTCCGTCCCTCTTGGTAGGGAATCACTTTAAAGCAATTGTTGGCACTCTAAAAATGATACATGCAGCCCAAAATGTTGTTGAGATATAATTGCAATGATTTCATTACATACTCATTTGCATGCTAATTTGTCTGATGAAACAATTATGAGTAAATGCCACTCTTTTGGAATATCAAAATCACTTTCCCTTTTCTCAGTTTAATAAATGTCCTTTTTTTTTTTCTTCCTACCCATACAACAGTGAATACGGCAACAAACAGAAGTGACATATGAACTTTCGAATAAATTTGAACATAGTAATACATTCTTGGGGTTAAATCATAAAATCAGTACAAGAATTGCAGGAAACAATAATCTATTAGCACCCCATCAATTAGTGTGCAATATCTAGAAGAGATATATGGTTGTTTTTTGTGAAGTATCCAAGACCTTTTTAACATAATATGAATTGATATAGATTGGAGTTGGCTATCCTAATCACCGTGCGTTTGATTCTTTTGGCATAGGATGTTGGTTTACTTTTCCTTCTTCTCTATTCTAAATCTTGCTGGTTTGTATTAGTCGTCTTTCATATGGTTTGGTGGTCTTTACAAAATAGACCAACGCAACTAAACGACTATGTAACACTTCTTATTAATATTATAAGTTGTTTAGCAAAAAAAAATATGAATTTGTTATAAAATCGGGTATTTAATAAAATTGGCCCAATTCTACTACTCTTATTTTAGAAAGAGATGGCGAGAGAATGGAGTAATATATATTCTTTCGAAACAATGAATCTTTTTGTGGTGTGGTGCATTTTACGTTCGTTGGGATGGGGTATTTATATCTTGGCTTTACCGACAAAAGCGCACATTTCCCAACTTTCTTTACATTTCAACAAAAGTCTTGTTGACTTTTATTTTATTCACATATTTAAACATAATACTATTCACATATGATTTGTAATATTAAGCATCATACTTTGTCAACTAATTGTTAAAAATAGTGCCGAATAATATGTCTGGAGATTCACATTTAGTTAAATAAATATTTAATTACCCTTAATTGTTCGTATAATTGTCTAAGGTATCTTTAGTCACTCTTTTGAAAGGCTTTAAATTTGACCGAAAGAAATAGTGAAGTGCATATTTTCAACTTGATATGGGGTAAAGTCGCACCCCGATAAATCTTAAGTATTTACAAATTATGTTTTTTGGCCCAAAAGTGTAGTGTACTCGCATTTTTATGTTTAAATATGACGTTGTTAAAATAGAAGCTAAGTCACGACTTTTATATCGATTACGGATACCATTGCAATCAAAATACTCCGTAATATTTCTAATAGTATCACTTAAATGACTACAGTATATTCGTATTGACATAATAAACGATTATCACTCTTGTTACAAAGCATTAAACTTTGAATATACCATGAGCTGTAATTAAGCATATGTTTTTCTGTCATATGGAATTAAAAATTTTATGGTCTTTGACTCTTGATATAATTTGACAGCTGAGGAAATAGCTAATTATACTAACTACAGCTTACTTATTTATTGTACAATATTAGATAATATTTATCATCGAACATCTGATTCATTTCAAACAACATCCTTGAAGTATTCCACATGTTGATATTGATATTATGTGACGTATGTTGGAATTTCGGGGAGGTGTAATCTGCAAAAATTAGTAAAATAACATGATTGTAGAAGAAATCCAACTCAGAGTCTAAAGTGATGTAAATAATGGGTTCACATGGTTTTAAATTTCAACCAAAGGTCCCAACTATAACACAAATTCGAGAAGTCGGACTTCAAAGTAACTGCTCTTTGCCAATCCAACCAAATCATAAACAATAGAGATACTACCAGGTGCCACATTTTTTTAAAAGTTCATATGCTAAAATAGCTTGCAAGTACCTATTTAAAATGTTTTATATAGTTAAGGTATTTGTATGAAATTTAACTATTTTCTTGTAAGTATTGAGTGTAAAAAACTAAACAATACAGTATTATGTTACCGATGTTGTCAATTGAGATACAAATGCTTCAATATTATTGTAAGAACTCCCACCAATACTCAATGCCTCCTTAGCCAACTCTTTCCATCTCATAGCACTTTTCTTCAACTCCGAATTTCTCTCCTTCTCCATCACTCCCTTTATACATTTCTCAATTTCTTCCCTTCTCACAAAACCATCCTCATCCTCATTAACTCGAACTCCCACTTTCCAAACATCCTCCACAAACTTTGCATTCGTCGTTTGATCAGTCCACCGAGGCATTACCACCATAGGCACCACCAAACTCATTGCTTCAGTAATCGAATTCCAACCTCCATGAGTAAAAAAACACCCCACAGCCTCACTAGACAACACATCAAGTTGCGAACACCAATTCACGATCATGCCCTTTTCGGATTCAAGAAACTCCTTTGGCAACTTAGGTTGCTCAGATTCTCTAATCACCCATATGAAGTGAAAATCGCTCTGTTTTAGGCCGAATGCTAGTTCTTCCATCTGCTTCTCGTCCAGATCAGCCATGCTGCCGAATGATACATAGATGACTGAGCCAATTGGCTTTGTTGAGAGCCAATTTGTAATACTGACTGATGAGTCTGAGTTGAAAAGATTGTAGCCATAATCCTTTTCTTTTTTATCTACCTGCTTGTCTAGATATGATAATGGCACTGTTGGTCCAATTGTCAACAATGGTATGTATTTTGACATTGCATCAACCACCTATATTTATGCAATTCTCATTATAATTATCAAATAAAAATTCATTGAAATAATTGTATATTTCTGCACTAATGGTCCCTTGTATACTCCCTACATCTAAAAAAAAAAACTAAATTTGATTTATGATTATTGATTTTTTAAATTTTGAACTCACATGTAATTTATATTCCCTCCGTTTTAAATTGTTTAGATGAAAAGTGTTTTATTAAGGAATTGTAAAAAGGCTACGTGCAAGATTGTAAAAGTTACGTTGAAATATAAAAAACTTCTGATGGAATTAAAAAAGTTATATTAAAGCCCAGAAAGCTGATCAGTATTGTGAAAAATTAAATTTTTTCTAAATGATCATGTATTTTGAAATGGAAGAACTATATAACAATCCACTCTAGTTTCCCTCCACCTCAAAAAAAAGATCATCTAATTTTGAATTATATTAATTAATTTTTTGAGCTTAAAACTTAAAAAATTAATTAACATAATTTAAAATTGGATGATCTTTATATAGCTTAATTTTGAATTATGTCAAGTTTTAAATTTTGAGTTTATAATCGTAAATTTAAATTACTTTCATATATTGTATAATATTTTATTTTTAATATAATACACTATTAACATGATAATTTTTTAACATAATTTACTATTAACAGTGATGCACCTCATCCTCCAAATCGTAGAAAGTGTTGACCAAAACAAAATCAGCTTCATCAACATTTGTAAACTGACTTATAGCCACCTGAAAGTAACCAGGGAACACCTCTGGCTTGGCAACAAAGGCAGGAATGTCCCTAAGCTCCATAGAAGGCAATCCAGGGATCAAACAAGGCGATTCGACCGGAACAGTTAACAACCCACGATTTACAAGATAGTAAACATAATCAACAGCACAAGGTTGAGTAAAGTAAACAGCTCCCAATATCCCAAATTGTTTGGCCACATTTAGTGCCCAAGGAACATGTCCATCATAAATCATGCAATCAACTTTATGGCCTAAACTTTCTTGTTTTTTTATTAATTGTGTCAGTGTCTCTGTTCCAGCGGTTTCAAACCGCTGGAAGTAGTCTTCAACACTGGAGGCATCGCTATAGCCTCCAGTGTCAAATCCATCTGAGATCGTGTCGTAATTGATAAGGGATTGATTTTTGTGATGATCAAGAGTAGTGCTGGAAACGAATCGAGTAAGAGCTACAGTTACTTTGAGGCCTTTAGAGACTAATTGCTTGCAGAGTTGAAGCATAGGGGTAAGGTGACCCTGCCCTGGAATTGGAACAGCTAGTACATGAGCTCTATAATTCATTTTTCTTTTTCTTTTTCCTTTTGTGATCTGTTATGAGATGTAGGATTGATAGATAAATAATCAAGAGCTTCTGCAATTTATAAGTTTCAATAAAGTAGCCGTGCTTAGCAGAGATTAAGGAAGAGGATGCCCCGAGATGTTAGCTAACCGAGTAAACCGTTAATCGCTTGCGATTCGAGCCAAATCAAATTACGAGTGAATGGAAATAATTTGCGATTTGGTTAACAATTCGATTAACGAGTTGGTCTTTTGTTATTTTATGTGATTCGATTAACGATCTAATTAATTTTATTTCAAACCTATTACAAATTCAATATAATATGGTTTAATTAACGAATCGATTTGCGAATGGAATCGGATTGGAACAAATTCGGTTCGACAGCTGCTCTACCCTCAACTTTGACAATCTTATTATGTACTCCCTTCATTAAAGGACGATTGTCTAGTATGACACTACTTAAAATCAATATTATATTAAAAAAAATACTTATAAACATTCATCAAATAAAATAAATTACTAAAAATAAAAAATTTAAAGTAAACCATCTATATTGGATGGAGGGAGTACCATATACTTATAAGTTAACTTTACAAACTATAATTATTATATTAAGATTTAGGACCTCTCAATAATGTTCATATTTAACTGAAATTAGTTAAGCGTTTTTTTATTGATTAGAGATACTCAATTTTTTCAATGTGCAATGTTTTTCTTTCTAAATATATAATCCCCTAATTCAAAATACTGTACTCCGTAACTGATATTTGTTAATTTCTTATTTTAATAAAATAAAAATGATACGGAGTATATCATTGGAATTATTTTTTCTTATATTTTTATTGTTATTTTAACTTATAATTAAAAGTGAGTGAATCATATGCATGTGATGTGAGTATGTGACTCTTTAATTTTTTCTTTATCATCAAGAAAATTAGGTACGGGTGCGATGAATCATGAATGCATTTTCAAGTTTAGAAGTCATAAGAGAATATAGAATGGACTTATAATTTGACTTATCTATTTGGGAAATAACTTTGTGGAGCAATCCAATTTGAAGACTCAAATCTTGGCTGCCACGTTTGACCACACGGAGTCATGGTCAACCCTACGCACATGATTTTTTTAAATATTCGTTTGAATGGGGTAAATTTAGATGAAGTTTTAAGTTTATCTCTTTTTGGGTTTTATTTTTTGTATTTATCTAAATTAATTTAGGTTAATAATTCTTTCAATTCAAGGGGTGTTCGGTAAAATTCATTAAAACTTAAATTAATTAATTATTGGCTATTTATTAAGTTTATTTGTTCATGGAGTATTTTAAATACTTAATAAATACGATGCTTATCGCAATCCTTGAAGATAGTGAAAATTTAATTACTTTTAATTAATAAAATTCCATTTTTATGGATTTATTAATTTGATTAATTCTACCGACCGGTCACTTAGTGACACGTGTTGATTTAGGGAATTCGTCAGAACTTTCAATTAAATTTGGCCAGGGAAAATAATAGGGTTCTACTCGAGATTTCTCGAGATTTAAGGATCTCGTATTGGTACGGGTTAAAATTAGGATTTTACATTAAAATAAACCTAATTTTAAACTTCAGAATAGGAGTTTCAGAAGATATGGGGCTTAAATGAATGCAAGCAAAGGAAATGTTGGGTTAAATAAATAAATTCATTTATACCTAAAAGACCTCGAGAGGCACCTACTCCATATTCTTGGAGATTAAGTCATGCAAAATATCGGCCAAATGCAGATGCATTGCCTCGAAATCGGCGGTCGAGATGGCGTCCCGTACAAAAATGGATCAGCTTGATCGAGGAATCAGAGTGAAAGCCTACTTAAATGCCTCATATTTTCGAAATAATTCGTAGGATTGAGCGGGAGGAAAATTTGTGAGTGGAAAAGGCGTAGAAAATCTCTAAGGAAGAAGATCGGTAGGGACACACGAGATCTCCATCGAAGGCGGACAATCCGAATCTCGGCAGAAGCGGGTGTCCGTCAGCAATTTGCGGGGGAAACAAAATTTGTTGAAGCGCACACAGGCTCGAATCGAAGGATCGAGCTAATGAAGGCCCTACCTCCGACATCAAATAGGCATGCGGAACATACGGGAGGGAAGAGCGGAGACCATCCACAGATGATGAGAAATTTGTTTGCCACTGACCCAAGTTAAATTAAGTAGGACAGTACATTACACACTACACATCTAGCATCGAATACAAGGAAGCGTGATGTTGGAAATAAATGGTGTGGTTTTACTACATTATTATATACGTACAATAATTGTTCTAACAATTCATTTACTAGTTTAGTAGATATGATTACATAAGCCCAGACGTTCAACCATAGTAGTTAGCAAGTACTAGTCGGAGTTCTCGTGATAATACCATAGATTATGCCGATTACTAGATGCATTGCATAATCGTTATAATAATAATGGTCGATTATAGTATTATCTGACTGTATTATACGGCCAGTCGGCGCCGCATCTGTTAATTGAGTTTTATTTCATGTATGAAATTAAATCATGATTTCATTGAGGAATTTGATTGAAATCAACGAGATATATCGAGAGTTTACTAATAGTGTAAAATATAAATTAAAACCGAATTAATTAACTTGCTAGTATAATTAATGGTTTAACTAGTAAACTTATTAGTAACTTTATTGGTTACTTTACTCGTTAACATTTAAGTTAGTTAGCAGTTTAACTTGAGTTAAGCGAGTTGAGCTATTAATGTTAAATAGAGAGTGTGTCTATATAAAAGGGATACATTAGGTTTTTAACATAAGTTGAGAAAAACCTATTTACACTTTTTCACACGCCTACCTTCTCTCTACAGCCATGCGACAGCCAGCCACTTTTGGCTTGTTTTTGTTATCCAATTGATCTTGAATTCTAGCAAATCAAATCATGTGATTGTGCTCCCTCTTGTGGATTAATTGGAGGCGTCGTCCTATTGAGGTGCTAATTGCTAGGAATACAAAGGAGTCTTACGTGAAAGAATTGTTGGTATTTTTATTTGCCGTGTAAGTGCTTTCGATGTAACGACCCATACTAGGTCGGCCATGCGAGGTGAGTCATTAAAATCCGAGACACGAGGTCGCGAACCGATGCTCGATTCGTTTCATCCAAATATGTGATCACAATTAAGTTTTCTGAAATCAAAGCAGAGTTTTTAAAATTTATAATCCATCGGTGATATTAAACGACCAACCCATATATATATACCTGACATATCCCAAAATAAAAGTAATTAAGAGCAAGACTCTGAAAGTAAAATCTTTGTATTAAGGCCACAAAATGACAATGCCCGACGAAGGCTAAAGTTTCAAAGGACACTAACAATCAACTTGATTGACAGCATCAAAATGTCGGTATTGAGGATCCTCACGCACGTCTTTCCCCAGCCACTCGGAAAAAACTCTCAAAGCGACCTCTTGCCAGCGGCGTCACTCGGCCTAGCACAAATGAAATGCCTTGATGCGAAAGGGGTGTAAGCCGCGAGGCTTAGTGAAACTTAACAGAGAGGGGGGTGAACTTACCACACGGAACTGAGTCAATCCAATATAATAGTCAAATATGAATGAAATACCTCCATCGAGGACTACTAAAGGTCATACAACGTGATTCCACGGGGAAATCTCGGACATAATACATGAAGATATAATAGAAAGTTTGACAAGCAGCACAATTCGAGAAGAAATGAAGAGACTCAACAATGACTAAAACTCTAGTCATCGAACCTCTATCTACCGTATCATGGGGTATCTACCGGCGCAATGCTTGGCGTATCTTCGTCCAGATACACTACAGGGAATGGGTAATGAATAATCACCCCGCGCTTATACACGCGGTATTAAGGCCAAAACCCCATGTTTATACGCAGAAGTATAAGGCACCCCGCTTATATACACAAAGTACAGACGCTTGGCTCATCTACGCTAAGTATAAGGCGTATTTCTTATACGCAGTATAAGACATCTGTGACATCTTGTGTGTACATTCTTATCTGGCTGAGGAGTATAAAGACACTTGGCACTCTTACTCTTGTGAGTATAAGGCCTGCACTTACACTAAGTATAAGGCTACATAACTTATCACAGCTAAGTATAAGGCGCGTAATAAATGGCATTATCACTTGAGGAGGAGAGTCCTTTAACACTGTCGTCCAACATAGGTCAAATCACGATACTCGAGAGTCTCCACCAGGTCACATAACTCTAACCATCACCTCTGTTAACCCGGCTACTCTGCTCGAACAATATCCAACCTTGGCGGCTAAAACATCTACATGATAAGTAAGTCAAAGACACCAATCGCCGACAAGAATTACAGAGGAAATCACATAAGTCTCTTGAGCAAGACCGCACGGAAATAAAGTAGAATGCTGAAACAGGCGAAATAAATATAAGTTGGGAGTTGAGCCGTTCACTTACCTCGAAGCAATCTTGACGCCACGGGAATATAATCACATAATCATATAACGTTATATCGTTCGCGTAATCATAACCGATACATGTATATCATTCTCCGCATAATCATATGTTAATAACGTAGCCATATGATTTCTCACGTAATCATATCACGATAACATGTTCACCTGATTTAAAGTAAATGCGTGAAGTAACACCGAGTGAGATAGTACTCGCTGCAGCTACTTTGCAAAACCGCGAAAAGACAATCAAGGTAGCTTGCCCTTTTCCACGATCAACGCCCTCGCCGCACCAGAGAAAGTATAATCAGACCTACTACTTATCACCAGGCGTTCTAGAAGATACATAACCAACTCTTTGAGACTATCTACAGCAGTCTAACATATTGGATAAACTATCAATTACTATAATCCAGCCGGACGCAACCCCAATCGATCCCCCGCTATAATTCCATCTTGTACTTAATCATTACAAATCAACTTATAAGTCATTTTAGTTAATCGGCGGAGTCTAATTAACAACATATCTTTGAAATATCTAATTATAACAACTTGGAATTAACACTTTTCAACCCTAACGTATTTAAATCACCAATTTAATATCACAATAATAACTATAATAAAGGTCCCCAAACATATCCTCATACATTTAAAGTCTTGAAAAATATCACCCGAGAAAAGTCAGCGAAAACCTAAAAGTCCACAACCGGTAACATCCTCAAGCAGACTCTAAATCACGAATTAATCACTTATATACGTCCATAGAACCAGCAACCAACTAAGATTCATCATAAAAATTGAATTATTGAAAAGTCAACTAAAAGTCAACCCATGTCAAAACCCAAAGAAATATCTCAAAAGACTTGAACTTTCATACCTTAACTTCGAAGAATTGATGGGGAGAAACGATATTTTACAAGCGATCTTGAGTTTGGCGGCAATCGAAGAGAAATGGAAAGAAATTTTCAAGGGAGGGTGATTCTCGGCCCTAGGAGAAGAAGAAGAAGAAGATGATGCGAAAATGATGATGTGGAAGATAAGGCTTGACTAGATATTTAAAAAACTTCGAGTCGTTCGATTCGGTTAATTCTCGGCTTATCGTACTTAAAATCTCCACAATTAATTTCAAAGATAAAATTTTCCATGGCAAAAACTACTAAATTATAAATGTAATTTAATTTAAAAATTTCACGACGTAATATTATCGTGAAATTATTTGCCTTATCCCACAAGATCACTTGTAGAAGCCAGAAAAATTAATTTTTTTTTTCAAAGTAAGCGGATTTATTACACTCAAATTAATATATATATATATATATATATATATATATATATATATATATATATATGTATATAATTATAAATTTCACGTAATTCTGATTATATAGTTTAAATGATCATGTATGTTAATTGTTTATGATTATGAACTAAGTTTTGCATAGAGTTTTCCATCGGTGAGGCCGCTGAAGGAACCCGGCCACGAAGCTCTGAGGTTCAAGTTTAGTACTCACATTTGCTCAGCTCCCGAACTAGTCGGCCTTTGAGACAGCGTCTGAAGCATCCCGGCGAGACATATCCAAGTCATCGCATCAAAGTCCCCCTGGCTTTATCGATAAGAGGGTCAAGCGTCCAACCAACCCACATATCCAAGGCGTACAAGCTACTTTGACCGACCAGCGTATCCCGTCGAGAGGGTCGAGCATCAAGCCCGGCCAGCATGTCAGCCAGCGGAAGGGTCTAAGTTCCACAATCTAGCTTATACTCAAAGGATCGAGTCCCGAGGCAAAGATCAAAAAGTCCGAGACAACCATACGAGATCAAAAGTACGCTTGAGAACCAGTTGGGACCCACGCATCCCCAAAGTCAAAGACCAAATCACCGTCGAGGCGCATCCCGGTACATATCGACTTCGAAGACCCGAGCTCAAGTCCGGCTCGAGTCCATATCCAAGTCCAAGCCGGCCGTAGGCGTCGGCTATACGTTGGAGAGTACTATGGAGGCGATAGTCGGTTGTCCGTTTGTCGTCTCTTTGTATCACTTTGAAAGATTTCCCCCAAAGGGGTTTATTATTTGTTGAGCAATATAAATAATAAAATCTTTCTTAAAAGCAAATCTTGGCATAGGTGGGACTATCTACACTCCCGATCCGTTATATAAATCTAGTAAGCATAACTCGGAGAAGCCGCTTCAAGATGAACATAGCTAGGTCTCCCGGCTCCGATATACTACGAGAAGCTTTAGAAGCCAACCACGGGTTACCGCCCGTGAGGCGACAGGCTGGCCCAATACAACTGGATGACATGTCCCACATGTAGAAAGGATATTGTACCTTGAAGGCTCAAAGCCTACTCAGCCAAGGTACTTATCACACCATCATTGCGGTTGATACGGCTTTCATCCATGGAAAGAAGCCAATTCAGATAGGTCATATGGCGACCCGATGATTCCTACATATCTGTCCTGATGGTAAGATGCCACCATAGAGAGCGAGATGGCCTCTCCCAACAAAGATGGTGGAAGGAACATGACTAAACACATGCATCGTTAGGAAGAGTCTCTCTACCATGGCGAGAGAACATATAGATCATAAACACTTGGGGCCTTGACTACCGAGGAAGCTAGTTTGGTAGCCTCCTCAGGCGCCCAGTAACTTAATTGATGTGCGGAGATACCTCTCGCCCACCGTATTACAAGTTTCAATCGTCCGTGGGGCCGGTGAAACTCCATCATTTGATGGGACCGTACCCGGTGTACAACTCGAGAGAGGGAGTTCATATTGGGGGGGCAATCAAAGATACCCCAGATGAAGAAACTCTCATATTCCACATAATAAACTCGTCTCGCGCTAGAGAGGTTGAAGATGCCCCGGGGCTATGGCCTCAAAGTTCAGCCGGTTCGATGACATTGGGAATCCCAGCGAGCCTTGTCGTCAGCCGTATTATAAACATGCCTGCGGCCCAGCGAGGACAAATGGAGACCTCGCTGGTCCAGAGTCGGTTAAATCGGCTATTTGAAGGGAATGCGTTAGAGGTGAAGTGCAGCCAGAGGCTGGAACCGAGACTCCATTGATAGTTGTGCCTGGTAGAAGTGAGTTCACGACCCGACACTGACACGGAAGAGCCGATTTAGCATGATAGAGTAACCGGTGCCAACCCGGCGCTTGAAGGCAGTGGTGACTGCATCGCGGTGGAGAAACATAAGCCTCAAATGCAAGGGACAAGCTCTCAAAATCCTGCCGGAGGTGCATACATGGGATCTGATAGGACTGCGTTATATCACAGAGGATACTACCGAAGACCTTTGGCGCCTATCACCGGAGCCTGTGGGCTAACCATAGCACGAAGCAAAGGGTGGGGTGCGGCAACTGCCAGCCCGGTCACCCACTATAAAAACAAATAGAGGCAAAGGGCCAAGGAAGCATCGAGATCAGAAGAAGGATGCCCGTACCGCCAACTTCATCGGCCAAGTTACATTTCAAGACTAAGATAACATGAGAATGATGACTCAACCTTGGAGACAACAAGCGCCTTACTGCTTGGAAGGAAATCTGAAGCCCATTAGTACCCCACTGGCCAGTCGGCATCCACGGGATGTTTGAAGAGTTGCTCGAGGCAGGCGGTAAAGTACACGATCCCAGCGCGGAGGAAGCCAACAAAAGCACATGCTTGGCTATTATAAGTACCATTGGGTACTAGGACATTCAATAGAGTGCTTCATCTTCAAGGAGAAGATTAAATGGACTCAGCGCTTCATTGAAACATATTGTTGGAGAAGACAAAATCTCCACCAGGCTCACATAGCCACAAAACATCACTTGCAAGAGAGTGAAGTCAAAGTGCGGAAGATTTCTAGAGAAACAAAATTTGGAACCGGGATGAAGTGGGGGAGACTACCCAAGTGACTCACGATCCTTGAATACATGGAGGAGTAAATTGCCATATACGTGGGGGGTGAAGGCATCCGAAGCGGGGGAACAACCTCGGAGGCACCCCAAGCAACCCGAAGGGGAGAGGTCCTCGAGCTTCCCGCAGTTACCTTCACATGAAGACATGCCAAAAGCCGGTGACCTAGCTGTCCACTTTCACATTCGGATATACATCACGATGTCAAGATGAGCCAGAATTCCTAGTAGTCGAGGATCGATAGTGAGCGATGCGTCTCTCCCGCGCCTTAATTTGTTGGACATCTCAGAAAGGACTTCTGCATCGGACTAGAGTTTGCCGATACAGGCTTTTAACCCGAATGAGCTAGCGAGCAATGGGAAAAGTATCCATCCACGCAGTGATAGGGTGGAGACAATCTCGCTGGTTCCGTGAACTTCTCTAAGGCTACTTATAATGTACTATTTGGAAAACCCCGGGATTCACATCAACCTGATGTACTCAAGCTTCTGCATCATTTATTCTTGAAATGCTGAGATGGCGCTTGAAAGAACAATCAGCGAGGCAATGGATTTCACCGTGAAGAGGCATACTTTGTTGATGCCCGAGTTACATCAAAGGAAGAGACGGAGCGGACCGCGGCCCAAAGATGGGGAGGCGAGAGAGGGAGGCGCCTAAAAGCGGCCAGCGAAGCCATCAGAACAAGAGGAGGAAGCCATTGAAGCACTTAAAGGGGGCGCGCTACCACTAACTCAAGCGAGAAAAGTGGCATCCTGACACTCAGAAGTCTTCGTGACAGCGGTGTAGGGGAGCCAAGATTGAGCATGGGACTATAAATCCTAGGGCTTATGACCTCCTAGTCAAAGCGAGACTCACGACCCATAAAAGATGTAACCATGGGCAAGTTACCGCTTTGAGGTTCTGAGAAATAAAAAGCCACGTGTCACGACCCGAGACTCAAAGAAGCTGCGCGTAAGGAGGCTACTCCATCGAGATTAAAACTGACGAGATGCGATGCGTGCTCGAAGCTACCATTGCGTATTCTCATCAAGAGCGATTCGTCGACCCAAAGCCATGACCGTCAGAGACATTGAGTTAGAAAAGAGGAATACGAAAAGGCAAGGCGGCTGGCTTAGGGGGCATAAGCGGTCAACCCGTTCTCACAAGCAGAGATACCCATGCGATAGTGGAGAGTGGTTGAAGCGACCAAGGCCCGAGTCCTCGTTACATAACCGTGTCGATAAAGGGGAGCTATCGCTAAAAGATGCAATCGATGCACTCACGGGGTTAGAAGAAGAACAAGTCAAAGCCCGCAGTTGATGAGTAAAGGGAGGAGTGTCTGGCCGGACTCTAGTAAGCCATCGTAACCCCACAATGTCGATACGCTTATTTCCTAAATACTAGTGTCCTAAACAGGTAATATATATTGAACTTATATATATATATATATATATATATATATATATATATATATATATATATATATATATATATATATATATATAACTTGAATGATCATCGGTTGTACAATCTATATTATTCAACAAGCATTTTTATGAGATCTCATTTCTCATATTCCAATATTGCAAGCTTGTCATGGAGCCGATTTATGATAATGTAGTATCAACGATCCACTTACATACTCGATTTCCGATTAACAATTGTAGTACTTGAAAGTGTGTCACAAACTTCGCGCAGTTAATGTGATATACAGCTACTTGGTAGTGGCGGCAACAAATTACCGCCCAGCTCCCCAGTGCAATCTACCGATTTATCCGGTTGTATGAATCCTATTGTACACGAGGTTCGTTATACCTTTGTAGTATACCCGATCTAAATGCCGTTATAATCCTTACGATGGAAGGAGATTTGACATGGTGAAGAATATTTGTCAGTATCTATGAATGGGTATAAGAATGGCCATTAAAGCGTAAGCTACAATGAGAATCTTCTTGGGACACAGATAATTTATCTTCCAAGTTCTCTCGATCGATCATTGTCGAGTATTACGTCTTCAAACTGTTTCGAAGCTCGTAAACCCATGTGATTGATTAGAGTATCCATACTCCCTTTTGATCCAAGAAACTGATCAACACAATCAGCACATACTCCTTTTTTGATCAGAAACTGATCAGCACAATCAGCAGCATGCAGTCGTTTGGTGTTTGATTCCATTCAATGAACACTAACTAGGGACTTTTCTGCGATGCAGTTGTTTTTAAGCTGGCTTGTTAGAGAGGTTTTTAACTTTGTTTTGAATCATGTATCAGACCTCTCCCAAATAACATTAGATTGCGGTGGAACCGGGTTTGTTACTTAAAGTAACGATATGTGTATATTTTTGTTAGCCTAGATTTAACTTAGGGGTGAATAAGGTTTTAAAGTTAGGGTGTGCTTTTCGAGTTTAAATTTAATAATGCGGAATTAATGAACAAAGAGATATAGACTAATGTGATAGACCAACTACCCAGCTCGAGAATGATTAGTCAACAATATAAATAATTAAATTGATTAGCAATAAAATTAAAGAGTACTTGAAAGTAAAGAGTAAGGGAAAAGAATTACGATACACCGCGATTTTAGCGAGCGGTTCCTGCTGGCTCGGCCAGAGTAAAACTTCCCAACCTCGGGATTTTGGCAAAGATAACTAGCTCTTGAAGAAATGTTTGATTACACACAAGCAAGCTTCCTACCGAGACTATTATCAAACTTACTAGCCTCCAACTAAGTGACGAAGCTACCATAGGATTTCAGCTCCCTAATCGGCCTAGATTAGAACCAGCTACGCTCGAGGATTTAAAACACACTACTCGACCTAGAATAGCAACCCTATGCTTCCCAGCTGAGATTTCACGATACAATAAAGAGTTAAGAAATATAATTTTCACTGACTTCAAAACTCTCTACAAAAGATAATGTGAATTAAATGCTTAGGAGTTATGACTTTTTGCCTTTGATTTGCAATGAATTGAATGCTGAAATTAGGTCAACAAGATTTGCAAAGTTATCTTTGTTTTAAAAGAAGAGGCTTTAAATGGTGCACCAAAATTTAAGAATTTGAAAAGTTGCCGCGTCATTGACCTCATGTCGAGACAGGGGGTCTCGATGACCCCGGATGTCGGGAGCAACGGTGTAAGCCAGATTGTATAGACCTTATCGAGGGTAGGTCTCGATCATCGGGACCTATCGAGACCGGGGTCGATGAGGTCTCACGATCATCGAGACCGGGGAACCCTGCCGATGGGGTCTCGATAGTTCGCATTTCGCTTTTCAAAAGTAAAAGATGCGTTTCGAGAGCCAGTTACCGGGCGAGAAATGACCGCGTCGTTTATGCGAGACTTAACCATGAATCAATCTATACTTAGGATTAGAAATAACGGACCTTCGATTTTAAAACCACCAAATAAGATTAAATCGCAAAAGTCAGTACTCACATATTTAAAAACGACAAAATGCTAAAGTGTAGAGTTTCACTGGCACTATAACGATAAAGAACACGAGCTCCTTGAAGGCTTGGCGTTTGTTAGACTCATCCATGAGCCTCCGAGGAACATCGATCAACATTTTAAGGCGCTTGAAGACACATATTTAAGGAATAAGCACGAATACACGTTCAGCTTGAAAGCGAGGATTAGTTCGATTAAACAATTTTTATCTTCAAAAATAGGTTTGAATGGAATACCATTATTCAACATATTTTACATACACTCATCATTATTCATGATAATGATGTGGGGATGAATCTTGAAGCTTAGATTCAACATATTGTCATATAATGGTTATTTATGACGTTAAGACGCAATACTAGCTCCCGGCCAAATCTATCGCCCACTTGGCGGCAACGGAAGAATCATTACTTCTTCTCGGGATGCTCATACAGTAGTTGATTGGTGGAGTATCTAGATCACTTAGTTCTTTACATTGCTTGCTTTTATGCACAATGCGGCTTACATGTCCAACTATTTCAAAAGAATTGTCGATGCGAGTGCATGTTCGGACTTTAACATTGAGATCTTGATTCTATAGCTTTAATAAGCCGTTAAAGAAAACCATCTTTGTCGGGACACCTACCTCAGGCAACTTTTCAAGATCACTCATTAGTGTTATCATCCAAGCTTGCTTAACTTTACTCGTAACTTCAAATTGTGTTTGTACTTTCGGTTTCTATATTCTATATTTATTCATTTGTGACCATCTTGTTACTTGAACAAGTCTTTCTAACTTTGTTTATCGATTACATATTAATCAATTGAGATCGACACTCCTCTTGGTTGGTTAGTTTTTAAGCGGTAAACTAATCCGCTTCCTCGTTGCTCTTCCTTCCCATTAGATAACTTCCCAATGTGGGAGGAGGAAGTTGTCTTCTTTGGAAAGATTCTTCCTTTTAGGTATTCATCTTGGATCCCTTTTGAATGCATTATCAATATAAGGATAGCTCAACTTGTTGAGCTCATTCAACTGGGTCACTATGAATTCCAGAAAGATTCGAGGCATCGCTTTGATTCCTTGACAGAGGAACTTCGTCGCCTTGATCCTACTAAGAGGTGGCTTTGTTCTTCTCTATTCCTATTAGAATGTCTCATGCATACTAATTTGCACATGTTGTGTAGCTCCCACTGACCTTCTTGTCTATACAAGAATCTAATTTATGTTCATGAATTCAAACTATTTGAGCTTTTCATTAACTCATGTATATGTCATCTATTGTAGATCCGGATGACCAGAAGTGTTTACGATTAATTGAAAATTTATCCAGTACAAGAGTCACCTTGGCTTGGACAAAATGTTGTTTATCAATCCAACAACGCCAAACATGGACATCTCTCCATTTGATTAATCCTTCATGCGCCACAATAATCATTTTATTTCTTGATAAATATATGGCTTTGTTGTGGATCGGATGATCAGCATCTATGATCAATTTAAAATTTTGTCGGCGCAAGTATCACCTTAACTTGGAAAAATCACATTTTATCGATAAAGAGGGTAGCAAACATGGACATTTCCATTTTGTTAATCATTGATGCTTCCGGCGTCATGTATCCAGTTGATAGAATTTACTATCTTTGGAATAAAGCGTGTTGATATCGAATCACGTATTTGGTATATTCAACATGTCCTTGGATCTCATAATCATCATCTTTGTTGTTCATGGTTGGACCTTTAAAAGCATCACCTTTTCTTAGGATTACCATTGTAATAACAACAAGTTCAGGTTCATCTTATCATACGTCAACTGGTTGACTTGGGTGAAAGTTCATAAGACTTTGAACCTGATTATCATGGAATAATTCCATATCACATTTTCATGTGATTGTCTAGATGTTGATTAACTGAGTTGTACATCTTTGCCAGTGTGTGTGAGCCTAAGCGAGGTAAATATATTGTTGGCTTCGTATGAATTTGGAGTATTACAGCTCATCCAGTATATATTGTATTTCTTTTTACTTTAAAGATTACTAAATATTTAAGCAAACCTACTCGATCATTTAAACTATTTAAATGCCCATACATGTTCTAGAATACAACGATAAATATATACATTTATGCTTTACTGATTTATTGTACTATCAATAGAGTGTGTTTATTTGTTAGTTTATCATAAATCTTTATTTGTGATCCTAATCAAATATGTTGTTCTTTAACATTCAATTTTAAGCCAATGAAAGATTGCGAGATTATGAATTTTAAATGTTATTCACATTTTAACCATATTATTCAAAATATATGATTCTCAAGATTCCGTCTTTACAATCTTTTAGTAATGTGATTATATTTTACAATTCATATGATATTGGGAGATGAGGTTTCAAGTTACTTTACTTGAAATCTTATGAACATATATACTATGATAATTCATGTTGGTCTAACTAACATAATGGAGATATTATTATCGTTTGTGACTTTTATGTAAAGATTAATAGATAACGAACACGGATTAATCGTGCATAAAAGAAAACATCACGTATTCAAAACATAAGCGAAAAACATTCTGATAAAAGCGAGGGAAGCTAAGCTAGGCCGATACGTGTAATGGCTTGATTATTGTAAAACAAAGCGATAAATAAGTTTGATCCTCCCAATGTCGTCTCACATGCGCTCGGTGAGTGCGCCATATCAACATCCTTTTGATGGAAGGCTGCTTTTGAATTCAAGAAAAGTGTCGATTATATCGATTAATGTGAACACGTTATCGTGCTCCGGAAATAAAAGTATCTCCAGTCATAATATGAAATTTTGTACCTCGCCAAGGCAGTTCGGTGATAGCATCACGTCCCGATCAGTGGGAAAAGTCCTTGTGGCATATGTTCTTGTTGTCCCCCGGGGAGCTAGCAAAATTCCATCACGTGAATGCTGCTTCAAATGCATGTTTCTCACAACCTGGCGCGGGTGTGGCAAAACCTCGCTGCTTATATCCTGCCGCGCTCAAATCCAAATATGATGCTCCTCATATAAAGACAAGCGGTAGCACTCCTTGAATCACGTAGGATCGGATCCGGGAGAATTAAATATGATATCATACTGAATGATGTGCTTAAATCGACTCACGAGGCTTGAAATTCCGTGCGAGATGCTTTCAAGTCAAAACACTAAATCGGACATGTGGGAATTATGAACATTCAGGTTAATGAGTCTACAAAACACTTCGAAGCATCTTGATTTCAGCCTCTGGGTGAAGTCAAGCTTATTCTTCGAGCATATCGCAGGTTCGAGAAAACTCAAATCTCTCCTTGAGGTTGTCTTCCCAGCAGCGCTTAATGTCAGCGTCTTGTACGTCATTATCTTTTCAAATGCTTGGGTAATCACCTTTAGATGAAGGGGATAACGGTCCTTGGGAATCTTGGGAGCTTTCGCTCGATACATATCCTTCGTTCTCTATTTCGAGAACCACTTTCAATTTGTGCTCCCATTCTATGAAGTTGAATTGTAAATAAATGGGGGGTTCTCATATAGGGATAAAAGGTAGGGGTCACGACATTGGAGACTTCCATAATAACTACAGTAGAAAGTTCATAAAGAACGACTTAATCTATATGTCATAAATATATTCTATAATCTGATAATAGAATTATTATACTAGTGTTTACAATCTCATTAAACACACAAAGTATGCCAAGAACTTACACAACCTAAAGCGAGCGGCCATGTAACATTTTGTTTTAAATCACATAGAAGTAAGCGTACCCGTCACGCTATTGCAAGCTCAAATCATAATCTTGGGATTACTAAAAAATTCAACTTAGATTGTATTGTGTCATTCATTAATGTCAGCGGGCCCGGCTAGTACATTGGAAATCACCTTAAGCGGACCAAAAAGCAGCGACGGAAATTGAATGAAAAACATAAGTTTGGTTCTAGAGCGAGGAAATCTTACATTCTCCCGTCGGAATGGCATGCGGATATGGCAATGCGTAAAGTACTAGCGAGATCATGAACAGTGATCCTATTCGACTTTACATTTGGCACGACGTGCTTCAATTATTTATTATAGGTGGAATTTATTATATTTTTGTTAACCGCATGTCCGTGTCGGTGTATCGATCAAACAAGCTAAAAAGAATATACCCATGAATCTTTAAGGGAAAATATAATACTATTATTGAAAGTTGTGATATTATTATTAGTGAAAAATATTTCGACTTTAGTTCCATAAATCATTTTCTACTGTTGACTTATCACTTTAAGGTGGGTTAATAGCTTATAATTGAGTATAACTTAATTATAATTAATTATCTTTAAGATTTTAATACATTCTTATAAAGCCATACATGACTAAATAGCCTTAACTAAATAGTATTTATAGGCCATATTATCTATATAATATAATAATATATCACAAGATCTATGGCACCCGTTAATATAAATCATATTATACTATGCATGATAAAATATCAATGTTATATTCAAAAGCATGCGTAAATGGATGAGCGATAAAATAGGAACACCGCGTTGCATGTCAAGAATAATCATCAAATGAAATAAATGTTTACTTTGTTCAAGTGTAAAAGATTCGTTAGTAATCTGAAAATCTAGTGTCCGTTTAATGTTTAATATTAAATTTATCCTAGCATTTTTCTAAAATACTCAATCTTACATATGATGATTAATTCTTAAATTATGTCATAAATCGAAACTCTACTTATCCTAATAATTTAGATCTTGATCTGATAAATCTAATTTGAATATGGGTATTAAATCCTAATCGAAATTAAGAATTTAATTGGCTTTAAATCCATTTGCCTTAATTGATTCTTAAAACAATTAATATTTAGTCTAATCTAATTAGAAGTAATTTTTAATGTGATTAAAATAGAGAACTTAAATTAAATTAATTCAATTGATGTCCAATAAATTAATTTCGATGAAAATCCATCGAGAATCGAATTTGGATCAAACCAAAATTCAATTGATTCGTTTAATAAAATAAACGGATCAAATCAATTAACTCAAAAGCCGGATGGCCCAAGAAGGCCCAAACGAGCCAGCCCAGTCAACGGACCCGATCAAACAAGTCAGCCTGGGACCCAAGCGAGGCTGGGCCAGCGTGTCGACACCACCAGTCGTCGTGTAAGCGGCATAGGGGTAGGCCACGTGGCGGAACCACGTGATGGTGCCAACCAACACGCATGTGGTGGGCACGTGTCCCCACAGAGCGCCACGTGTCCCCACTCTCACTGTCACGAATTAAATGTCCAAAATGGTTCGAGATCAAGCAGTGGTCGGGATTGACCGGATTAAGCTGGTTGATCAGCGAGTTGACTTTCTGTCAAATGGAGTCAACTCGGTTGACTTCAACTTTGATAGCGTCACTACGGACGTCGGCCTAGAGGCTGACGTGGTAGTCGACTTCTTTTCTATTCGATATGATTCGTAGCGAGAATCGATGGTTTTTACTCGTTTCAATTAATAAATTGACATAAAACTTAATTGAGGAAAATGCGAAAAAATTCTTAAAAAATTATATCATTATTTGATGATTTTTCACATTAAAAAGATTTAGAAAATTAGTAACTTTGTCGTATTTAATTATTTTATTAACAATTGATAAGAGAGGGTAAAAAACATCATTAATCAATTAAGCATTACAGCGTTAAAATTAAGCTTAAAAACGTTTTCATGCTTGTTTACATAATTGTAATCACGTAACTTTGAGCTTTGATACCCTTGTTGGTGTTCTTAATCATCATATTATAAGTTACAAAAGCTTGTGAATCTGAATCCCGGAAGCAGTATGGATTGTACAAAAATAATTAAAATTGGCTACAAGCTGGCCCATACCTTTTAATCGATCAAATCAATGAGGTTGGTAGCGGAATGGAATTACTCACAAGCGTGCACCTTTTAATATATATTGAACTTTACATATATATATATATATATATATATATGAATATAACCCCGATGATTAAATGGGTTGTACAATCGGTATTCAACGGACATTTTTATGAAATACGATTTCTCGTATTCCCGACACTTTTAAGGCTTTTTAAAAGATGTGGTGAAACTCTTTCACCTCCTTAAAAGAAGAATATTCCTAGAATATTCTACGGGTTCAGAGCCAAAAACTTCTCCTCTTTCGTCGTCTTGATGGAAGCTAGAATAGGTTTTAGGTGTTCAAGAATCTCCTCGCTTATTATCTAACAAAATAAAGGCTGCGTGGAGTGGCTAGTAGAATATTCGATGTGATTCTACCGAATAGAAGATTAAGGACCACCCCATCATTTCAGCGTAATAGTCGAACTATGGGGAGGTGATTTCCACCAATTGAAAGTCGCCTCGATATTCTTGTTCGTTTTAGTTGTTGTTTGTTGTTGTATTGTGTGTGTGACCTCTTAGGCTCGTATTATATTTTAAACCCCGAAAGTTATAATCGTATTATAGTCCGTTTTAGTTGTTGTGTGTGACCTCTTAGGCTCGATCGAAATTAGCAATATATTAATTTTATGTTTAACCAAACATCATATTAATATATAGATTATGGCCGGGCTACAATAAGCCTCTGTAACCCGATAAATTCAATCGAGTTAATCACAATATATTAATTGTCCAAATGATTAACGTATGTCGGCTTTATTATTATTTAAAATGTAATAATCGGGTTAATGCAATCAATTGTTCAGCGGATACATATTTATGAATAATAACATCTCATATTTCCAACATTCACCCACTAATATCCTCCCTATTTTTTAGATTATTTTTTATCCAATCATATTCTTAACTACTCAATTATATAAAAAAAATAAAAAATATCTTTAATCATATTCAAATATAAATTAAAAAGATCTCATTCAACACCCACATATAATATACTCCGTATTATTTTATACTTTTTAAAATAATTTTATTCTAGATTTCTGTTGAGATATTTGAAATATTCATTTTTCAAGTTTGGAGTGAATAATATGAAATTTGCTAAAGAACATGTATAAATTGTTGATCCCAAAAATAAACAAGTGATGGTTGGAAGTGAATTTTAGGAAAAATTATAGGGGAGGTGATGCATACTGTTAGAGGGGATAAATAAGGATTATGTTAATTTTTTATACTTTTTGAATTTTATGGCTTAATTGTAGAATTATATATTTTATTAGTGAAAACACAACGTAATTAAATCAAATTATGTTAATAAACAATAACCAAATTGAAAATAATTAATATATCTAAATATCCGGAATTAAACGTATTTAAATTTAAGAGCATTCACATCAATTCTATTGTAATTTCTCTAAAATTCACTCACCCAACTTCATGACCGCCCACTTTTCTTTTTTTTGAGCACCATTTTTTATGTATGCTCTTTATTATCACTTGAGAATTGAAAATTAAATATTTTAAATATGTCAATAGAAATTTAGTATAAATTAAATTTTAAAAGAATAAAATAATATATTAAATATCTATGTTGAATGAAATATGTTTTTTTTAATTTATATTCGTATATGGCGAAAATATTTATTTATTATTATTTTTTTATATAATTGAAAAAGAATAAATATGAGAGGATAAAAAAAAAATAAAGGAAAGGTATAAATTTAGGAAATGAATGGGGGTAGTGAATAATTTTATATTTCATCTGTTATACTTGAAAGCTTAGATAGAGAGTCTCATTTTATTATTTTTTATAATTTCAATCCTTAAAATAAGTTTTAGCCAAATTGAGTAATCTAGCAACCTGCAGTAAGATTAGTACATCGAAAGGCCTCGAAGATGAAACGCCGCCGCGTCCCTCCAAAAATGAAAGCCACCTTCCTCAAACCAGATGGCGACCTCAAAACGCAAAGTCCCGACGTCCGGCACCGCCTGGTTGGATGTGGATTCCCCATAACACTGATCGCATTGAGCATATGACCAACGATGGTGCGCTCTTCATTCTGTTTTAATGCACTTGGCTTACCAATTCTTGATTTCTTGATCAAGATGGAGAGGCAATTGAAATTGCCTGTTTTAGCCTCGGTGGAACAATATCAACTGGCTGGGGATTAGGCCAACGGATATGGTTGCCCGTCTGGACCAGCTTACCTTCCCCATGACTGACAAGGATATCAAGACTGCCAACGATATCTTGTTAAAGGATGCTTATGTCTACAATCGTCCACAATGGCTTCACGAATTGCGTATTATGCTCAAGATTAACTAAAAGATTGAGATTGAGGAAAGGGAAAGGTGCACTGCTTGTAACTGTAACTAGAATGCAATAGTCTTTATATATGAAAGTTTGGGAGGGCAAGGGGATACTTCCAAACTTGTTGAGTAGTTCATTTGGCATCAAAATGGATAGAGGTATTGCCATTATGAACATGATCGGTTAGGATAGGCATGTTGAGGCTGATTGGAAAATAGAAGGGGAAACTTCTCTTTAAGTAATTGGATTTTATTTTATTTTTTAATTTACGAATCATGTTAGTGTTCTGGTGATGCTGGGGAGGATTGGATGTGTTAGCAAGAGTGATTTAGCTGATGTTATTTAGAGTTGCAGCTGCTCTATATGACAAGTTTTACTGTTATTAACAAAGCCAGGCCCTTTCTGTCTCCGATTTATGTATCTATAACTACTACTGTTTTCCATTTGCTTTGTAGGTTCGACATTATGTATATTTAATGTGTTATTCTCATTCTATTTTCTGTTTCTAGTTAGTTTCTCGTAACTTGACTTAAGCTAGCCTGACATCAGACAGTTTTCATGTTCTAAGCTTTTAGTCGCATATCTTTGTAATGCAGGATCGGTTATTTAAGTCAACTCCAAAGAAAGAGATGGTGCCTTCGACGAAGTAGGGAAATGGAAAGGGAACTTTTGGGTGATTGATACCTCACATCTTCTTACTGCTTTTGTTTCTTTTGTTATGAGTATGAATTGTCAGAAAATGAAGTTTTTTACCTCCGAAGTATAATGACTGGAAATGATGCGGGGTGTTTTTTTGTTTACGTTTTGTTAGATGTTTGAGCTAACTTGGCTGGGGCAGGGATGGAAACCAGCCCCCTGCCCCCTATAATTTGAACACTTAGAATATATAGTATATATCGTATGTAAATAACAAGTATATCTGTAGCGCAACTGATAGAGAGGTACTCCTAACGCACGGATGGCGCAGGTTTCAGACCCTATTAGTGCCATTTTTAATGAAATTTTACTGTAATGGTAATTTTTTCCTCTCTTTTATTCATTTTTTTTTCTGTTTTGCCCCCCAACATTTATTTTAAATTTTTTTTGCCCCCCTCTCTTTTCATCCTGGTTCCGTCCTTGCTTGGGAGTGTAATGACTGACTGGAAATGGTGAGAGGTGTTTGTTTAATATTCTGATGACTTGAGTATATCCTTGCCAAAAGCCTTTTATGGCCGTAGGTTGAACAATATCAAGTGGTTGGGGATTAGGCCAACGGATATAGTTGGGCATAAAGTGTCGGTGGACCAGCGTACCTTCTCCATGACTGACAAGGATATCAAGACTGTCAAGGATATGTTGTTAAAGGATGCTTATCTCAAGAATCGTCCACAATGGCTTCATGAATTGCATATTATGCTCAAGATTAAGCAAAAGGTTGAGATTGAGTCGTTGTGCTGCTTCGGGGTAGTAGCGTATTTGACAGAAGTGTTTTTGTCAATGAAACTGCAGCAGGAAGATTGGATTTGACGTTGGTTGCTCACCACCGCCCTTTAAGATTTGGTTAAGTTTTAGGTGTTTAACGTTTACTCTTTTGCATTGCGCAAGTATGCCATCAAAATGTAGAATAAGTTATGTGTGTTTGAAAGCTCCGTGTTTTCAACTAAACAATGATCATCTTAAACTCTGAATGACAATGAATTTCAACCTACCAATAATATATACTCCCTCCGTTTCAACATGGAACATGTTAAATCGATAAATACGCATTTATTAAAAAACAAAATAAATCATCTTAATATTTTATTATATTATTTCTACGTGCAATGCACTTAAGATCTTACTAGTTCAATCATAAACACCTCATAAAAAACCTAAACATGAACATGTTTTAATGTCGTTGAAGAGCGTCTACCTAAGCATAGCATGAAGAGCATCTACCTAAGCATAGCAAGGAGAGGGTCAGATAATATGCATCATTGCTTACACATGTGATAACATGAAATTGTTATCAAATTGATCAAAAAGTGAAGTATATAATTATCTATTACTTCAAATTATATAAATAGAGTAGGTAGTGTAATTAGTCATTTTGATTTACTTCATTTTATGCAAGAGACTTAAAATAAGAAATCAATAATTTATTATTCAACAATTATTTGTTTAGGCAAGAATTGGTATACTTTGTTCATATGAGTATATGACAGAAGAAGTTGTCAGGGTCAAACTTAGTCTTGAAATTTCTTTTGAAATACTTGCATCCCATGAACTTGGAAGCATTGAACTCCAATTAACTTTATTACAGTTCATCTCCAGATCAAGAATCAAGATCCCTATAGTTCATATAAGGTTTCTCTAGGGAACATTGAAATATAATCTGCCAAGTAATCATACAATTTTACAATCTTTTCATTGCTCTATTTTGCCTTACTCTTTTCCACCTTACCAGGTTGTTAAGTACTGCATCATATCAATACTCTCTTTACAATGAGGAAGCCAATTTCGGATTTGGTAATCTTACTCATCATCCTCCAATGGATTCCAAAAGAGGTGAATCTTGTTCTAGGAACAACTTTCACAACCTTTCCAGGCCTCCTAACTAATATGGAGTATTAAAATATCGATTATAAACTAATTGAGAAACATATAGTATAGGAAGCCTCTGATAAACAAGGTAGCTTTGCAAGTTAAAGTGATTGCTAAAGGCTGAGAACTAATTTATGTTCATAAGCTGTAGTTTCTCTTGAAACAATACTTAAACAGTAAAAGCCATAAAACACATCATACAAAACCATAGCCGCATATGTACCCGCCAAATCTCTATTTTCGACAATTAAGTCAACGTTGTTTTATTGCTCCAAAGAGTTCCTGAAATGATCTTTGAGGAGCATCAGCACGAGCAACTATTTCAACTACTTTGTAGTGTGATTCTGGATAAAGCAGAGCCTCAACAGCAACTTCAGCAACCTGGTCTCTCGATATAGAACCTTCATATAGAGTATCCTGGCAGGCAGGAAGATACAAGATGAAACATAAGAATAGTGGACTTCCCTCGATGACGCATGGTTCACAATTCCGTCTCAAAGCATAGTCTCGAAAGTGTAAAAATAAGAAGGGTTTCTGAAACTTAATGGGAACGCCAATGAAACGTGCAAAATTTATGTTTCAATGTATAGTTTCAAATGCTCTTTCAAAACATGGTAATTTCGAAGTTCCAATTTCATTGCCTTTCTACAAGTTTGAAAAATGAAAACTTTTCGGAAGTCTATAGATGGAGATAATCGGAAATCTTAATCTATGCATATGGAAAAGTTAAGAGTAACATACCTCTGGTTCCATTACTACATTTCCAGAAGGAGGGTCGTTTTTTAAACCACCAGGCCTTACAATAGTGTAGTTGATACCAGACTTACGAATATACTGCTCTGCTTGAAGCTTTGCAATCAAAGTGAGACCAACAACATTGAGAAAAATGTATGCAGGATTGAGCAGCTGCCCCATTGCAGCACCATTAACTAAAATGGAACTAACGAGAATGAACCTATTGACTTTACATTTTCGGCATGCTTCAACAAGGCTTACTGTGCCAAAATTATCAACCTGTAGATATGATAAGAGTAGCTCACTAACATCAAATAGATAAGCATG
This sequence comes from Lithospermum erythrorhizon, assembly GCA_019722365.1. Taxonomy (NCBI): domain Eukaryota; kingdom Viridiplantae; phylum Streptophyta; class Magnoliopsida; order Boraginales; family Boraginaceae; genus Lithospermum; species Lithospermum erythrorhizon. The sequence continues at coordinate 109,168 of JADFUC010001062.1, read as the reverse complement.
ATAGACAAACAATTGGTAGCTTTAAGATGAATACACAGAGCGTCAAATCGTTGGAATGACCAATTTGTAGATTCAAATCGTCGGAATGACCAATTTTACCCTCTACAAGGAACATCAGTGATCGAAAATGGTCTAAGTTTGAACCAGGGTGATTGAATGGGTATTTTTAACAAACGTGAGTGATCTTTGGTGTCATTTACCCTATCTTATATCGCTAATATATGAAAACCTGAACTATTGGCCTTTAAGACCGGAAAATAGAATAATTACCTGCCATGGTGATAGTAGATTCCATGAAGGCCGAAACCCTGTGGCACATATTACTGCATCCCAATTTTCTCCTATGGCATCAGCTAATTTATCTGAACCTTCGGTTACATCTGCCTTCACCTGAAATTGGACAAAAAAAGTAAACTAAAAGCTTCTACATTTCAGTCTTTTTTTGTCTCACGAATCCTGCGATTCTAGAGAACAACAAACTTTGTAAGGTTTTAGATGTTATTGATCACATAAACCACGATGAATCATTTACCATGGCAGTCCAAAATACCAATGTGTGGTGCAATGACATTTTCAAGTTTCTAACAACTAGATAGGGGTCGAATCAGAATTTACCTGTGCTATATAAATTCACCTTAACACCCTTTTGAAAATGTCACACACTATGCTATTTTAGTCGTTGAAAAATAGGAATACTAGACTTGTAGTGTGAAAAGCATTTCATTTTAAATTGAAGGGAGGGCTGCATTACCCTTTACGAACTTCAAGAATCAGGACACAAATATTGCACTTCAATTACTAGATAACACAGAAATAATGTACTCTGACATGCTTAATTATGTCAAAAGTGCAAAACTGAAGTATGCGCTGCTCTCTACACCTAATTTTCATAAAATGAAGAAAATTCCATAAAATATTCTACAATTTGGAGAGCCTTATATTACATTGATCGTACAATCATCCGAAACACGAAAGAGTTTATAAGTTCGGGTTGAATTCTCCTATTGCCAATTGATTTTAAATCGAACATAAAAAGCAAAAAGCAAACCACAATTTCAACATACAAATTGAAGATGAGGGTTGTTTCCAGTGAAGATAGTTTTCGCCTTATCGATGTCTCGAACACCAGCCTTGACAGCAAAACCCTTAGCCAACAACTGGTTCACAATTCTTTTGCCAGTGTTACCAGTTGCACCAGCAACAAATACCTTCTTCTTCTCTTCAAGAATTTCATCGTTTTTCTCTTCTGTGATTTCACTCCCTTCCATCTGTAAGCAACTCATAAGTTAACAAGAAAAACAATAAACTAACTAAAATCAAGATTTGAAAATTTGCTAACTGTAAGAAACAATATCAGCATAGTGATTACCAGATATTTCTCGCAATGACTTAGAGATCACGGGTTCGTGTTATTGTAATGATAATAACCGAATTAAAACAAGAATGAAAAGAGAACGAAACAAGTAAAACAGTAATACTAACAGCCCTGTAGGTGACTGGAATACTACGGAGGAGTTAATCGGATGTCCCGGATGGAAGATTTCAACATTTCCAACATTCAAACTATAAAAAGTCATGAGTATTCATTTTGGAGAAAGTGGAAGTGAACAAAAGCAAAAAAAAAAAATATTTGAAACAAGTTTTTTCTATAAATTAGTCAAACGCTTAACCATTTGAGCTACTCCGTATATTTTTTTTTGTAAGGTAACCATGAATAATATCCTACGTATATGCTAGGTCCGTCTTTGGTCTCAATTGAACGGACATAATACTTTAGTTTTTTACCAATTGAGCTATGTATGACATAATATAGTCATTCCTGCAATGTTTAGTAAATATGAAATACTTGGTAATAATAATAAGAATCAATTCTATAACCTTTGATGCTTTGAGGGGAAAGATCTTGGTTTGAATTGCTGGAAGTCTATGAGAGAAGGGTTTGTTGATGAGAGAGTGGTTAAAGAAACAGGTAGTGAGGAAGACAGCAGTGGCCATTAAGCTGTATTTCTTCTTCAGAATTTGGATGTTAACATTATTCAACTTTAGGTACGTTGGTTACCTCCCCGCCACAAATTTGTTACACTTTTATCTAAATCTAAGTAGTAATTTGATACTTGCATGATAATTACTTTTTTAATATTTTATTGATTATATGTATTATTTCTTTATGAGTTTATAATTTTTTTTTTTAATCTGAAAGTTTCTATGAAATTATAACTTAGATTTTACCATTTTATTAATAATAGGTGTCTAAAGTGATTGTCTTTTGTAGTTGGTATTATCGCGGCTTGGCGTAAAGTTGCATTACATAGAATAAAAAGATTTATATTATTGGTAGTGGATTGATTTTGTTTGATCCAATAAATTTTAAAGATATGAATAATGTTATTATTCTTGTCACACATTTGAGTTAGAAATTTTAGAACTTATGGATGCAAGAGATTTATTTAATACCAGCGTATTTCGTGATTGTCTGTCAATTTATACGTTGTGGATTGCCAAGAGTATAAGGAAGGCCGAATCATAGTCATATATAAAATAATTAAATACATATTAATTATTTTTCGTAGAAATCATATCACTCTTTAGCCTTTGCGAAATTAAATCGAAACTTTTTTCGGATTGAGAATCTCATACATGTAATTTAATTTTAGCAAAGTTTTTATGAAATTTGTAATATGTATTTGTGAAAAAGCTTAACCTTTCAACTATTTTTTAAAGTTGGACATTTTGTAAATTTTTATGCGATGTTGCATTAGTTATTGTTGAAATCTATTATTTATGTGTTAAAGTTTATTGTTTAGTTGAAGCACATATAAGTTTCAATGTGAAAAAATTAATGCATATGCAATAAAATTATGAGTACTTTTTGAGAATATGTATGTTATATGAAAAGATAATGATAATAGAAATTAAATAAAAATTCTCATATTGAAATATTTATTATTGTACTTACAAATAAACAACAATTTAAAAGACAACACAAATAAAAAAATCATAGTGTGGTGAATACAAGATATAGCTTAAGTTCAATTTTTTTTTGAAGGTATATGTGTTATCAAGTTGAAAGAATATATATAACTCGGTTATAAAAATAACATACCTTGAAACATTTATATAATTTCAAATATTTTATTTTTATTTTATTAACATTCATAACCTTTTAGTTATTATTCAAGTCTCATGGTCATTTAGGTGTCACTAATTAATAAGAAAGCTTGTTGAGTTTAATTTGTTGAGATTATCTTCGTTTATGAAGTTGGAATATAGAGAGTTTTATTATAAAAATAGTTTATCTTAAACACGTATAGAAATTATATATTTACTACACCAACTATTCCTTAACCCGACATTATCCGAACCATTGATAATTCCTTGAGAATTCACACGCATGAGAGTTTTATTGTCAAAATAAATCAAGTCAATTTTCTATTTGGATTTCATAAAAGATGAGAAGTAAGCTTCAAATTTTGAATTTAGACATGGCACAACTGTTTAATGCTTATATCCCTGAAAGTTGTTACATGTCATGTTCTAAATATCAATTAATAAATTTCAAACTTTGCAATTAATTATAAATTCCATATTGAAGAAACTTAATTCAATTTTTTGAAAATATTTTATCGAGTTAAGGGGAATACGCCAGACTTGACTTATAAAATAATATATCTCTGGTTGAATATACAAATAAATAATATGTTATTTGTTTGTATATTAAATACTATAATTGGATTAGTTGATTAGAGATGCAAAAGTGTTTTCACCTGAAATGAAATAAATATGTACTTCTAACCGCTTCCTTGAGAATTTTTATATTTATAATATATATTGTATATACAAAGTGTTGTCTAATATTATAATGTATATTTCTTATGCCTAAGTTTTTAATTTGTGTGTTATTTCCATAATATTTTGTGTACCATAGAAAATATAAATTTTATTAAAAAGGAAATGTTAGAATAAAATGATATAAAAGATGTTAGAATAAAATGATAGACTTTTTATCTAATTTAACATGTTTGAAATAACCCGTTAAATAGAATGACTAAATGGTATGATTAGAAGATAGTATAAATACTTGTTTAGTAATTTATTTGTATGAATATTAAAATATATTTTGTTGTAATTTCTAAATAGATGAGTTATTTGCTCTTATGTTTTTTAATTCAATCATCTATGTTGTGCTGTTTTGTTTACTCTATTTTTATGTTGTTTTAATTGGTGGTCAATTGGTTCAAAAAATGAGCCATTCAAGTAGGACTTTTAAGTTGGCAATATTCCTGTCGATATTTGTGTAAGTGAAGTCGAGGATTTATTTTACAAGGTATGATATACTTCAGAAGAAAATGGGTTTCTATGAAACTACTGGCAGTTATCTAGCTTTTCCTCAAACGATTAAAGATGTATATGCCCGTAGTGTATGTGTAATGGACTAATGGTTATCTTGATGTTTGTCAATGTTCGCTTTGATGATAATCTTGAAGTTTTGTTGATTGATCACTATTTAGACGGCAAAAACGTGAAATTTTTTGTTCGAAAATAGTTAATGCTGCTGTTAGATCTGGCTACGCCCGTCAAATTTGGCCGGACGCGACTAACTTAGTGTAGTTTAAAATGAAAGAAATGGTATAATATGGTATGAGTGACAGAGTGAGTAACTACTTACTATGCAACATGCAAGTTGCTAATAATGATAAAGAGAATTTGATTAATACAACTTTATGCGGATACATGTGTTATGATAGTTGATTGAATCGTAAAAATGAATAGTTGATTGGTAAGTGAACATGTGTGCAACGTTGAGATAGTGATTTAAGCTTCTTACCATTATAATTTTATTTTACTAACTTATCAGTAACTAGAAATTCTTTTTGTCAATTTATTACTTAACAAGCTGATAGACATAGGCGCTCCAAATTTATTTTTTGATGAGATTCATTGTAAATGAAATCTAATAATTTATTAAGGTCTTGAAAGACCAAATTTAAATCAACTTATTATTACATAATAACAATTTTGTTGTAAATTTTTCATTAATAACACAAAAAATATCTTAAAAAATTTGATGTATATATTTTGAACCACCAACTCAAGTAACCTAGATAAGCCCCTCTACAACTCTTGTCACCTTTGCTTAATTAGGAACTATTTTGATTGTTGATTAATCATACAAATTTGTTCTGGAATGAAATTAAATTAAATCATTGAGTGGTTTTTTTTTTTCAAAAGTCTAAAAGCTCTGTCCACTTCTGATGAGGGTGAATCGAGACAAGTCTTTGGAAGCACTCCTGCTTATTTGAAAGATTCGTTGTTATGGTTAGTCTAATAACTAATCATTAAAACAATGATTTAATGAATTCGAAGAGTAAGACTCACAGAACCAAAGTGCATTATTTCATGTATGTCGACCGTGGTCACCCCATATTTATACGAGTTTAGCTTCTTTTTATTAGTATACTAGTAAGGAGTGCTCGTGAATGGCAGGCGAGGCGATATTCTGATGATAGTTAGTAGAAATGTTTTATTCAATAGTTGGTGGGCCCAAGCTTTTGCTTCAAATATGTCTTGTCTGATTTAACACAATCTGCTTGAGGTAAAATATTTTCTTGAAGTTTATTAAATAATCGAGTATTAATTTATCGAGTTTCTATTGAAGTTGATATAATTAAAAGAAACCATTAAAAGGGGGGGAGGAGGGGAATCTAAATGCTTGAATTCGTGTTTAACGATACGTTGAAAATGGGACAAAAGAGCATGAATTATTAATTTAACACTCTATCCCCTAGTCGGTTGGTCGAACTGACTTTGTAAAATATAATGACATATTTTAACTCAATGTTCTGAGTATTAATTAATCGTCTAGCAGACCGAAAGCTTAACGCTGAGCTTCTCACAAACCATATTCAGTTCATATGAAGTTAGCAGGATTGAAGAATCATAGTGATCCCCTGTAATTGATTATTGTTGAACAAAATAATAGTGATGCCATTTATTAGTTCATTTGATCATTCAATCACTGAGCCTCTTAACATATATTGATCACGTTATTAAAACCGAATGATAATCAAGAGAGAATACTTAAGAAGAAAATTAAAGCATATCATATAAACCTTGCAAACTTCACGAGCTGGCCACCTATATACTGGGGGATGAGACAATTGTCAAACATATTGAGCGAGCAATAAAACAAAACTATCTAATGTAATCGTGTAAGAGGGCTGAACACAGCCAATTTGGTGGAGAAGTCGGCCATCGCCTCGTCCCCCATGATCAAGAACAAGTAACGTATGAGCTCGTTGTTCGTCCTCGACAAGTATACTAGTACATTTTCATGTATAGCCAAATGAAGAATATCCAAGACCACCACCTCAATGTCTGATGATACCGAATAAACTCCATTAACAACATGTATGATGAACTTAGTGTCGCTTTCAATCTCCACCCGACGCCATCCCTGTTTCCACGCCTATTCCATTCCCTCTGGAACAGCTATGGCTTCAGCAACCAATGCGCTTTGCACCTACCCCAGATGGCGGAACGAAGCTCCCAGAAACTGCCCTGCTTCATCACGGCAGACCAGTCCAATTGTACCACATTTTATTACCACACATCACAGTTAAGCTTCAGGAAACCAGGTAAAGGAGTCTTCCAAGCTGGTACCTCAATATTAATGTCCCTGTTTGTCCCTTGCAGAGTAGTCTTCTTATTAGCTTCAATGTCGTCATTTGCTACCTTAAGCCATTTTCAATAATCTGCAATATAGAGCAACCATTCACTTCAAAATGAATTTTGTTCCTCTGTTTCCACAAAGAACACAGAATGCAAGCTACTTTTCCCGAGTCCTCCTCCAATCCATGTTTCACCATTTGGGTTGAGATGTAGTCCCACCATTCTGGAAGAGAACGCCAAGTGCCACCATTAACAAGGAAACTCCACCTAAAAAGCTTCAAAAATTCTAAAAGTCTAAGCTTCGTTTAGCATCATGAGATATAACTCAACAAGGTATAATTAATTTCCTATTAATCTACTCCATCCTTTCCCGTTTCAAGTTCTCTAAAAGCGTAAAGTTTCATTCTTTTTTGCCTGCTTATATATTTTTCCTTGTTGATGAACTTGGTTGCCGACATTATAAGATTACTTGTATTTGCTAATATATACATGTTAAAAAAACTCGCATCAAATAAATCATTGCATATATGTGGGAGTAAAATTTAAGAATAAAGTCAATTTACCGATCAATATCATATGGCCAACCTTCAAAAAGTGAAGTTTCCATCCCACAATCCTTTAGTTTACCATATAAGGAGTGTGTCCTACAAATATGATGAGCAACCAAGAATGGAAACAATAGTATGCGAAATAACATCCATAATTCAGGTTCAATTACTTCAACAACTTAACTTGGAAGTAACATTTAATAGGAACATATACAATCTTTTACCTAGTGCATTACCGTGCTCTAATTTATGAAGGCTTTTAGTTAATTCCTTATTGAAAAAACAGTTAGATCTTGCCCATTGATAACTTCCTGCATCCATTTCATACGTAACCACAATAACATTATTAGTACAAATCAAATGTATTTAGTGATTTCCGGTAATCAACTCATTCATTTGATAAACATACTTCATAGAGCTTCAGTTCGGACAAGTTACATCACCCTTACAAAGGAGACATTCCAGCAAAAAGATTCAAATCCACGAGCATATAGGTATTAACTAAGCTGGAATTCAATAACAATTCAAACAACAAATATCATTAGAATAACAAAGATAGCATATGAACCTTTGCGGAAATAGATAGAAACAAAAATGTTGATACTCACAATCACCATTTCATTTGTAATCCCTTCATCCTCTTGACTGAAACATGATAATATCATCATTATTTCAACTTAGAAGCTCACATTCTCTGCAAATATCCAACAAGCGGCCTTTCATCAAAAATTATTGCATACAGAAACCAAAACAAAAAATAAAAGCAATTAAATTGATATCCTATGATTATCAGAAACAAAGAAAATCTTGTAACATAATAATAAAAAAATTGAAGCTTGATGTGAATAGAAAAACTTAAATGATGAGTAAGTTTATAGATTCAATAGTGAATGAGTTGTTGAAAAATGTTCAAACTTGTTCAATTTAGCCCTACAAACCTACTGGAATCAAAGGAATAAGTTAAAATTAAGGAACAAAGTAACATCCAATGAGAAATCAAGACAATAAGATAGGCGAAAGATTGAGAGATTAGAAGAAATGAAAAGAGATGGGTTGGGGGAGCTCCAACTTCTGTGGTTACATTATTGGCTTAATTAGTACAATACATATTATGGCTGTGATCCCAATTTCTTACTTGAATTATCTAGCTATTTAAATTGTCGCAGGCCATTATTGGTTTTGAGTCTTTTCAAATAACAACAGCTGAATAACTATAGTTTCCAAATCAATTAAAGTTAGTATAGTCATTACCTTTAATACATTCAACCGCAGCGGCTCTCGACATCCGTCAATTTCTTCAAAGCTGAATAAGCAGAGTCAAAAGTCTTTCATTTAATAAAACTTTGTTGAAAGTGTAGCCTTTTACTTGAAATTGGAGGGTTTTCATAGCAGACTCCATTATTAAATCTTCCTGTCAAAATTTCGTCTAATAACTCAAAACAACATGATTCCCAAGCGGCAGAAGGTGCATACTCGAAATGACCCTCCTCCAAATGATCGAATTTGGCGTGCGGAAGGTGAACAATTCAAATTCCACAAGGAATACAGTAAGTCAAAATTCATGCATTACTATATATATGCTAAATTAGTAAGTTGAAGTTTGCTAAAAAGATCAAATTTTTATTATTGTGTCATAATTATGGCCATGCATCTACTTTCAGGTGACAATCCGACGTTGTTCACCATGAGGATACATGGTAATGGCCAGTTTAAGAAGTTTCGTGGTAGGAGGGTGTATGTTGGTGGTTGGGTCAGGTTTATTAATTTTTGTGATTCGGACGACTTGTCCATGTTTTACTTGAGTAGACTATGTGTTGAGGTAGGGCTAAGGGGGTTGTGTTTCTACTATTACAAGAGACCGATGATGAATCTTGATGATGGGTTGGTGCATTTGAAAATCGATGTAGATTGTGTTGAGATGGCGACTTGGGTAGTAGCTTTCCGAGAATTTTCAGTGTGTGTAACAAATCCTAGTGAAAAATATGTGGACCAATTTTGTTTGGTGGAATCTTATGGACACCATTTTAAACATTTAGCTGTCATTGCTTTTGTTGTTTTGTGAAAACTCCACACTTTAGATTGTCGACTAATGCAGCTACTTTGTTCATAGCAAAAGCGTGTCATTGCTTTTTGAAGAATAATGCAGCAGAATCTATGTAGTCATATAGTAAAGTACTTGGGTCCATGGCAAACTAAAAGCCAAATTTCACACAAACTTTTTGAAGAATAATGCAGCAGAATCTTTGAAGAATAATGCAGCAGAATCACACAAAAACTAAAAGCCAAATTTCATTCATAACAAAAGTACTTGGGTCCATGGAAAACACCATGATTGTTTCAAATTATACAAAAACACAATCAACACAATCAAGTCGCTCCAATCGAGTGGCTCCCGATCAAACACACAATTACAATGGCGTGTCGTTGCAAAAACCAACAAATTATAGCCAACAACACAAATTGTGGTGGAAACTCGACATGCTTCACTTTCGTTTTAAATATTTTAACTTCAATCACGAGGCTTCCATCATAGAGACTACAGTGGCGAAATTGGCTCGTCAGATCCCTTCACCAAATCATGACCATATACCTAATATAGTGCGATTAAGTTGAAAACTACGATAACTTAGAAAATAAATCTGGAGTAGTTCAAAATAGTGCAATTAAGTTAGAAAATCATTAATGTTCAAATTCGCACCCCGTTGCATATTTGACAAACGCAACTCACGAGTTTTTTTCTCGGTGAAGCTTCATAGCTCTCCTGACGTAATTGTCAGCGTCTACATTTAATTTGTGCCTCGTGCGGACTCATCCTCAAGATTAGCTACTTCAATTGTTGAGTTAAAATGGGTATCATTTGAGCTGTTTTAGAGCTGTTATGTAATGAGGAAATGGGAGTGGGAAGGAATGAATGTTAAATAGTACATTTTCACTTCTATTGTTAAATACCAAATATGCCCTCATTAAATTAGCATATTTACTAACCTACTTGTACGTATGATCTTTGTTATTGGTGTTAAAAAGAAGCGGAGGGCAATTTGGGAAACTTGATAGTTGGGCACAGAGAGCGAATTTGAATAGTTAGATAGTTCGGGGAGTAAATTAGATGTAGTCATGGATTCGGGGGTACATGCGAATTAAGCCTTACATTATTTTAGTAAGCACCAAGCTTACATGCAATCTCACCGTTGGATCTCCTTTTTAAGTGGGAAATCTGATCTAGTGGCGCGTTAAAAAACGGGGTTAGTTTGATCGTTTCAACTTTTTATCTTAAAAAATAAAAATTAATTCGAGAAATTTACATAAGCCTGATTATGCTTCGTTTCTTTTGGAGTTCTTACAAGCTGCTTTATATGATAATAGTTAATAAAATATTTAACATAATTTTCCTTTTATTAGATTCGATATTTTATGTGACAATTTCTAAGTTATCTGACAAATTGCTCTGTCAGTCAAATCATTATACGCTTTTGACAAGCAAACTCAAATTAGTCATTATTTTTGCTATTAAAATAGCCCCTAAAATACATCAAATTAATTTTAATAATTTTTTCAAACATCGTCTTCATTTTTTAAAATGGGTTTTTTATAACGTAAATCATTTGAATAATGATGAACAAAATGCAATACCACTTGAACTACGCATCTTCATTTCTTAGATTGTTGGTTGTTGTGGGTTTTGTTGGAAATCAATGAATTTGATTCCGTTTATTATCTTCGTTCGCGACAATTGTGTGTCGGTCATTCTGAGTTAAGGTTAAAATATGATTATCGAGCTTGGTGATTGACTTGTAGTAGTATATATTACTAGTGTGGAGTTAAAATGATAATTTAAGGGGGTTATGAGCGTTGCTTTCGTCTTCTTTCATTAATCGTTATAATAATAGTAATTAGTCAATTATTATTATTATACAGAAACACTATTATCTGACAGAAGGTCCTTGTCTGATAGTTGAGTTATATTTCATGTATGAAATTCAAATAGAGGCTGTATAATTGAGAAATGTATTTCTCGATTGCAAAGTTCTACATTTATGTCTGATATCGATTGAACAAATAAAATCAATTCGCCGTTATTTAATTGGTTCGAGTAATTTTAATATTTATAGTAGCGAAAGATTATTGATATTGACTCGTTACTATTTAATTAAGCTAATTAAATAGTTCAACTTCGATATGACTTCATTTAGTGTCTTAACGAACTAATAGAGTTAACGAGTCAATAATACTTAGCGGGTTGTACTCGAGGTTTGTTTAGCGCAGCCACATATAAGTAGGCTTTAGGGTTTTTCATGAGAAAAAAAAGTGAAAAAATCTTTTAAATGAAAACCCTAAAAGTAGCCCACTTTGCAGAGTTGGCGAAGTGCTCCAAAATTTTCTTGGGTTTGGTTTTTGTTCGGCACTTGTTTACTAGCATAAATCGGTTTTGATTGACCTCTCACGAATTGTGGACCCAGTAGAGATATCACTCTGATTGATATTAGTAAGGAGGCTGAAGGAAGTCAAATTCACGTTGTGAATTTGAAGCGTGTCAGGGGCCCCCAGTGGAATTTACTCATTTCTTGATGTAAGTACTCTGTTTGCATACATCTTGTAATTATGTGTTTAATTAAAATAATGTAGTAAGCACTTTAAGATCCACACGGATCTATGGATTTATATTTATACTCGTATATCCATAGAATTTTCCATCAGGTTTAAGCGAATTTTTTCTGAGCAAACTTTATTTTGGTTTTTGATCTTGTGTTTTCATTCTTGATTTGCTTGGATTTGGGATATATAATTGAAGAGTTGAGGAGAAAGTTACAGTTACAAACCCGTACTTGAAGGATTGTGGGATAATGGTTGTTCAATTTGCAGTTTTGATGATGAAAATTAATGTCGAGTTAGTTCTTGTACTAAAGGATAGTTTGGAGACTTGGAGTGAAAGTATGAGGTGGAGTGAGTGGGAGTTTTTTGAGGGTTCAATTTATTTCCGTTTTTCATTTATTTTGGTTGCCATAAAAATTTGAGGGTGATTTTACCAAAATACCCTTTGTAAGCTTCCTCCTTACATCTTTTTGTAAGCACATAAATGGATCTCTTAAAGGTACAAATATCTAAACATAAGGTACAACATCTTGAAGCAGGGGCAAAATAGTAATTTATTGGAAATATTTGTATAATTTAAGGCTGAAGCTGTTATACACACACAACGATTACTTGTTTGGGGTGAAATGACTATTTGCCTGTTGTAAGTGTAGTAGTTGAGAGAATTTATATGCCGGGGTAAAATAGTCATTTCAGAATATAAAAAATCTTATTTGGGTGTGTGTATATTGGATCCCACAGGTGGCTTGCTCAATCACGTTTTAGTGGTTTGCATTAGATTCATTATATATTGCATTTTTGTAATTCCGCCCCATTCTTATGCTTAAAACCACAATCAATCGAAGCCATTCCATCTGTTTGACCGTTATGTTGACAGTAAACTTGATTTTTTAGGGACTGAAATGTTATTTTAATTAAATTAAGTCAGTTCGAGGTGCCCATAAATCGTCAAAATTGAGCACGTCCCTTAAATAATAAATCCTTATATCCCCAAAGTTGAATTTCCCCCAAAATTGATTTATAAGACTATTAAAATAAGCGTCATTTATCTGCTTTTCCAAAGCGATGAGGTATTTGGGTGTATGTATATTGGATCCCTTAAAATAAATAAAGGCTGGAATTGATTTATAAACCAAAAAACAAAGATAACTTGAAAGTTAAAAAACCATAAGAATCGAAGCTCTTGAGTTCCTGAAACATATATCATGCAAAATCGTATGTTATTGATCTAGGTAGTTGAAAACAAAATGCAAAATGCAGCAGGGGAGCTAATTGGAAAAATCGAACTATACAACGAGTTTTGCAAAGAAGTATATCTGATATGCATAGAAAATTACACAATGAGCAGTTACAAGCGACAAAGCGAGATTACGATGAAATGATTCGAACAAAGCGAAACGGATCAAAGTCGTCGGCGCTTTCCTTGGCAGTTGACCTCTTCCCAAACGTTGCTTAGGACGACTAGAAGTCGTTTCCCCGGGATAAAATGACCCGCGTCGAAACATGAAGCACAAGCGAATCGATCGGCGAACACGCGAGCTTGATGTATCGCCTTGAGAAAACCATGAAATGAGAGAATACGGTGCTCGGATTTCTTGTGTAATTGTGTGCTTTTCTTTACGATTTACGTAAATTGTGGTGATGGATTATTGAGGAATTATATAGAAATTTTGCCAAACAAAAGCGTCTCTGCGTTAAGGTGCAACAAGCACCCTTAATGACCAAACAAAAGCGATAATGTAGCGCCATTTGATTTAAATTCGATTTCAAGTTTGAAATGTGCAAAAGAAACCGAACTATTTGGAAGAAAAAGTAGGCTCATGCGACCCCCCACCGGGCGCATTAGTCATGGTCATGTGCTTTGAGCTTCTACGAATTTCATTTCATTTTTCCCGGTTGCACCCCACTGCTTGGTGTAGCGTAGAGTTTGCGTAAGTAGTCGATCACGTTACTAAGGCTACTAGGGCATAGCATAAGCCCCATCCTCACTTTCTCCCGCTCTGTTGATGTGAGTACTGACGTGATTTTCAAACTTTATGGGTTTAAAGTCCCGTGTATGGCTCATTGACCACGCCGTGAGGGAAGCAAATTTTGGATTCCGCAGCGCTCTAATATTCACTTTATTAACAAAATTAACCTAAACTTAGCACCACAATTGCCTGATATCTAGTTTAATGTGTGTTTTAAAGGCGACAAATCAGTTGATCCATTGCGCTGATTTCTTACATCGAGAATAATTTAAGACGTAAAGAGCTAGCATTATAAAATGGGATTCTTCAAAACAAACCTACAATCCACTATAATAAAACCTGACCCCTGCGGTTACCAAAGCATAAAACATGGAAATCCAAGTATTGTGAAGCCAAATTATATATTGACTATTTTGCCTCCATAACTCCACATCGCATTACAATTTAAGCACGTAAGCTGTCGCGAATTAGTATAATTTAAATACTCAAATTACAATATAATTGCATAAATAACTTCTGTTCAAATTTTCCGAGAATAAAAATCTATTTTAGATCAATATTCATAGAATTTATTTCAACAAATTCCTTAAAATCAAAACTTTTTAAAATTGAAACCAATTTTTTATCGATGCTAAATTTAATAGCAACGTCGTCCACCATTCGAGTACTTTCGAAATTTTAACATTTTGGTGCATTATATTCATCAATCACGAAACTCTTCCCTTTCAGGAATTTGAATTTGACAAACTAGCGTAGACGTTTGAAGTTTTAAAGAAGGCCATGTTCGTAATGGTATGGAGCCTTCCGTAGGATTTTATATTGCTTAGCCTATATTGTTGAATTGTCGATACGTAATTGTTTGATTCTGATAAGCAGGATATATATTATCCTCTTACATGTATTGCGAGCCTAATATATTATTCGATGATGAAAAATCTATTAAAAAATTGGCGATAATTATGCAGTTGAATTTGTGCACAAGCGATGTTTATTAATTTACATCATATCAATTTCTCGATGATTTTCGGCCAACATAAGCGTCCCGTTTACCCGTCGAGAGATAAACCCAGAAAAAATCTTTAACAGTGACTTTGATGATCCGTGATCGGTTCAGAATTTTTCATGTAGGTATTACAGATGAAGGACGTAGTTGAAATCAAATGTAAGAAATCAACTTCTTGTATTACCAAGCGATTCTGAGACTTTTAATTTTGGAAGTTCAAATTAAAGTAATTGAAGCCATAAAGTGCACTTTTTATTAAAGGTTAGGGTTCTTGCTAGTTTAATTGGGGTAAATTAATTTGGGGGCTAAACTTGATTTGGATATATAAGGGTTTCTAATTTAGAAAAAGAGGATTGATAGGATTTTGCTATGCTGAATGGGTGGAATGACAAAAAATACGACATAATGGGTGGAATGCAAACCACGAAAAACGTGGATAATGTTGCACTGTTATTCTCTCTTCGAGTAAACTGAGATGTTACTCATATTTACAACCCTGCCCAAGATGTCGGCTAATGACTACATCCGCATGATAGGTACTGACCTTACCCGTAAAATTTGTATGAGATTTTATGAATCACTCTCAACCTCGATTGTCCTCCAGCCTTGCTGTTTAGCGAATGTCATCACTTATTCACTTCTCGTACAACTATTGCCTCTGTTAGCAAGGCACTTCCTAATTTTCCCCTATTGCGAAATAGAGCACCCAAGAACTGTCCCTCACTCCCACGACATACCGCACCAATGGAACAAAAGGATATGTTAGTAATTTCACCTTTTGCCTTTTTCTTTTAAAGATTAATAGCAACTTAAGGAATAGTGTCAATAATTAAGGGTCGAACACACGACCTCATTTATGTCCAACAACAAGATTACCCATCAGGATATGCAGCTATATGTTACGAAACTCTCGCCGATCTATATATATTTCCGTTGTCTCTCATTTTATAATCTCAAATATTAATTACATTCAAATATTAAACCTATGAAATATTTAGATCTTCAAAATTTCTTTATAAGTTTCTTATTTTGTTATCTTATTTTTTCATATCATGTATTGGACTATTCTTTTTTTGTGTGTATATTTACTATGATATCGTCACATAATTATAGTACAATAGTCCATGTTAGTTTTTTCATTACCATGATTGATAAAAAAAGAGAGGTTATTTTAACTCAAAAGTACAACCCAACATGCAATAAATGGTTAATAATTAATTTAATATTATAGGTATCATACCTAATTTTTTCATTATCATACTCAACCAATTATGGTTACTTTTACTATAAAAAAAACAATCAAAACGTGCAAAAATGGTTATTTGTTGTTAATATAATTATATATGTCATATTTAGTTTTTCATTATCATACTTGATGATTAATGATTATTTTACTCAAGAAAAACAATCAAAACGAGCAAAAAATGGTTATTTATTGTTAATTTAATAATATATGTAATATTCAAATTTTAATTACCATACTCAACGGATAATGATTAATTCAATTCTAAAAATATAACCAAAATATATAACAAATATAAAGTTGCTAATAAACCATAGAAAAAAGAAAAAAAATATACTCCGTAATACAACCATCTAACAATAAAATGGCTAATTTAATTGAAGAAAACTCAATAAAAGAAATAATAAATTTTAAATATTAATATTGATTCAATATCATAAATAAGTAAATATAATTATGCGTTTGATGTAAAATTAAAAAGGATAAAAATCAAATATTAATGTTGCAATAATAATAACGTAAGAGATTCCAGTGTTTCTAGTCTTAGATTACTAAGGCAAAAAGAACATCACATGCTTATTTTTGCCACAGCGGTATGTGCTTTAATCTTTTGAGCCCAGGTTCGAATTCTGGCTCATGCATATTTTAGTGTTCTATTTTCCCTTGAGCAATAATTATATGTTGGATTTAAAATATAGAAGACGATCTTACCCTATTTTATATATCCGTTGAATTGAAAGAAGTACATTTTCAAAAAGTTCGGTCTACTTGGTTCAATAAGTACTTAAGCACAATGCTTAAAGAAATACTTAAGCATATAAGTAGAAACTCCTTAGATACATATATAAGTATAGCTTATTAATTGTAGATATTTGAAAATTTGTTCTTCGAATCTTGAAACATAAATCAAAACTATCTCAATTTAAAATTGAACGGATCAATATTTTATATATTTTAGTTAAATTTAGTCTTTATATAGACAGCGCCAAATGATAAACTACGTTTGGGTTATGAGTGGAGTCGATCAAACTTATATTGAGTCTCGGTAATCGGCATGCTTGATATCTCGTTGGTACTTTGATCTCAGATTGGTGGGTCGGCGTGGGCGTGGCGTGACCTTTCGAGGACATTTAGTCATTTCACACATAATTTTAAACAAAAATAGCGAAAGACGAGGGAAGATCACTTATGTTTTGGATTGCTGATCGATCCGATCACCTATGTTTCAAAAGGTCGGGTCATTACTTATCTTCATCGATCTTAATTGATCTTTCGCTCAATTTCCTAATGCGGTTTCCGTTAATTGGATCCGTATTTTATAGGGGACATTGTTTTGGTCATTTCATAACAAAGGCATGACTGTCTATTATGGTTTTATACGATCTTCAAATGATCACTGCTTGTTTGTGCTTGATAAATGAGCTAAGTTTTTTATGTTGATAGTGTATATAGATGACATTTTGGTTGCATGTCCTTCAGAGGAGGACATTATTCAGGTGAAACAATTCCTACATAATGAATTCACCATCAAAAATCTATCTAGAAGTTGCTAAATATTTTCTTGGCATTCAAATAGCCAGATCAGAAGGAGAAATGTATTTGTCACAGACTAAATACAATACAGACATTACAAGATCTGAAGATGGAGGGATGTATAGCTGTGGCTACTCCTTTACAGGTGACTGGCAACCATATGATGACAATCCTCCATTATTGACTGATACAAGTGTTCATAGGAGTTTATTGCTGCAGCAATAGAGGCTTTGAAATTTGTTTGATATCGGCAATTTCAAAGATGCTTATGTATTTGTGTATTTTAAATATTTGTTGTTTGTACATTATTGGGTGATTTATTTGAATTTTAATGTTATCGAGCAGGAGATACTCCTTTTTTATCACTCTTAATCCAATCATTATGATTTGAGCGAGTGGGTATGGTGCTTGCTGAGAGCGTGGTATATTTATAATGTAAATAAAAAAAAAATTGAGTCGAAATCAGTATGCAAGCTTCTGATGAATTTCCAAATGCCATTTTACAAAATCGGGGCATCATAACATAAAATGTATCGTTTAGTAGTGATACCTAACTATATATTTGTTGTATTGACTTTTTATTCTAACTCAGTGTGTTGGTTTGACAGCTAGAAAGAAATATAAGAATCAGGAATGGCTTTCATACTTCACAAGTCTGGTATAAACTATCAGAAGAAGTCCATAATGAAATATATTGGAGATCTTCTCAGACACTATAAAACCACATGGCTGTTCCATTTACCAAATTGTTAAGTGAGGAAGGATCTTACAGGATTAGTTCCGTGCTTTTGAAGAGATGGTAGAGAATTGTTCTATTTATTAGATGTGAATTCCAAGACTCATATTTGGAAATGTTCCAAATCTTAGCAATAAAAGGTAAATTTTGTTGAAGTTTTTTTTTTCAAATTCAAAAAATTGTTTTGAATTTGAAGTTATTTAATTTTTAAATATTTGAATTTGAAAAAAAAAAACAACTTCAACAAAATTTACCTTTTATTGCTAGATGGAACATTCAAATGAGTCTTGAAATTCATGTCAGTAATAGAACAATTCTCCATCCTTCAAGTAGATACTATCAGTCCTGGAATTGAGATTGCTATAGAGACATAGTCTCAGAAAGATCTCAATATGTTCGTATAGACTCTTTCGATAATTATCTTGGAAGCATGTATGAAAGTCGATCACTAGTGCATATTTGGCGATATCGACAACGCGTGGTCAAACAAGTTATAATGCAACGGCGTATTATGAAAAATTGAAGCGTGTATGCTGTCGCAAATAATATACGTGGAAGAAAAGAAGGATGTTTCGATTACAGCCAAAATGCATTAGAGATAACAGATGGTTTGGCTTTTGGCACAATCTTGCAGTTGCGTTAGCAAATATGCCACGTCTTAACAGAAATCGCTCGTTTCAAATCATAAATGATTGGATGAAGTGATAAAAAGAATACTGCTATTCGATAACGATAATCATCACCCGATATCTGCAAACAACAAACAAAAGCTGAGTTGACCAATGCACGAGCTGTCGATCAAAAGCAGTTCAAAAAACTTCGTACTACTCAATCGCTTATCAACTCCCCATCCGGACATGTATGGGGGGGGAGGGGGAGGGAACTCTTTTGAAACGGCAGCCTCCGCCACTTATATTTCAAAAGAAGCGGGATAATCTAAACTGATGTCGAATGAGCAGCTGAAATATAGTAAATGCTAATATTGTTAAACACACAACTAGTATTGTCCAAAATCAATTAAATAGTTCTATTAAAATTCTTCAAGCAAATGAAGACGGCAAATTTCGAAGGCACAAAATTATACACTAATTAAACTTTTGGTTGTTTGTGTTATTCTAATATTGTTAAAACATACTAATAACAAGTTTCCAACCTCGATCATCTGATGTACATCACCTAGTCACAAAGACTTTCGTTGTCTTAATCCTCAAATTAGAAGGTTGTCACACCTCTTTGCAGTGTCATACATAAACAAGTTATCCCATATAAATCATTCTATTATGAAATTTTCCAATCAAGATCCAAACAATTTCCAATAAATTATCACTTGTCTTTCGATCCTAATTCAACAACTTCAATGGAAATATTTAAATTAGCTAAAATCCATAACGTTTTATTTACTCGGTTTACATCACATCATAGTTAATTCCAATTTGAATAAGTCATTAAATCATTGTTCAACTCCTACTGTAGTTATTTCTTCTAATCGATCACCAAGCTTCAGGACCCAAGTTTGAGGAAGATAGTGATAAAGAGATTATAAAACTCAGTATGTTTTGAATTTTAATTATTTACTAGAATTTGACCCAGGTCAACAAACACTAACTAGCAAAATGAAAATTTAATAAACAGAACATTAAAATCTGGCGGAATGGAGGCTACTAGTTTGAAACGGGTAAAACATATTTTTTCTGATATCTTTTGATAACAAGATATAAAAGTTATATATAAAGGATCTAACAATAAATAAATAAACACAATTATTCAAAAAAAGTAAAACAAAATGAAGTATTACTTATTCTGATATCTTGAGGGTCTGGCACAAAAACCGAATCTTGATGAATCTAGCGATCGGGGTAATAATAAATTGGGGTGCTTTTGCTTATCGTTAGTGGCGCTCATCGTGATAGGCCTGGAGAAAATTAAAATAAATAATTTGAACCCATAGCAGAATTAATCCAACATGTACACTAGAGATATATATATATTTTTTGTGATAGTAACAACTTATATTCGGTTAGACATGTATATATTTTAGACAACATGTACACGGTATATTTTCTGTGATAGTAACAAATATGTTGTGAGTGGTTAATACACTCTGCTAACGGTACCTCAATTGGATTCCATACAATCCAAATTCTGCACCCCTCTCACTAGCATTATGATAGCACTTCCATTGGGGGAAATAATTACTAAAAACCTTTTTATGGTTTTGCAACTTAACTTTATTTTCGACTAAACAAACTATATTAAACTTCCAACTAGTACTTCTAATTCTTTTTTGTTTAATGGGACCGTTTAATCCCGCACATTCCATATGAGAACCGACATATTATAATCTGCAGGGTCTCCCCCTTTTTTTCCTACTCTTCCTATTCTTCCCACTATTCTGCTGCCACACAATTCCTTGAGGTGTTATAGCTTGTTGCACTATATCAGTGGCTTCCTCTTGAACTTTAGTCATTTCATTTGGTTGGGCTTCTACTTGCTCTACTGATTTTTGATCCCCAATGTACAATGCTCCTCTTCCACTAGAGCAGGTCCCTTGTTCACATTTGGAGCTACTGTAGTAGTAAGCTTTTGTTCTCCCGCTCCTTTCCCTTTTTCCTTCCTTTTAGTTTTAATTTGTCATTCCTCCTCTTAGCTCTCATTTATCTTCCCTTCACTTGCATCATTAATTTCATTCACTTCTTTTCCATCATTCTTTTTCTCTACTGGAGGGATCCTACCTTCATGAACCTCTTGACACTCATCTACATCCTTGGTACCAGAGGTAGTAGTAACATTCAATGTCTCTTTCATCTTTTCTTTTCCTTTCTCAGTCCCATTCTGTGGTCAATACTCTGTTCTAGCAACACACTTCTCAGAACTATGACCAAACACCATACACTTTCTGCAACATTGAGGCACCCACTCATATATCACTCTCTGATTTACCTTTATTCCATTAGCATATTCAACCGTAATACAGTCAGAACAACTCTGAAGTTACATCAATTTCGATGCATACACGAGCATAAGAGAATTGTCTAAGCTCAGAAGTAGCCCTATGACCAAACATTGGTTTCCCACTTTGACTAGATAACATACTCAGCGATTCCGCTTTCCACAAATCTAAGCTCAAATCAGGAAACTGGACCCAAATAAGAAGTACATCAACCGGTTTCTTAGACAAGGACATACCTACTCCCATCTCCTCGATATCATTGGTCTACGAGAGAAAGACCAAGGCAACAGTTCAGGTATCTCTGCCCTGTCCTAATCCGAGTTGCAATTGAAGATAAAAATGCCAGAGGTAACCGCATGCACCTCAATTGCACCCAGATGCTCCCATCCTCTCTTCACAAAAGCTTCTATTTCCCTGTATGTTGGGTTCATACCCATTACATACCAAATCGCCGTAAACTTCCATCTCTCAAACCCTGCTATAGTCTGAGCATGTGAAACCTTGATTACCGCCTGCCATTCCACATGCAATGGCGGGGATGTAGGTCAGATTCATCCTTGGACCATGAGTCTTCCCCTTTGACTTGCTCAAAAAATTCTCCTGACTAGGGTTACCTTCAACCTTGTTACTCATTTATGTACCAACTTTCAGGTCCCCCCCCCCTCCCCCCTATAGGGAGGGTCCCTATGGACGTAATTACTGCAGTATTAACTGATGTTACAAACCTGTAATATCCGAACATTCTCTAATCACCTCAAAAATCACAACTTACACCTCAAACAATCCTAAATAAAGTCCACGAGCACTTCTATCATTTAAAAACCCATTTAGAAAAAGTCAACAAAAGTCAATCATAATCCTCAAATATTTTCAACCCCCATAAACGACAATATCAACCTTATACGATAACCTAAGCTTAAATGGCAATTCTATAACAATAAACATCAAAGCTCAAAGTCAACTCAAATTCCCAAAAAATTCAACATCCTCAAACCTGAAATATCTAAAAGATCTCGAACCTTTCACTCTAATGTGAGAATGGATCTAAACTCTCCATGAATGCAGTGAATTGCCTCAAACGGCGAAGAAATGTGAAATTTTGAGGAAAATGGTAGAGGGAGTCTCATAACAAGAAGTTGTTAAGATGAGAGTGATGATGACATGGGGCACTTGATGGCACAGAAAGTCTCAAATCCACAAAATATCTCAAGAGTTGCTCACTTTCTCGTTCGGTTTTCGGTTTAGTTTCTCGTCTCGGTTTAACAACACAACTCTAACATAAATTTAACTTCTAACCCCAAATAATATTACAATAATACTCATACGGAACGGGTTATTACAGTCTACCCACCTAATAAAAATTTCGCCCTCGAAATTTCCCAACTCAACAACCACGAAAGCACCTACGTAACGTCCCAAAGTCAAAACACGTAAACAAACACTACCCCTTACGAAAAAGTCATGTGTAACGGCTCCTCATATCATCCTCGCGTTCCCATGTTGCCTCCTCTACGCGCTGATTCCTCCACAACACTTTCACCAAGGCCACCACTTTGTTCCTCAATACCTTTTCCCTCCGATCAAGAATCCTCACTGGTTTCTCCTCAAAAGTGAGATCTTCCTCAAGCTCCACCGGTACCGAGCTAAGAATATGCGAATCATCTGGAACATACTTTCTCAGGCACGACACATGGAACACATTATGAATTCTCATTCACCGGAGGCAACGCTTAAACTAGTTACGTCCCACTCTCGCCAAGATCTCAAACGGTCCAATATAACGGGGCTTAACTTCCCTTTCTCCCAAACCGCATTACCCTTCCATGGTGATATCCTCAAAAACACATGGGACTTCCAACTGGCGACAAATCCACCCGGCGACGACGTTATTTCTTCCGTCTCATTCCGCTATCCAAGTTTTCCCTGATCAACTTGATCCTCCACCTAACTCACAACTAACTCTAACCATAAACTTTCCCTTCTCCCACTTCGCTCCAAATTGCACGGAGTCCGACACTCCGCCCATACAACCCTCAAATGGTGCCATCTGGATACTAGCATGAAACCGTTGTTATACGCGAACTCCATCTTAGGCAACACATCCCAACTCAATGAGAAACTCTTTAACACAAGCCCGAAGCATATCCTCCAAAGTCTGGATTGTTCTCTCTGATTGCCCATCTGTCTGGGGATGGAAAGATGTACTCAACTCCACTCTAGTCCCCAACGCCTCCTGGAAACCCCTCCAGAATCTCGAGGTGAATCTCGCATCGCGGTCAGAAATGATCGACACCGGAACCCCATGCAGTCTCACAATCTGATCAACATACATCTTCGCTAACCTCTCTGGTCCATCGGGTAGACTGAGTAGGTAGCAATGAAATGACTTCGACAATCTATCCACAATCACCTAGATCCCATCATTTCGTCTCAACGACCTAGGAAGACCGAATTTAAGTCCACATTGTAATATTTTCTCCCACGCCCACTCGAATAGCAGTCTGCAACAATCATGCTGATGCCCATGCCCGCCTTCACCCGGCCGACAAACTAAAGACAATTTACCTAACTCTAATTTGTCTCTTCATCCGGCCACCGTAGTCAATCTCAAGTCCCTTCTGTAACATCTTTGTGCTACTGTACACGTGCTATAAGAAGCATTGCGAGCCTCGCCAAGAATTTCTTTCTTCAACTCATCCGAATCCGGCAGACATGACCCGCCTCAACCTAAAAATCCTTTCTCGACCCTAATCCTTTACTTCCCCACCGATTTTCTCACAGAGCTTCAATCTTGCTGCTGCAACTCCAAAATACGGTCAAAAAGTACAGGTCGAACCTTCACATAAGCCAACAACTCACCACTGCTGCCAATATCAAACTCAACCCCAAGCTGCTTCATCTCTGCTTTTGGCTCCTTCGCTTTCCCCTTCCGACTCAGCATCCCCACATTCGCTCCCCGGGTGGTATTCGATCGTCACATCGTAGTCGCTGATAAACTCCATCCACCTCCTCTGTCTCAAATTAAAGCCCCTATGCCGGCAGTATCAGACTTCTTTGTGATCAAGTGAAAATCTGGCATCTAACCCCATACAGATAATGCCTCCACAATTTCAGCGCAAACACAATCGCAGCTAACTCCAGATCATGAGTCGGGTAGTTCCTCTCGTGGTTCTTTAACTGTCGAGAAGCATAAGCAATTACTCTCCCATTCTGCATCAACACACCGCCCAACCCCGCGCCAAGATCATCAGATCACGAAACCCCTCGTAATCTCTGATGGTGCTCTTAAAACCGGTGCAAGAGTCAACCTTGCCTTCAACTCTTAAAACACTTCTCACAACCCTCATCCCAATAAAGGGAACTCTTTCCCCTTGGCCAACTCGGGTCATCGAGTCGCAATCAACGAAATCTCTCGATAAAACCTCCCGTAATACCCAGCCAAACCCAAGAAACTCCTCACTGGCCTACACTCGTAGGTCGCCCCACCATCAGCCTCCACCTTTGAGGGTCCACACAAATACCTTCACCGGATATCACATGGCCCAAGAACTGTACCTTCTCCAACCAGAATTCACATTTGCTAAACTTAGCGTACAATTGGTGCTGCCTCAAAGCTTCCAACACAACTGCTAGTGCCTCGCGTTCAATCGCATCACTGAAAATCGTAATATCATCAATAAACAAAATCACAAATTCTATCCAAGAACTCCCCAAATACCCGGTTCATTAAATCCATGAAAGCTTCCGCATTAGTCAACCCAAAAGGCATTACCACAAACTCATAGTGCCCATACCTCGGATCAAAAGTCGATTTCGAATGTCAATTCTCCTTAATCCTCAACCGGTAGCAATTCGGATCTCAAATCACCTTCGAAAATACTGCACTCTCAATCGATCAAATAAATCATCTATCCTCAGTAACGGATACGTTCTTTGATGCGTCACTTTATTCAACTCCGTCAGAAGTCGATACACAACCTCAAAGTACCATATTTCTTTTCACAAATAGAACCGTGCACCCCACGGAGAAACACTCGGGTCTCGACAAACCCTTATCAAGTAGTTCCCGTGAATCGAAGTCTTCTTCAATCCTCTCAACTCGCTGAGCCATTCTATACGGCGCAATAGAAATTGGGCGCTGCACTGAACTACTACCTCAATCGCAAATCCCACTTCTTTCTCCGGTGGTAAGCCCGAGCACCCCTCCGTAAAACATCAACATACCTACGAACAACGTGCTAGATCCTCTAACCTGCTCTCCTATCTCTTCAAGTCGACTCACATACCCTGATACCCAAGACAACCTTTCTCTCATCAACTTCCCGGCCTCCAAATAAATAAAACTTGATGGCAAAATCTTCTCCTATCTCCTTCAAAAACACGTCTACCCGGACTAGCAACATAATCTCCTTGGTGGCAAATAATTCTAGCATGATGTCTCCCAAACTACCCATTCTCAAGATAATGTAAATCTACCAATTCAAACTAAGTAGATCCACCACTAACAATTGATTACACACTTTTAAGGGACAATCTCTATATACATCTCTAACCTCAACCTAATTCCTCCAAACTAGTGTCACAATATTATGTAACAAGTAAAGACTTTACAAGGTAAAACATCCACAAAACTCCGGGAAATAAAAAAAATGAATTGCTCTACAATCAAAAAGTACCCCGGCTCAGACACATAACAGTAAGGTACCTGTCACAACTCTCGGAGTGTCCAATGCCTCCTCGCCGAAAGTGACGATTGATCCGCCTCACAAGACCCCGGCCGTCGCTACCCGCTATGCTCCCTCGGGGTACCTAACTCCCCGACCCTGACCTCCGCGGTCTCCAAAGCGTCCTCCTTGCTCCTCCGGTAATCTCCTATCATGCATCGTGCCGGTGACGACGTACTAGCCCGCCCCACCTGCATCACTCTGGTCAATCTCGCTATGTGTCCGCATCGCCGACATCGAAGCAACCATCTCTCTCTCCCGACAATCCTGCATCCTATGGCCCATCTGCCCACAACGAAAACATCACCGCTCGAAACCCTGGTAACACCCCTTTGAGATCCACCATTCAATGCATACCCGTAAAGAAGAAGCCGCACAACTCGCTAACGGGCGACCGAAACGACTCGAGCCGGGCGAAGCTGGGCCGAAAGGTCCTCCTCTGAACCTCGAATCAGATGGTCCACCGGTATCGACTACCTCCCCCGTCGCATTCTCTTCTAATCTCTTCCGCCTCAGTTCGCCAATTCCATCTCTATTTCCTCAATGCAGCTGCTCTCAACTCATGGAAACTGTGAAATTCATCAAAGATATATGGTGACGACCCCCTTTATCACCCATTCGAATTGAATCCTCTCGCTTCCTCGGTCGGGTGTATACCGGGAAGCGTGCGACATAACTCACTAAACCGCCTCAGATTCTCAATCAGACGGGACACCCCGAGTCAACAAAATCGATCCCTCCAAAGCAGCCCATGCTGGGTACTCATACAATTTTCCACCGCCACAAAGTCGGGCCCCCGGTCCTCCTCCCCTCTAGCAAAATATGATAGCCGTAGGTTACCCCACCAATCACTTGTGCCCATGCAGCCTGTAAGTGGCAACCCGACCTCACCACCCTCAATACCCATGGCTCAAAAATGGTCACCAAATCTCTAATGAACCTAATAGCATCAATCGGAGAACCTAATTCAAGAAACTTTGGGGGGATTCTCCTCCAGAACCGGCCAAATGTGTTACTCAGCATCACTACTGACTACTATGCTGTCCCAATTCCTCCTAACCTCGCACCTCATCCCCATCAACAGAGTCAACCACATCGTGGTGTACAATCGGAACTCGTTGCTCCACACCGAGCCTCACCCGCCCCTAACTCCACCGGCCCGCCGGCCACCTCTTGCTCCACTCTAGTACCCCTCGGTTCAACACGGCACGGCCCCGCCGCACTGCCCGGCTCTACTCGCTCCACTCTGCATCCTCAAATTCCACGAAACGAAAGAAAGACTCTAAGACTCCGCAAAGACTCCAACCAAACAACTCCCAAAGAACACAAACCCGTAAAGACACATAACCACGCACCACCAAAGAATATGAAACCTATGCTCGATACTGCAATCAGAACGACCCAGTCGCACACCCCCCCGAGGTTAGAATCGTCCCAAATCCTGGACACCAGAGTCACCAATCGATGGACACCCGAACAACACCCAATTGCCAACCCAGCAATAAAATTGCCGGCGCTTAATAGGGTAAGCCGCGGCTTAGTGAATATATATCTCCAGAATGAAATCAACTTCCAATCACGCATTATGTATCAAAGGAATTTACATTGCATACGATAGATAAGCTGGTATATGATATTATTCAATCCTAGATCTTAATATAAAAGCCATAGCGCTTTCATTATCATATCATATGTTCATAAATCATAACTAGCAATATTATTCATAAAGATGGCAATCAACAACAACATATTTATATCTTCTGAAAATCAGAATAACACGCATTAAATTTAATCAGACCCTATTTCCACCTTAATAATGACGACAATTCACAAATCCTCAACGACTAGACAACTCAATAACTCAACCAACTCAACAACGACATAAACAACTCAACAACTCCACAATAGTAATCAAATAACTCAACAATAATATCGACTCAACAACTCTATCAACTCAACAACTCACAACTCAACAATCCTACAACTCAATATAAGTCCGGATTTCTACAACTAATGCGCATATAATCAACCTCAACTCAAGTAGGAGAAACTTATGCCCACACATGTTTTACCACCGAACGAACGAAAATGGCTAAATCACCGAATCGCCACTAGGCACGGTGCAAATTACCAAATCGCATTAGAACGAATCAAGATACTGACAACCAATCCAATCGACAACATCAACTCAAACACAACTCTTCCTAATACTTACTCAAGCAACAACCCCTCAAACACCTGCACGACTCATAGACCACACAACGCAATCCACTCAACCCACAACGCATAATCAATATATATAATTTAAAATTATATATACACATACAATATTATCCGTGAATCAAATAGTTAATCAACACCTCGTGAGATAGATACTCTAATTTCTGCTTAGCTAAATAAAATCTCCACAAGAATCACAACAGCTGACCTTTCCGCGATCAATGCCTAAAACATATTCAAAATTATACTTCATTTACTATAACACAACTAGTAATATAACATTCTACTCTTATATATATAATCTCTCATGTCGATATTCCCCTTTAAAAATAACCCAACAAAATTCTATCACCTTATTCCAACTTGAGTTCGCAACTCTTTCCTATTAATGACGAGTTCCAATTACTAGTTCCAGGCCTCGCCCGATATAACAATTAATCATCACATTTCTAACCATCTTTAATCTCAAATCAACTCACTCATCCAACTTACAAAACTTGTAATATCCTAATATTCTCTAATCACCTAAAAATCATTACACCTCAAAACAACTTAAAGCAAGTCCACGAGTATACTTATCATTTAAACACCATTTAGAAAAAGTCAACAAAAGTCAACTATAATCCTCAACATTTTCAACCCCATAAATCGATAATTATCAACTGTTATACGATAATCTAAGTTTAAATGGCAATTCTATAACATAATAAACATCAAAGCTCAAAGTCAACTCAAATTCCTGCAAATTCAACATCCTCAAACTCAAGAAATATCTAAAAGATTCGAACTTTTCTTACCTCAACATTGCAGTAATGGCCTGGGAAACTCTCCAGGAAATTTTAGGACCAAAGCTCGCAAAATGAGGAAGAAAATGGAAGAAAATTTTGAGGGAAAATGATGGAGGAAGTTCGGCCATACCAAGGAAGAAAGAAGAAGATGAGAGTGAATATGACAAGGCACTTGGATAAGTATGAAAGTCTCTGGGTCCGCATTGCATAAGAGTTGCTTTACTTTCGTCGGCTGTTTAGTTTCTCGTCTCGGTTTAACAACACAACTCTAACATAATTTAACTTCTAACCCCAAATAATATTACAATAATACTATACCTTTTAATCCAAGTTATTACATTTATTTTTCATGTTGCATGTTGCTTGAATATGTGCTATCTATGCATGATTAAATAAAGTTAAATAACATTAATCTCACCAATTAAAATTTAAGCAATGTATCAAGCCAATTTTAAAGTTAGAAATCGCTGCATCATCCGCAATACCGTGATGGCAGTGTTATAGTTTTGTAATTTGATATGACAAATGGACTATGTTGAAGTAATTTCCAATTTAACGTCAGGCTTTCTCGTGATGATCATTCCAAGTAGCTATTTGGTTTAATTGGTATGCTTAATCATTTGTTCGGAGATATTAAAGTCGCAGTGAACTCTATGGTATGCTAGTGACACAAGAGTTATGTAGTTTCAATTGGTTGGTAACTCATTATTGTGTCGGATTCAAATGTATGCAGTGTCGCTTGAATCGGGGTAATAGACTTTTGGTACCTTGCATATTACTTACACCCCTAAGTTGATAACCTACTATTATATTTGATTCAAATGTATGCAAGTATGCCGTTTGAATCCTATATAGTGGATCTTGATACCTTGCAAGACAGATTTAGTTATCGGTATTATATTTACAATTCATTTTGTAAATATGTATGATTGTTTTGAACTATAATCGCTTATTTTAAGTTGCATATTTCCTATTAAGTGTTTGAGAGTTTACCTATTTTATTCACCATTCATTGGGCAAACTAAATGCATGACTTTATAATGTGAAATAAAATAAGTTAAGGAGAAACTGAATGACTTGTTGGAAACAAAATGTTGCTAAAATGCGACTTCCTTCAACTATTATAATCAGTTGTATGCTAATAGAGGACAACCTTTAAATACCACAACATTTAAGACTTGATTCAATCATGTTGATACGTTGCATGAACTTTGGTTCAAGTGAACAAAGTCACATGATGATTGAAGGATACCACTTTTTGACTCAATCAAAGGTGATTTATGCTATGTTAATTAACATGTCATATTGTTTCTTAGCCACCTCAAACAAGCCTTAAAATAATAAATAGTTTAATGTCTTTTATAAAATTCGATTGAGAAACCATTGAATGATCTTGAATGTTGTGTATCTACATCTCGTGACACAGAGATTGGTATTTAGTTTCTTTTAACATGATGGTCAGGTTCATGAATTGCGGGATTTAAAACAAAAGCTTATGGTATGTAAGGCAACTTCAAATAAGCAAAGTTATCTATTCGATTCGCATAATTACTTTGTACAGTTGAGTGAACATGGAACTATAAGTTGAAGTTAATGATTCGCTTCATTATTTCGAACTTTAAAGCATAGAAAGAAGGTTTTAAGTAACATTTAGAAATTGAAAGAGAGATTTGATTAAGTCTCATATCTCAAATAATTTTGTTGTCAAAGCTGTAATGTCTTAAGCAGGCCAAATGCTAAGCTTCCAGAACACTAGTTTTGACTCACATGATTTAACTGCGGATATGAGCCAAGTATAACAATACCGGGAAGACAAGATACAAAGAAAGTTATCGAAGCTCTTGTGTAATGATAGGCTAAGATTATAAGAGCAATACGCTTTAAATCCTCCACGGCGTGGTTGGATTCTAAAACTATTTTTGCACTTGTATGAGTAGAAATGAATGTCATGTTTGATATACACGTTTCCATATCGTGATTCCCGAATAAGAAACATTACTCTACTCTTCTTTAAAAGGACACTTGAAGCACAAACGGAATAATACTTATGGATAATGACTCTAACAAGACTTGAGTATAATCTTGAAAAGATGAACTAAGTCAACTCGCTAGACTTAGTTGAGGTTCACCAGCCTAAATTAAGTTTGTATGTTTCATACGTTAATTAAAGATTTGAGTCATTGAATGATACATCGAGTTGATATGAATACTATCAAGTTCGGAAATGAAGTATCATCTATATAAGTAATATATCATCCGAAGAATGAGACATTCTAATCTTAAAACATACTTGTTGAGATACGTAATTAAGGAATTGTGTTTAATGAAGTTAAAACACAAATGGATGAGATCTTTCAATTTCACATACCAAGAGAATTTCATTCTAACCTTAGATGTGTCATTAGATTCAGTGATACAAGTAAGGATTGTGTTTAACGTGGTTGAAACACAAAGAATGAAATAATTTCACATATTAAAGTTGCTACACCTACCTTTAAATTAATTTATTCATATTCAACTATGAGACAACTCAAGAGTTGTGTTTGATAAACAAACTTTGAAATGTCTCGTATAGGATAAGTTAGTATTATGTCACTACGTGAGACATAATTTAACCTCGGATCCAAAGTTGATATTGTCATTTTGTACATAACCGTAAGGAAATTCTGCATTTATTTTCATCTACTATAGTAAGCAATTCTATTGTACATATAGAGTCTTCACAGAAGTACAAATAATGGAAGTAAATTATGGAATTTGAATGCATTCAAGTGGCTCCGGTTATCGAGGAGGCCCACTTTATTTAATAAAGTTAAACGCAGCGACACAAATGACAACATGAATAAATAATACTCCAATAAATGACTTGAGGTCATTTAAATGAAATAAGATGTGAATACATGGGTTGAGTATGCTTCATTTTATCTTCCTGGATGGTGATTCATCAGGAGTAAGAGCCCATTCTATATTACTTTCTGGATGGTGAATCATCAGAAGTAATAAATATATTCTCATTAAACAGCAATTAGTCATGAATTTACGTTTAATCATACATTTGGTTGAGAAACCAAGATTAAACATATTTATTGGTTGACTATGCTCATGTTTATTTTAAACTTTATTGCTATTCCACAAGTTGTAACATGAGCGTAAAGTGATCCAAAGAACGCTCCTATAATGACTGCATTTACTGATACTTGACATTATTATTGAACCTACATCTCAATCGAGAATATAAAGCAGTAATTTCTATACTATTAGAATCTAAAGTTGCAAACTTAAGATTGAGTATTGGAGTTAAATTCTCACTTCATGGATACTTGATGAAAATCAATAAAAATCAAGACATGAAGAACCTTGAGTTCCTTAAAGGTTAAAGGGAGTTGTAAATCTATAAATGAAGTTTTATACTAAATGTTGAAGAAATCTTCCCAACCTGCAAAGGGTATAGTAGTTAGATTCTTTGCATTTGTCACCATATATATACATATGCTAATCAAATACATTATATATATGTGAGCTGCACACATTTGCGATGTCACAGTTCCTCGAGGTGATCAAATCGTAATATAATACCCCTATAAATAGACGCATTTTCTTGGCTGACAAAGCAATTTCTTCATTAGAGGTCCAATCCCACAAGTAAGTGGCCCTCACATTAATGAGAGGTTTGAAGTCTATTACATAATAATATGATTCAATCAGATGCCGTGTCAAGGTCATGTGTTATACACCACAACTATGACGTAGCATGATTCCCGTGATTGGAATTGTGAAGTTTTACTAGAAGGTATTCACGCTGATTCGAATACGCTTTGATTGTAACTTTAAGAGAATAGAAAATCTATGTTACATGGAATGGATCGCTTGTTGATCTTCATTTAGACTCGAATGCGATAGAGACATGGGCGCTTGTACTAAGGAAAAGCTATTAGCCAAGAATTTCAATAATAGGACTCAGTCTAGTATGCTCGGCGAGTAAACTAAAAGGAAACTTGAACTCAAAGATACAACTTGACCAAATTAACTGCTTTTGTTGGTAATGTCAAGTAAAAGAATGTGCATTTAATAAGACAAATGTGTTTTAACACACTTCGTTGTGTTGTAAACCTACCCGATGTAACCCCTCGGCAGTTGGTCAACCCATTTGATCATAGTCGCATGACTATGTCAGATAATCTTAGTCATCAATGACTTTGGCCGAGACCGGTCGATGAATGTAATGACTCCTTGTAAGTTGTATTTCGAGCAAAGGATGTGATTATAATCACTATCCTTCGCTTTACATGTCATGAAATGACTCTAAGAAGTCATGCAAGCTTAAAGGACTATGTATGGATTTAAGCATGCATCTCGAGTCGAGGATCTTCACCGTGATTCAACCTTGTTTGACTTCACGAAGCTTAATGAAGGAACTAACGTGCAAAATTCAAGTGGGAGCAAGTTCATTCACTTTCGAATAAGTTAAGTAATCAATTGAAATAAAAGTTCCTTTGTGTTTAATCATTGTTAACTAAACTACATGAATGCTGATTCATTCATATAGTTACCTATTCTTTATTTCACGGGCCTTGAAATATATAATATACATGTATTGTATCCTCGATGAGTGAAAATTTAAATCCCTAGGCTAGTCTATGTTTTCTAGAGAGGCAACATGAATTGTTGATTACACCTCTTCCAGCCTAGAAACATAGGATAGCCAAAGGCCTTGGTCAGATGCTGATAGTTAGGGCAACGAGCATCATATGACTAACATGGTGATTGATTAGTGATCAACTTTGATCACGTTAGCTCGCAGGACTAGATTGACACTGGCCGCCGGTCCTGGGCGACCTGAGAGCCGGTATTTAATCGAAACGAATTCATAGAACATATGTATATCTGTGTCCTATGATATTTGGTTAGAATTTTAGGTTCGACAATTCTTAGACCTACGATATAAAACTATCTGTGTTATATGAGCTCTGTACTTTGACTATGACCAAATGTCTGCCTTAAGCGGGGATTATAATGGCATATGTCAGGTTGCATAATCCATAGATGTTGTTATATCGGGAGGATTGATCCATCCTTGACATGCCAGACCCTGTGCCTCTCACACGTTGATACTAATTGGTTTATGTAAATGCTTATTCGCCCATACTCGAGTAAAGAAAGTTGTGGGTGTTTCATGACACACTTCTTAGTGGTTAGCCTACGACCAGAGATCATGCTGAGCAAAGGAATTGTATGGTAATCGCCTAAGGGCAAGTAGGGAGGTTGGAAATCAATGAAAATTGATTCCCTTTATTATGCCTGCGACAATTGTGTATCAATTCATTTACCAGGTTGGTTAAATGTGATTACTAGATCTTAGTGTTCACCTTTTAGTAATTGTATATTACTAATTCGGTTCTCTACGATAATTTAAGGGTTATGA
Organism: Lithospermum erythrorhizon; assembly: GCA_019722365.1. Lineage (NCBI taxonomy): Eukaryota > Viridiplantae > Streptophyta > Magnoliopsida > Boraginales > Boraginaceae > Lithospermum > Lithospermum erythrorhizon. The sequence goes on along the minus strand of JADFUC010001062.1, from coordinate 74,772 downwards.
AGCGATTGCTAGATCTTACTCATTAATCGCTATAATAATAGTAATTGGTCAACTTATTATTATTATACAACTTACTATTATCTCGAGCCTTGTAGCGTCACACACACACAAGGTGACGTTTGAATTATATTTCATGTATGAAATTAAACCGCATTTGCTAAATCGGAGTTGATTGTAATCAAATCTTAATATTCACTGGCGACATTGATACGTAAAATATAATTGATGAACCCGACTAATTAATTAGTCAATTGAATTAATCGATATTAGTTGAGCTCGTTAGTAACTTGTTAGTTACTAGTAACAACTTGTTAGTGTTTAATTTACATAACGGCTTAAATTAAATTAAACGAAATGACTCATTAACTATCAATTGGCTTGTGGTTAAATAATACACACATGTTTAAACTAATCATCTCCTAATCATTAACCCAATGATTGGCAAAAGGTGATTCACGCCTCCACCATTCTTTTGAGCCGTGAGAATCAAATGGAACTTAAGAGTTTCATTTGGTTTTTCGTCATCCAATTCAATCCAATGCTCTAGCGTATCTAAACGTAGGTTTCAACTTTCCGGTGTAACCCATCAGAGAAATTACATTTGAAGTGCTCTAAATTGAAATTCAAAGAAGGCTGCGGAAAGATTTGGAGATAGACTTCCGCTGCATCTCTGTAAGTACTCTTGTATTCATATAAGTCATTATATGAATTTTAGATTAATTTATATCATTTTGAGGATCCGGGATGTATGAATTTGGTGTTTTATCACAAATAAAATTCATACTAGATTCTAACAATAGATTCATAGCAAAAAGAGGAACGAGCTTGCTCAAAAGCGCTTGAACAAATTGGTGTATATCAAATATACGGGGCTGTGAAGAAGAGATATCAAGCACGTGAAAAGATAGATCCGATTCTTCTTAAAGACATCGACAGAGTTAAATGAGAGGATGACTGTAGAACCTATCAAGATGCTGATACTAAAGGTCATCATTGTTGACAATGAAGTCGATGAAGATGATCATTTCACCAATGTCGATGTTGGGAAGAGAAGAGCGTATTTGACTACAATTTGAGGTCCTAAATATAGAATACTTTATCTTCAAGTGTCAGGAAAGGAGAAGACTTATCGACGAAGATTCTAATGAAGAAGAAGAAGCAGCACACCTTATTTGGGACGGATCAACAAGTTGTCCCCTGAGATGAGTTGGTAGATGATGATGATGATGAGTGACTATTATGTTTGTCATTGAATTGTGGTATTGTTTTTCCTTTCATTCTAGTTTCATATTGCATAATTATATTTGTCATTGAATTGTTTTTTTTGACTTTTGAATTTATGTTGGATGATATTTAATGAAATATGTTACATTTTTCAGAACTATTATTTTAAATAATTGTAAAGTATCAAGGTTTTCCGCCCGCCTTACTCCGCCGCGACTTTTTGGGCTTCATCTCGATGGAAAAACTCTATGGATATATGAGTATAAATACAAATCCATAGATCCAGGGATCTTAAAGTGCTTACTACATTATTTAAAAATACACATAATACAATATATAAATAATAGAGTACTTACAATGCAGCGGAGTAAATTCCACCAATAAATCCACACGCTTCAAATTCACAACGTGAATTTAACTTTCCTTCAGCTCCTTGTTATAATATCAATCGTATGATATCTCTAGTTGATCCACACCATGAGAGGTTGAATCAAGAATGGATTTATGCTAGTAAACAAGGCTGAACAAAACCAAACCCCAAGCAATTTCTTGGAAAATCGGGTTATGGAAGCTGCTTTTAGGTTTTTTTAATGCAAATTGCTTATATTTTTTTTTCATGAAACTTAAAGCATACTTATATAGTGGTTGTGTTAAAACAAACCGATAAGTAACCCGCTATATTAGTTTTTGACTCGCTAACTTATTAGTTCGCTAAGAAACTAATGAGTTGTTAATGAGTTGAACTATTTAATTACTTAATTAAATAGTACTAGTCAATATCAATAATCTTCAAGTTATTGATAAATATTAAATAATCCCCGAACCAATTAAATAACTATTTAATTGATTCCATTTGTTCAATCGATATTCTACATAAATGTAGAACCTTGTAATTAAGAGTTACATTTCTCAATTATACAGCTTTAATTTCATACATGAAATATACTCAACGCCACCGTATGTGTGTGACCTTCTAGGCTCGTGATATAGTAAGTCAGAGCAATAATACCTGACCAATTACTATTATTATACCGATTAATGAGTAAGATCTAGCAACGTCATAACCCCTTAAATTATCATGAGAACCCACTAGTAATATGCAAAATTACTATGTTGAATACTAAGTTTTAATAATCACATTTAACTCCAACTGCAATGAATTGATACACAATTGTCGTGAACGGCATAATAAGGAATCAATTCTCATTGATTTCCAACACTTACTTGCCCTTGGACGATTATCTTACACCTTTATCACGCGATTCTAGTCGTAGGGCTAACCATAAGAAGTGTGTCATGAACACCTACAACTTTCTTTAACTCGAGTAATAACTCTAATAAGCATTTATGGCGCCCCATAAGCCAATCAAGACCAATCGTAGAGAGGCCTCGAGATTTCTTTATATCATGACCTGACAAATCCTCCCAATATATCAACATCTATCGTTACACTCTCTCCGTGTGACCCAACATATGCTATAATCTCGCTAAGGCGACGCTTGGTCATAGTCAAAGCACAGAGTTTCAGATAACACGTATAGTCATATATCGTAGGTCTAAGAATTGGACGTATCTAAATTCTAAACAAATATCATAGGACACGTATATACATATCTTCTAGAATTTGTTTCGGCCATACCAGCCCCCTACCACCAGACCGCATCCCACGGTATCGATCTAGTCCTCGTTTGTGCTAACGATCAATCTTGATCACTAATCAAAATACCATGTTAGTCATATGATGCTTGTCGCCTCTAACTATCAAAGATTCCGACCAAGGCCTTTTGGCTATCCTATATTTCTAGGCTTGAAGAGGTGTAATTAACAGTTCATGTTACCTCTCTAGAAAACATAGACTAACCTAGGGATTTAACTTTTCACTCATCGAGGATACACTACATGTATATTATATGTAAATTTAAACATATAGACATAGTAAACAAATATATTAAAATATAAGAAGCAATAATATTCAAATATTTCTTCACATAACACAATAGATACATACCGACTCCCACTTAATCCCCCCTGAACACCACCGCGACATCTCGGCTCTTAAGACCTTATGTTCAAGTACATGCTCATCACGCTTTGGGCTCCCGACTTAGTGGTTTAGCGAAGGGCCGCCGTATTGGCCTGCTTCTACTTTTACATACTTTGACATCACCTCTATCAAGCATATTCTAATTAGGTGATACTTCGAGTACGTGCTCGGGACTTGACAAGGCTGCCCCTTTAGCTGTTGCTGCCCCAAGATGTCACAAAGCAAACTCCACTGTCCTCAATGCTAGGTACTACACCAAGCCCGGTTACGACTTTATCCAACATGCTTCTTTAGCGCCTATCATCAGCGATATACTCGTATTCTCCGCGGGTGTAATTCCAGCAATACTGCTTTGGAACTCTCCAAGATATCGCTTCTACCGCTGAGACAAAATACATACCCAAACTGGAACGATAGTCGTGCTCGCCGCTTTGAAAACTGGGCGCCGTGTACCCTTCGCTACCACAATTGCACTTCACCATATACTCAAGAAAGCATCTAGTTCTTCTCATATACTTCAAGACGCACTTCACCGCAATCCTGGCTTTCACCCGGGATTTCTGGCTTGGTATCTACTGAAGCCATACTTAGTGCATAAGACACATTAGGTCTAATGTACAACATGGCATACATGATGGATCCTATAAATGTTGCAGCGTACGCCCTTCCAATCTCGGCTCATCCTCACACTCGCATGGACATCAGGCTCGAGTTGAACCCATGTCCATGGGGAGATTATCCTCTTTAAATTACCATGTTGAACCTTGGAGTAATGCTATTCACATAAGTATCCCTACAAAGCCCAATCACCTCCTAGCTCCGATCTCGGTAGATCTTATTCCAAGTATATATCAGGCTTCTCGCCAAAGTCCTTCTATCGAGAAACATTTAACAAATTAATCCTTGACTCGAGTTTAGTAACTCTCACATGAGCTCTAATGATAAGTATGTCATCTATTAATACAAGACTATAAATGATAAGTAACTCTACATTGTTTCCAATGATATATAAGTCATATCCATTGAGACCTCACGGTCATGAGGTCACCAGATGTGAACAAATCTACTGAGTCCTGTGAGAAAATAATGAAGAAACTACTTGGTCTTGAAGTACCTTATTTAAGTGCTATCAAGCACACGCATTTCAAGTGCCACCATACAAGACCGTATATTATCATTTGGTGTTAATTTATTAAAGAAGATATAGTTTTGGCACCAACTCAAGACATCGGAATGGAGTTAAACAAATCATTCGATACCTTTAGAGGTACAAATTTGATATGTGGGATTGTTCTATTCAAATACCTCCAAATCGAGCTAATTGGATATGCTGAATGGACATCATCTGATCCCCATAACGGAAGATCACAGTCAATATTTATTCACTAAATATGAACGGCTATTTCATGCTTATCTATGAAACAAACTATTTCAACTACTTCATCGAACCATGCTGAAATATTGGCAATACACGAAGTAGTTCGTGAATGTGTTCGGCTAAGAACTGTGATCCATCTTATCCAAAATACGCCATGATTATTATCAAAACTTGACCGACGACTGCATTAAGATAATTCGCATGGCTGTACGCTTAAAGGAATGATATATCAAAGGAGATAGAACAAAGCATATTTCACCAAAAATCTTCTTCACCATGATCTTCAAAAAGAATGGTGGAAATCGACAAGCCCAACCAATTCGACTATGATAACTGCATATATTCACTAAATCACTTCCTACCTCAACATTCAAAAGCATTCAAAAGCATGGGACTACTAAGGGATGTCAAGTGATGTGGCTCGCGAGGGGAGCTTAATATGTTGTACTTTTTCTTAAATCGAGATTTTGTCCCAAATGGGTTTTCCGGGTATGTTTACCGAGGCAACATTATAAGCGCATAAGGGATAATAATGCACTTTTTTCCTTCATCGAATATCCCCAGACGAGTTTTTCCTAGTAAGATTTTAACGAGACATATTTTAGTTAATTAGACATGGGAGAGTGTTATGGAAATATTATGGATGTCTTGTTCACCAAAAAAGAAGATGAATTGCTTAAGAAATTATTAGGTTACTTGTTTATCAAGTTACTTATTTACCAAGTAATTACTTTGTGTATTATATATTGAAAGCCTATAAATAGACACTCATTCACAACAACAATTACAGAAGCAGTAAAATAATTCTCCTCCTTGTCTATTATTATTTTTGTCTTTTACTTTGTTCTTCGTTATATTTATAATAACAAAACTAATATAAACATTGAAGTTTATAATTTTTGATCAAAGCTTCACGTATAATGCCCAATTCTATTTTTTTTTATCATAAAACCTCCCAACAATATAATTTTTTCTTACTTACTAGCTAAGTATCTAGATAATTTCTATTTTAAAGTTAATTGAACAAGTACTTATCAAATTCGATTGGGCTATTATTATCAGAAAAGTAGGATGGATGTAATGGAATGCTACTTTTATTTAAAAGTGCTATAAATTAAATATTTATTAAAAATGGTGGATTTCTTGACAATTTGCAAGATGTTAAGTAATGTTGGAGTTATAAAAATAAATTTATTGTATTTTATATAATTGATGTATTGATGAAAGACGAATAACTAATGAGTAAATCATTTACAAAATACAGTAGTTCATGAACCTAAAAAAATTTGAGAGTTAGAATTAATATGAATATTCCAGTGTAAATAATTGTTAATAACAATTATCAATATAAATTAGAGTTAATTACTGATTTAGTCCTAATAAATGACACGTTGTTACACTTTAGTCTCAAATAGTGATAACGTAGTACTTTAGTCCTTGATAGTATTACCAATATTGCACATTAGTCCTTGATAATGACAAATATTGCACATTCGTCCATGTTCTTAACGTCCAAAATAGGAACGAATGTGCTACATTTGTCATTATCGGAAACTAATGTGCAACATTTATGACATTACCAGGGATTAAAATACTACGTTACCACTATTAAGGGCTAAAGTGCAACATACGGAAACTAAATCGACAATTATCTCATACAAATTACATCAACTTTATAGCACATGACATATGAATTTAAGATATTTAAAAAATTACACAATGTTACAAAAAAAATATTATATTTTATTCATAAAATTATACACGTACAACGCTGAATTTATAAAAATGTTAATCACTAATGCATAACGACTAAAGCGGGGTCTAAACCATCCTCCTTCACCACCTTTTTTTCCTTATTATTTCTTATTTCTTCATCATGCAAAGAGGTTTCATTATTCAACCATCTTCTTTCAAAATTAATGGTGATGTAACACATAGAATTCAAGAATCATTCAACCCTAATAAAGGCAAGAGGAAGAGATCACGTAGGCGTACGTGGGAGGAGACGAAGGTGAAAAAGAGAAATACGCATTAAAGGAGAACTCGTCCCACATTGATACGAGGTTGTTTTTTGACGTGAATAGACACCCAACAATCAAGAAAATGGCGGAAGTGGACATTCCAAAATTAACAAAAGCAGTTCTATGTTATTCACAAAGTATTTATAGATACAATGGTGTTTGGGATGGGCCTGATCCTATGGTTCCCACCATTCCTCTTGCATTAGTTCAACTTACTATTGTTATGGTGCTTACTCGGATTTGTATCTTCGTTGTCAGGCTTTTCAAGCAACCATCTTTTGTTGGTCGAGTTATTGTAAGTATGGAACTTATTTTTTATTCTTTTTATCTTTTTATCCTTTTATTTTAGTTATAGAATTTTTGGGTCAATTCGGAAACACCTCCATGTCGTCATGTCGTCACGGGAATAAGGTTGGGTATTATCGGACCCTCTATCCCGCTTAGGTGGAAGATTCTTCAGAGGCATTGAAGCGTTTTGATGATTTTAAGTATGGAACTTCTTCCAAGTGTGTTATGACCCAAAATTTGTCCAATTTTTTTAATGTCTCAAAATATTTGTTTCATTTTTAGTTTGTAATTTTCAAGCATGGCATCATTGATTGATAATACCACTATTCCCACCTTTTTATGGGGAAGGGGGTGTTAGAATTTTCCGAATGTTATAGGATTCATTGGATTCATATGTAAATATTTGGTCACAAGGAGAATAATTAATTAGCGTTGGTTCTTGTTTTTTGTTTAATTCATTTTCTCAGTTATTTTATGTTTATAGTAGTTGCTTCATTTTCAATATGATATGTAAATAATGTAATGACTTATGATGCTAGAATAACATATTAGCATATTCTATTGCATTTTTTGATTTTTTTAATCACTAATGTTAAATATGACTAGTTTTTAGAACATTAGAGCATACATATAGTGTCAAACAAGTCGCCTTGGTTGTTGATCGTTGGTTGTCATTTGCTTGTGCATGATAAAATGTGTAGTAGAAAAAAGAAAAGGGAACTCATTGAAAATTCTCTAATGTACAATAGATTTAATCCTTTATTGCTTTAGTAAATGATTGTAGTTTGGTTTTTTTCGCTCAATAGTTAATATATTTAACAAAATAAATAGGAGATGATACTTGGGTTGATTTAATTAGAGTACATGAGGTGTTATGTGAAATACTAGTCGCATGGCAAGCATTTCAGATTTTTCCATAAACCAATCAATTTTTTTCTAACTTATGATTGAATTTTAATGTAGGCTGGTATAATGTTGGGTCCTTCCATCTTTGGGAAGTTGTATTTAATCAATACTTTGTTCCCACCATATAGCTTCAGGGTGTTAGAGCCACTTGCGCAGTTTGCCCTCTCCTATTATGCATTCCTCACAGGACTGCAAATGGATGTTAAGAGCATCTTACACACAGAATCGAAGGGAATTAGGTTAGCGTGTGCTGGTATACTCATTCCTTTCATGATTGGAACAGGACTGTATTACATGTTTAAGGTCTCAAATATGACAGGCTTCATTTTCTTGGGTGGTTCCCTAGCTGCAACAGGCTATCCTGTTCTTGCTCAAATACTAACAGACCAAAGAATTATTCATACTGAGGTTGGAAGGATTGCAATGGGTGCAGCCCTTATCAGTGATTTAGCCTCTTGGGTTTTTGTTGGACTAGGATTGATTCTAACTAATTCCAAGACAGACCTCGCTTTATCGCTGCTAACTATGATCACATTTATACTTGTATCTTTTTATTATCTTCGTCGAGTCTTGAAACGTCTTATTGGCATGAAGACGGAAGGTGTCTATGGTGTTCATTATACAACCTTCATTCTTATGGGTGCATCAATATGCGGTGTCATCACCGAAGGTTGTGGCACACACCCTATGCTCGGGGCTTTTATCTATGGACTTTGTATTCCTAGTGAATCGCTTAAAGCTTCATTGTTGGACAAGCTTGAAGATTCTGTAATGGAGATATTCATGCCACTCTTTTATCTGGTGACTGGTTTAAGAGTCGATATTGATGGAATCGCCAAGGACTCTTCCTGGTTCTTAGTGATTATTGCTTTGGTTATGGCTCTTATAGCCAAGCCTTTAAGCACATTTTTACTATCTTCCATCCAAGGCTTGCCTCTTAAAGATGCCTTCCCTTTAGGAGTGTTTGCGGGCACAAAGAGCGTAATGGCATTGATCCTTCTTGAAATTGGCAATTCACAAAAGGTACTCTTTTCTTTTTTTGCATCCTCTGATATTTTATAAGCACTGTTTTAGTATTTCACACAACATTTAAGGAGAAGATTAACTGTTGAGTATCTCTCTTCTAGCAGTATTTATACCATTTTCAATTAAATTTTATCTGCTCTAACTAATCATGAAGTCTTTTATTTTACCAATAAATCACAACATTTAGTAGACAACTTCTCTTCCAATATTAAACCAACACAATCAATTTTAAACATGAAAAGAAAGGATGAGAAAACCTAACATTTGTAGTCGTTGTTTGTATTTTCTCCAGTACAAAGTTTGAAAAAAACTAATTTTTAACACTTTATAAAGAATGGAGGGAGTACAATTCAATTTGTTTCCATATATTTCAAATTAGTTTACATGTCATATGTGCTATGATATTGCTAATGTTTTTCTTTATTCGTACATTATGTGGTCGAGTAGTTTTATACCTTAAACGTCGTTCTTTGCTTTTAATAATAGGGATGATTTACCCATGTGCAGGCCTTGAGCACCCAGACGTATTCTTTGATGGTAATTGCAACACTCATGATGACGATGTTAGTTACGCCTATCTCGATATCCTATCGTCCTTCTGAGGATCTGTCTGCTTACAAACGGAGGACTATTCAAAAAGCAGGGGAAGATGAAGAGCTTCGGATCCTTGCTTGTGTTCATGACGCTGGCAACATTCCTACCATCGTAAACCTTCTTACATCATCCAATCCCTCGTTGAGATCTCCAATATGTGTATTTGCTCTCCAACTAGTTGAGCTAATCGGACGTGCCCCTGCAACATTAGTTGTCCACTCCTCAGGTAGATCAACTGCTAGAAGTGCAATGCATACTGTAGATCAGGTAGACCAATTAATCAGTGCCTTTGACAACTTGGAACTACGATCAGAAGGTCTCTCTGCCCAAATTATGACTGCAAAATCTAACTACACCACCATGGGTGTAGACATCTGCAATGTGGCAAAGGAAAACCTTGCCTCATTTATCATCCTTCCGTTTTGTAAAGTGAATAACATCGAGGGGGGAGATTCAGAGGAAGTCAATTCTGCAATACGAGCAGTTTGTGAAGACGTATTAGCAACTGCTCCTTGTTCAGTGGGTATACTCATTGATCGTCTCAAGGTTGCTGAACCACATGTGGACCATGCACGCAACATTGCAATGTTATATTTTGGAGGTCCTGATGATAGGGAGGCAATGTCTTTTGCAATGAGAATGGCTGAAAATCCGGAAATCAACCTAACAGTTGTAAGATTTGAAACAGATAAAGATGCTTCAGAATTTGAATACATCAATAGTTTTGCAGCACCTTCCCACGTTACAGTACAAGTCGACTTGGAGAAGGAGATGGTGATAGATGATCACTTCTTGAACCATTTCAAATTCTCGACAGAGGATGCTCCATCAATAACTTACATTCAACTGATTTTGAACGACGAGGAAGAAGCTACGAAGGCCATAAAAGCTATGGATAGCCAGAAATTTGATCTTTACATAGTAGGAAAAGGAACAGGTATGAGACACCCCCTAACAGCAGGGCTAGCTGATTGGTGTGATTGCCCCGAGTTGGGGCCTATCGGAGATCTTTTGGTCACTTCGGAATTTGAGTCTTCGTTCTCAGTACTGGTTGTACAACAATATGTTAGATCATCAGCAGTATTCTCAATAGCAGATAGAGATGGATCAATGATGTCCGCGGGCGCGCTAAGTTAGAAATATCAGCATTCACATCACTCAGAAGATACTAGTTCAACATTTCTCTCAATGCTATAAAGTAAATTATCTATTAAAATAGGGCGTTGATGTTAATTGTTAGATTTATCATAGTTAGTCAAATTTGGATGAAGTCGCACACTCCCACTTTAGTGTAATCTGTAACTTATACCACTTTTATTTATCTTCTTATTTCTTTTATTAATTAGAATATTCAAGGACGGGTCCATGCTAAAGAGAAATGAAGGATTATTAATGGTCGGTTTGGCTGGGGTGAATTGAAGTTAAAATATTTTTATTTTCTATATGAGAGTAAAGAAAATGGATGAATGAGAATGTTTTGAATACCGATTAAATAGGATTTACTTTGTTGAGTTGAAAGTATTAAAATTTTGTTTGGCTAGAGGTGATTCAAAATTTCAAATAAATCAAGATAAAACATGAATTAAAATTTCATTCACCATCGTTATATATCGATTCGGTGCTAATGAAAATAAGGTGATTCAAAGTAATTCAAGATGAAACAATAATTAAAGGTTGTATCCACCTCAATTTTTTGTCAAACTAAAATTAACATACTTTGTTAAACTGTTTTAGTTAAACTAGTAATTTGATAAATGCAATTATTAATGCTTTTAATATTTTTTTGATTATATATAATTTTTTAGAAGCTTGGAAATATTTTTTTCTTCAAGTTGATATGAAATTATAACTTGGTTTATATCGAAGCATGTAGGATCTGGCTTATCAGGTAGCATAATAAATAACATGGAGTGTCACATTATGCATGAAACTTCTGTACAAAATTGTAGCTTTATATTCGTCGATTAAGGGTACCTAAAATAGTGCTTAATAAGATGTATTTTGTATTAGTGCTTTAGGGTTGTAACGCATCACCTCGTGGCCTCCCCGAGGTTGGAATCGCGACAACCCGAACACCGTAATCACCATATAACCCCGACCAAAAGAACGGCGAAAAATACAACGGACTCGCCTACGCGATCTTTAAGACAACAACAACAATTATTACACTCTGACAATTTCTAATCGATCATACAAATCATATACAACACGCTTTCTCTAAATACATACTTGACACAACACAAGGTACACACTGAAGACTGTTGAGGATATCCTTAATCAAATTCAATCAGACGGCCATTATATAACACAGCCGCTTACAAAAAGATGGTGCCACGAACGCTTCCTCGCAGAATTACAAAATTCGAGGATCCCCTAAATAAAGGGGTGAGCTGGAAGCTCAATGAATATCCAATTAAACATAACTAATCACACATGATATGATATTTTATGGGCGAAATAAGTGCGCGAAATTGCTGAAAAGGGATATGATATTATGTTATGTTACGTGGGTGAGCCCGCCGGAAAGGGCAACGACATTATATAAATGTCGGATATGTTTATTGTGTGCATTGTCTTGCATTGTGTTGATATTGGGTGATGTCAATGCTGTCAAATGTCGAGGGAGCATCGCTATCGCTTTGTTGAGTTCGCGTTATATATCGTTAAGTAACCGCCGCATCGAGAACTTATGTGTTTTGTTTGCTTGAGCGTATGACATGCTATCTCCTGGATATATCATATAGAATGAATCTTAAGTTGTGAGTTCTTTAAATGTGTATATGTGATGACGGTTATTACTATCGCTTTTAATACACTATGAATACTTTCTAGTCTACTTTCGCACTTATATATATGTATACTCTATCATTATATGTTTATCTCCTCTTTGTTGTGTATCTCATCGGATGGGTAAGTTACCACCCTCGAGTGATACATTTCCACTAAGTCACAGCTTACCCTCCCCTTCCAACCTCCCAGATTGACAGTGCCCTCATGGCATGGCTCGAGTTCAGATATCCGGTGATTTTACTTAGGCGGTAGACGGAAGCGACTAGGATCCTCAGCCATCATTTGTTCTCATTCATTTTCTTATGTACTCAAATTGTGATTTTGGTTTTGTGTTGAAAAGGTATTAACTCAAGTTTCATGGAGTATCTCGATCTGGAATTCATGAAGCTGTATTTTGGGTTTGGTTAGATGATGCCACGATGGTTAAACTCTGTATGGAAACGTTTTGAGCTTCCGAACTATTTTTACTCTTATCAAAACTGTGGTTCTAATTTATTTCTTTTCAAACAAGTTATTTTTAAGGCCAACCATCGTGATGGTGACTCAAATATACAAGCTGATGTACCACCCAACCTCAGGGCGCATTTAATTTCGAGGCGGGTTGTTACACATATATGCACACAAATATATAGTCTCAACAATGTAATAGAATCCATCTCTCAAATAATCAATAATACCTACTAACATAATCATATCAAATAAAATAATCCAATGAATAAACTATCATAATACGTAAATAATAACATCATATATAAGTACTGCACAAGCAACAATAACTCTACCCGGCCCCTAGTCTACTCCTTCCCATAGGAGAAAAAGAAAACGGACGCTTACCGTTGCTTCTATCTAAAGAAATGAGGACAAAATAGTATTACTCGTTGCTTCTACTCCAGCAAACGAGATATAAAATCAGTTACCCGTTGCTTCTACTCCAGCAAACGGGAACAACTCAACCTGCAGGAGAGTACCAATTTAACCGGACTAGAGTTCAACAACAAATCACATCAGCATCAACGCAAATCACAAATCATAATCGGCCACAAATCTAGATGCTTGATAAAGATTATAGCATCAAGGACGCAGTGTATTCAACATCACAAATCACAATTGTCACCCGTTACTCCATTGCCCCTTCTGGAATTTCTCAACTCTTATCTACACCCAGTCAGTCCTTTTTACCTTTTAACTTAACACTCAACATCAACGCACTACCCTCAACAATTTTCATCATGTTATTCTTTAAACAACTAACTTCCATTTATAACTTGATACCTCAACAACCATACTTTTCTTATTAATGATATCCCAAGACTCATTGATATTCTACTACTAAATTTCACTCATTTTCACTACTGGTAGTCCAACTTTCTCCGAGCAAGCGGGTATTTCAAATCTTATAATTCTACGGTGATTCCAATTTAACAACACTTTATAGGGTAATGTCTAAAATATTTAAACACAACACATTTGTACTTATTAAGCACCTTCAACTCATCATCGAAAAATTTGCTCACCTTCTTCCAATCGGAACGCTATAAGTTATTATTACTGAATTAGAAAAACAAAGATAATATCCAAACACCTTTACCCTCTTTATCAAATTCTCGAGTGTCATGAAGTCATCTATTCCTGACGAAGAAATCAAATATGTACCTTTGATTCATTTATCCTTTAACTTCTTATTAAAATATTTGGTCTGCCACCACTCAATCTTAATTTCTATGAGACCACCACCTCTGCACCCCTCTACCCAACTCCAACTAGCCTAAAATTTCATCTTTTTCGAATTAATATCCTCCTTTGTACATTTTTTTTATTCATACAATAGATTCATCTCTTCCCTAAGAAATCATCACTTCTTCTTTCATTTCTTCCCCCCGATCGTTTCCAAAGAACTAAATTGCATCATCAATTCAAGATTTGATAATCCACCTATTATCACCAAATTTATGTCGCATTGGCCATTTATACTTACACTTTCTGAAAAATATCACTGCCCTAGATTCATTACTAACCTCAATCATGTTCTCCTATAATTCACACAATTTCATCCATTTATCAACAAATTTTTAAATAATCTATTTCCATCCGACTAACATCCTTGTTTCATAAAATTAAATCTGGCTACTATATATCCAGCCTCCCCGTAGTTTTATTTACCTTGAAAGAATGTGGGTTCGTGATCCGACTTTGGTACATTCCACTTTGAGACAAGTTCGACTAGTCTTATCATCTTTAATATATCAATAAGCAGTTAAACTTTCTATCTCATCTGGTAATTTCTCCTAAAGTCGCTCCAACTGGTAAATCAACTAATTTATTCTTAAAACAATTCTTCCTCCCTCGGACTTACTGCACCAATCATTATCGAATTTCCATTTCACTTAAATGTTTATTTATTCATACAACTAAGCATCTTTTCTTCCTTCCATGGTCCCGAAATTTCCATCATTCCACTTACTTCTTCAAGGCAACACTCAACAACTTAAGCAACTAAGAACTTCTGTGAATGACCAATCAAACTATAATATAAATTTTCAACCTATTACAACCCTTAATCATCCTTTTCTCTTGTTTCACAGATATGCTTAATATGACAAATCTCCCCGGTTCATTTAACCTTTTTCTCAAGTATTCCCCAACTGCATCATCCCACTTTATATCTACTAATAGAGTACTACCACACTAAATTTCACCAATACCCCTTTTTTCCAATATTCTAGATGTACAAACATGTTCCAATACCTCTAGATGATTGATAACCTTACACACAATGCCTAATCAATACTTATCTTTTGCGGGGAAAAAAATTTCCATTTCAACTTATCCTCAATCCCTTAGTATCCATCGAGATGAAATTTTCAATAT
Organism: Lithospermum erythrorhizon; assembly: GCA_019722365.1. Taxonomy (NCBI): domain Eukaryota; kingdom Viridiplantae; phylum Streptophyta; class Magnoliopsida; order Boraginales; family Boraginaceae; genus Lithospermum; species Lithospermum erythrorhizon. The sequence continues at coordinate 59,633 of JADFUC010001062.1, read as the reverse complement.
CAACCTATGAAGATTAACTACATATTCTCTTCTCCTTGTCTCTCGCCCATACTCCACACTAACAACAAGATTCATTAAATTTATTCTCATATTCACAAGTGATCCATTCTTGTACGTCAACTAAATTAATTTTTACTCTACTCTAACACTTCGGTACAACTATCATAATTATCGCCAACATTCTTCCCCAATTATTCCAAGTGCCTAAAAAGGTTTAACTTTACTTACACGTCTAAGGATCAACAATCTTACACCCTAATCACATGATTACCCTTAAAATATGCATCACAAAATGTCCACCTCAACTTACCCTTAACACTCTCGTATTTACATAAATATAAGTCAATCTCTTTAACAACTCCATATCCAAATATTGTAGACTGCTCCAAATATGTTTTGCCATATCTTTTCTCTCCAACAAAATTCGAACATATCCATCCATATCTTAATGTCTTATTCCCATAGGTTTCGGCCTTGAGTTCACATCCTCTATAATAACCGTTATCCAGAGTAAACGATATTAATAAACATCATCAATGAAAACACGTAAGGCTCTTTCTAATCCAACTTCAATTGTATATTCACCAAACTTACTAATCGCTTCAAACCTTAAATCAGCTCGTAACAACGAATACGATTCATCTCAATCTTCCCCTAAGGGTCCTCACACGTAGCTAAAATCTTCAGTGGCATCCCTCAACAAATAACGGTAAACTAAAGAATGAAAGATTCGACTCCAAAAGAATACTCAAATATCTATTAACCTCGACCATCTTGTGATCTAGGCACACAACCACACAGACACCACGTAAGACCTAAAACCTAGCTCTTGATACTCTCAAAATTGTAACGACTCCATCCTGTGTGGCCCCCCTGAGGTTGGAATAATCATCAACTTGAACAATTCGTAGTCACCACATAACCCGGACCAAAAAGAATGAAGGAAAAATACCATGTGACTCGCCCGATGGTGATCTAAGACAACAACAATTATACACTTCATACTCCCTCATCAATCATATAAATTATATACAACACATTTTCTAAATACATACTTCCTGACACAACACAAAGCGTACACACCGAAGACCGTTGAGGATATCCCAGCCACCCGAATCGTATTCAACGATATACAACCTCGCCACACAAAGATGGTGCCACACGAACGCTTTCCCTCGCAACTAAAAACTGGGGTCCCCTAACAAAGAGGTGAGCTCGAAGCTCAACGAGTATCCATATAAATCTAAACATAACTAATCACATGCACATGTAAATATATAGTTTCAAATAATGGTCAGAATGTATCTCTCTCAAAATAATCAATAATACCTCGCTAACATGCGAATCATATCAAATAATTCAATGAATAAACTATCATACACACAAATAATAACATCCTCAGATATCACACAAGCAATAATAATTTATTCGGCTTCCCATGAGTCTAATTCTCCCATAGGAGAAAAGAAAACGACCTCACTGCTCTTACTCCAAAGAAATCCAGGGACAAAAATAGTATTACTGTTGCTTCACTCCAAAGAACTAGATATAAAAATCATTTACTCATTGGCTTCTACTCCAAAGAACTAAACAACTCAACTCATAGGAGAGAGTACCTTTCAATTTAACCGACTAGAGTTCAACAACAAATCACATCAAATTCATCATCATTTATCACAACATAGATATCACAACCGATCATATTACAATACCAATATCACAAGTTCAATATCATATATTGCATAATATTAAAGAGGTGTAATCTCAAAATGTAATTTTAAGAAGTCTTTAATTATTTATTAATCCCCTTTATTGTACAATATTAATTATTATATAACATTCATAAAACATTAGATATTTATAATTATCTTTGGGGGCAATTTTAGTCCTAGTAGTAAAAGGGAAAGAAACACCATGATTCTAACACACATTTAGAATATACTAGTAATTCATACTCAAGGCTGCACTGAACATATATGACGAGAAACAATAATTATTTATCAATTATGAAGTACTATCATCTTAATGTATGCTAATTGTTAAGAAATATAGAAAAATTAAATGATAATTTAAATGTGATTTTTCAACTTTTTTTAAATGAGAATCAAACCTGTGACCTTTAAGTCACCGGAAGGCCTCCCAACCACTAGGTTAAACATGTTCTCCCGATTTTTCAATTACTTATATGTTGGATAACTATGATTTAATTCTAATATGATGAAATAAATCAAAATAGACGTTTCTATATTATTATTAGTGTTTTTTACAAATAACAACAATTAGAGATATGCAAGAAACTGTATTTATCTTACATATTCGAACATCTAAGAATATTCAAGAAATCGTTTTACATATTTCTTTTGATAATGACATATCTAGTTTACTCAAACAATATTTAGTATCGCATTATCTCAGTTCATCTTTATCGCAAATAGTAAGTATTATAAGATAGATAAATGAGTCAACTAAACTTAAACATATTTTTCATGTGTAACTTAGTTATTTCTTTTGGTACAATAATAGAAGAGTCAAAGTAGTTAGAGTTGAAGTTCCTATTTAAAGTGTTACTCATCATATATTCACAACATCATTACCATGATAAGAAAAGTTAGCATACTTGTATAAAAAAATTTAGTGAGTTGGGTTATCTTTTATCTCTATGTAATTTCTTTAAAAAAATTTGTAATCAGGTTCAAGCTTCAAACTTCATGCAAGTAGATATTTTTTATGTTTTGTTCTTATATGGTAGATGAATTTACTTCTCTTTGTTTGTACATGAGTGTTTTCCTTCTGGTCTAGTTTGAGAATGTGATGGTTCGCAAGTGTAATCTGCAGAGTTTTAATAACTTTAAAAAAATACAATTTTTCTATCCATTTATTTTATGGTCAGTAGAGTTTTAACAATTTTTTTATCCATTTATTTATCTAATCAATTCATTATAATAATTTAATACAATGATGTGGTTGTAGTTTTGAATTAATAACTTTTTAACATATAATAATCATAATAATAAAATAGTAATAAAATATAAATAATTAATTCTATAGAAATGATAAATATGATCAAAACAAAAACGAAAGAAACACATATTTCCCTTTTAATTGATCATATAGGAATTCAATGCAACTTTATCTTGATCTTTCCATTTTTATCCTTTAATAAAATACTTTGTTTTTATGATTAATTAAAATATTTTTTGATAAAATAAATTTTAGGATATATTAGTAATATTAATTAAGCCTTAATAAAATACTTTACCTCCATGATCAAGCAAATTGGGATCGAGGGGAGTATATAAGTACTTACCAAGATTCTTGTCAATTGTCTTGTAGATTGTGTTCAAGAGTGATGAAGCTTAAGAGTTTATTGCATCCTAAATAAAGTAAATTCAATCTATCAAAATAAAAAATATTAGATAATTGTTTGTGTCAAAGGAATGTAAATAGTCCTAATTAAAGTTATGAATAATTTCAATTTACCTTAAATACTAAAGTAACTCTTAGGATTCTAATGAGTTTAATTTCATTAAATACTTATCTAACATAAACCATATACATCTCTTTATTGATATTTTTTCTTTTATATTATTGAATTAAAAGAAAAGAGACTCTATGTAAGAAAATAAACTAATATATTATTATATTTTACTTATTATTATTATATTTTTTTATTTTTATAATATACATTGCGCCATATATTTCACTAGCTTAAAAAATATCGAAATTGACTCTAATTTTGTTGTATCACTTAAAGTATATTACTTCCAAAAAGTGTTGATTTTGACACTCATATTTTATTTTAATTTTTAAAGATTATTACTACAATATACAACTTTCTTTTAGTTGTGATCAATTAAGTCGTATCTTTCATTATAAAAAATATTAAAATTTTCTCCAACTATGTAAGAGTGGACATATAAATGAAATTTAATAACCTTACAAATTCTCAAAGCCAAACATAAATATGGTTGCCAATAAATCTTTTTAATCAAATTAATATTTTAAATAAATTTAGTTATAAAAATATGCAATCACGTTGAACTAAAAACCAAAAGACATTTAGGTATTCAAAAAATTAAAAGAAATGGATTTCTTTTATCCGCATTACTAAAATAATATTATAATATAATATAAGTTATAGATATAAATTATTGGTTAAGAAATCCATTTAAAATGATATAATATACTATTAAGAGTCATGTAACATCAAGATATAACTTCTTCAAGAGATATTTTATATCTAATGATACCTCATAAGAAAATAAATTGATATCCATTTTTTTAATAAGTCATGTAGTATTATATTGAACTTTATATTTTTATTTTTATTTTTCTTAGATATATTACGTCATATGGTTTTACTATAAAAAATACTTTTCATATCATTTGCACTATGTTATTTCATTCAAATCATATTAGTTCCTAAAATTATTTATTTAACAACTCAGATTAATTTTTTAAATAATATTATTATTATTATTCTTACAATGTGTATAACTTTCTTTTTAGCTATGAGACAATAAGTCATGTTTCATCATAAATATATTGAAATTTTATTAATGTAAAAGTAGGGACATATATAAATGATATTTAATATTATTGCAAATTCTCAAAGCCGAAAAATAAATCTTTGCAATCAAATTTAATTATATAAATATGTAATCACATTGAACGAAACAAACGATGTTTAAGTATTCAAAAACCTAAAAATAAATGTCTTCCTTTTTCTACACAAAAATGATTATGAGAGTCGAACCCACACTGCACGAAGAGGCGAGGCTGCTGGTACTTAGCACTCTAATTCTTTAGTTGAGCTATGCCCCTGGGCACATCCAGCGATTAACTCCTCCAAGGTATCTAGGACAAGGACCTTGAGGGGATGTTAGTGTGACGGTTTCACACTTTTATTAAAAATGATTATAATATAAAATAAGTTATGGATAGAAATTATGGATTGAAGAATTCATTAAAAATGATTTAATGAATATTAAGAGTCGTGTAAACATCAAAATGTAACTTCTTCAAACGGTATTTTTATGCTTAGTGACTTTTAGCTCTCATTGTTATTTTTTTTCTAATTATTGGCTGAAATTCTAATAACTTCATTAGATGTGTTATAATTCATTGTATTTGGAAGAGTCAATATAGCATTACAAAAGTTTCTTCCAATTCATGTTATTTTTATACTTTTATAAATATATAGATGAGTAGATTGCAATGCAGATAGTATATGACACTTCAAAAAAATAAAACTTCTCCTCTTGCTTATAAAATACTCCGAATGTATAAATACTTTCAATATAAAGTTTATTCTCAGACTAAAAGATAATCACACAACAGGACATCCGACAGTTTGGCCGAGTGGTCTAAGGCGCCAGATTTAGGCTCTGGTCCGAAAGGGCGTGGGTTCAAATCCCACAGCTGTCATCTATTTTCGCTTACTACAATTCTGCTTTTGTGGATGCATTAGACCACATTCCTGAGCCTTTTTGTTACTCCCTCCATTTCTTTTTATTATCATTTTAGTTATTTACATATAAATTAAAGAAACAAAAAAATAGTAAAAAAATACAATGAAACTGTAGATGTACAATTTATTATGGTAGAATAACAACCATAGTATTTTAAAATAAAAAATTTAGGCTAAAATGACAATTAGAAAAAAACGGAGAGAGTATATTTTGGAAGTTTTTCATTTTTATTGCAACAACCACTAGTCATCTGGTCCGAAAGGTCGTGGGTTCAAATCCCACATCTTTCATGACTATTTTTTGTTAAGAGTATATTTTTGCAAGGTTACTTATTTTCTTCCTTCATTTAAGCAATGACTGCACTAGTGATCAAGTCTCAACCATCCATCATAGAATTATGTAAATCAGGTGGAAAAGGTCAATGCAATCTCTCCCCAAACAACAGCCAGTAACTAGTTAGTCCCCTTGGACTTTGATGCGAGCATCACCATCCAACCCGAATCTGACCTCATTAGTATCTATGCTTTCCCTATTCATTTGACAGGTCATTCAAATAAAAACGAATGAAATAATCTCTCGGCCCCGTAGTAGTAATTTCTAGCTGTCCTACGAAGTAATATTTCATTTTTGCTACTTCAAGTGTTGGGCATTTCATATGTCAATAGCAAAACACTTTACCAGTTTCTTTGGATTATACAATTAGCCGATGATTAGGTGTACTAAGTAAAGCAATTTCTAGTAAACTAGTATATAAACAAGAAAAACTTCCCAAGCTATTATGGTAAGTACCAGTAGTTTATGTTATGACATTTTGCAGTGGAAAAAAGAAATTACAGAAAAAAGAGCAATTAGTCAATCATTGAATATGTAATTCTGATATTCTGTAAATGTCATCCTCCTTCATTGGACTGCAATCATCAATCTGTAACTCAATAATCAACTAGCCACAGAAATCTAAGAAATCTCAACAAAAATCTGTGTTTGATGGTAGGGGAAAATCTTTGAAAATAGAGGATAAAATTTTTATCCAAAATGTCACATATGCAACAGCCACATATAGGATGGATCCAAGTAATATCCATGAGACCATGACATTTGATGAACTACATTAGACATGTGGGTTCAGATAACAAACCACAGAATCTTGAACACCAATGAAAAGTATTAGAGCTGCAGATTTTGAGATTGTGTTTACAACAACTAACTAAGCTCACTATATATTGATGACTGCACTCCATTGTTTCTGCATCAACAAAACTCATCTACTTGATTACAGAAGCCATTTTGTTGAGCACCATTCTTCTTGCAACATCATGGATGATTCCACAATGGCTCTTTCTCCCCATCTTTGCAGGAAAGGCAGTGAAACTCTCACCTACCGCCCCTGAACTCATGGGCAATGGCAGAGTCTCCATGAGAAAAACTGTCACCATTCTCAGGAGAGGCCCCAAGCTACCTCACCGGTGAATTCCCTGGTGACTACGGGGCTGGGACACCGCTGGACGTCAGCTGACCCAGAAACTTCGCTAGAACCGTGAACTCAAGTGATCCACTGCAGATGGGCTATGCTTGGAGCCCCTTTGATGCGTTTTCCAGAACTCTTGGCTCGCAACGGCCAAATTTGGTGAAGCTTCATATGGTTCAAAGCTGGATTACAAATCTTTAGCCAAGTTGGGCTAGACTACTTGTAGGCAACCCAAGCTTGGTACATGTTGTGCCATCTTGGCAATCTGGGCTTCAAGCAAGTCATCCTGATGGGTGCAGTTACAGCCACCGTGTTGCCGGGACCTCCTGTGTGAAGTTGTTGACCTCCACCGGTGGCAGCTTCGACCCTGGGTCTTGGCGGAAGACCCGGAGGCTTTGCTGAGCCTTCAAGGTAAAGGAAACTCATGAATGGTAGATTAGCAATGTTCTCCATGTTTGGATTCTTTGTTCAAGCCATTGTAACAGGAAAGGGTCCATTGGAGAACCTTGCTGACCACATTGCAGACCCTGTTAACAACAATGCTTGGGCTTTTGCTACCAACTTTGTCCCTGGAAAGTAAATTAGTTATTTGATGTTGTAATATTGAGATGATTTTGATTCCAATGTAAAAAATCTTGTGAACTTAAAGAAACATTTGTTGGCAGTTTTGTGCATCAGTAAATTTGATACTGATGCCAAGTTCCAACACTAGAACTTTATCAGACAACATTACTGGTATCTGCACAAAACAATCAAATAGTATGGGATGGAGTGAATGATCATTTAGACAGTGCTCAATTAAAATGCAAAAAGTAGCAGAATAATTAGGTTTCTGAATCGTCGAAAAAAAAGTATTGCACAATTATACATATTATGTCAAGAAAATGAGGCAAGTTTGAAACATTGGAACAAAGGAATTGTAAAATTTAATTATGTTTGAGGTTCTGTTGATTCTTCTTATTCTACTCCTCCTCCTTTCCCTTTCTCCATCCCCTATATTTTCCATCAGTAACAACTCATATGAAACAAACAAACCAAACTTCATTGCTTAGAGTCCAAAAATACCAATAAATAATCGAAACAATTCTCTCATTTTTCCCATTAGATCTAGAGTTCAAAACTCAAACCAACGCTAAGGTGATATGAACAATGAAAGAACAAAAAAGTGTAAATCAGAGAAATTCCAAGCATGAAAGAGTTTATAGGAATCTGTCAAGAAGAAAAGATGAATAGTTTTTGCAACTTTTCTTACTGCTAATAATTTTAATGTAAAAAGCCACACAAATGCATAGAAAAAATGAATTTGTATCCCATTTATCATAGTATCTTGCAGAATAGAAACTACTCTTTACATTTTTAAATTATCTTGTCACAAGAAGAAGAGTTTATAAATGAATGAAAGAAATGGATACAACTAGCAATCCACAATTGTACAAAAGACCTGTTCCTATGAGCACATATTAAAACCACAGTATATGAGGAGCCGCAGCGATTGATATTAGCAAACACTTCTGAAAAGCAGCTTAGCAAGCTCATCCAGAAGCACGCAAGATCTTCTCAAGTGCTAGGACTGAGTTATGTTTGTAACCAAGTTCTCTGTCCACCACAAGAAGTTATGTTTGTATCTTGCAGCATGAAGTAGACATCAGATGTAAATCGAATGCTAGAGCTTGTCAATTTGATGTGATGATTATACGCTTAGTAGGATAAGCTTACTGTTAATTAGAGATCTGAAGAATAATGAACGAAATGCAATATATGCACACACAAATTGCAGCTCCAGCGAGAGAGTTGTGGAGAAGTTTCTTGTTATCTCTTGTGGGTATGAAAACTGACTTGAGTTTGTTCGTCAGTTCGAAAATTCTGTATGATATCTGCAGAAAATAATAAAGAGACAAGAAGGGGGCGAGGCCATTAAGCTACTTGAAATCTTCAGGTGTAGACACTCTAGAATAAGGTGTGTAGATGGCTTTATTAACATTAGCATGAACCGATGCCTAGAAGGGGCTCCCGCATAAGCAAAAAAAAAGATTAAAAAAAATTTGGAAGGGCTTCTTACCAATACATAAATAGCGGATACGAGCATGAAGTTAAGCATTGGATAATCTGGGATGAAGGAGAGCAGCCACTTAGGTTGTCCATTTGGCTTATTTGACCTATGGAAGTCATTAGAGTATGAACAATGAAAAGATACAAAACAGTTTTTATTTACACTGAAATATATGATTCTATTAAATGACATGGAAGTCAACCAACCTCAACCAGATGTGGAACTGAGAGATGTAGGTTTCCAAAGTAACTTTCCCAAGCCACCTAGACATAATGGAACATTTGCAGAGTTAAAACAATCCGAAAATAGATAGCCTTCTTCCTCAAACTAAATGTATGAAGTTCTATGCTCATCCATGTGGATAAAGAGACGATGGGAAAACAAGATCTGGGAAATGAATAAGTTTCCATATCAAGTAAATCTTACGCGAAAAGAGTTAATGAGAAATTTCGAAGCTCCTGGGTGAAGTTCCTCAAGCAAATGTAAACGCTGGAACAAGAACAAAGTAGGATATATAACAAGTTATCCAAAATGAATATAGAACATTGCTTTGGAAGTAATGAAGCTTCTTAAAAGTAAATCGGCCAACTTGTTAAAATCTTAAATGTATGTCAATGGTTGCAATTTGGAACTGAGAGTAAATTAAGAATCATACAACCATATATGAAATTACACACCTTATGGGAATCCATGACGTGTACGGATGGTACATGTTGTACGCAACTTTGTCCAACTTGTAAATACATTCATACCAAAAATATCCAACCTAAAATTATAATTCAAAATCACATATATATATAAAAAAGAAGTAGTGATTGGATGAATAATACAGCCAATTCAGACAATAACTCACAACTACAGCAACAGATACTATTGATGTTTTGATGGTGCGCCTGCGTTTGGGTTCCATTTCCTCCAATTTATCCATCAACTTCTCTACCTGGGAAAATAATGTTTATATTTGTAATTACAAGATCTATTTTAATAAAAAATGAAAGAAAGATACAACTAGAGGAATTACATTGGGATGAAAATAAGCATATATCATGCCTATGATCCATATGTAACGATCAAGACCAGATCTAAAATGCCATTCGTGCAATCGTGGGAGATCAGGCTTTGCAGGATCACTGTAACCTGCCATTAAGAATAACTATCTTTAGTATAAGAAAGCATACATTACAGAGCTCAGGCCAGCTTGGGACCTTCCGTAACACTTTCTGCAAAATGAAAATGAGACATCATAAATCAACACAATATAATACCATGAGCTAGCTTTCCCCTTCTTAGTTAAATTTGTTACAGCAATCTTGGTGGATTATCGTAAGATCTCTTTCATTATTCAAAAGAGATACTCTCACTAGCGTATCACATAATTCTAGCCTTCAGAAAGCACTTTCTCTGTTCTTACAACAAAAACAGCAAATATGATCCAAGACATGGTGAAACCTTATAATGGAAAGCATTAACTAGATACTATGTTCAATCTCTTCAATGATAAGTTGATAACTTTCCGAAGATAACTAAGCACACGTGAAAGAATATGATCAGAAGAGATGCACACAGTTTCATTAGCTTAAAAATGTAGTTAATAAAATGAAATAATAGCAAGAACAAATTGAAACCAACCTAATAGAAAAGTTAGCGGACTCCACAAGAATTCAAAAACTCCTGGGATCTCCCATACCACGATTACCACAAGAAAGCACATTAAGAATTTAAAAGCCATCACTGATTTTATCTCATTATAGTTGTAGCCAATGCCAAGGGCCCCGTAAACCATAAGAGTGAAGAGGGTATGCATTGGGCAAATATAATACAGCATGTAGTCATTGTTAAGAACAATACAACAGAAGGCCACGAAAAAGTTTAGCCTCCACATCATCTGCATAATTAGCGAAACAACATATTCAGTGACTCAAATTTATGAGAGAGTTAATTTTGTAGAAAACCTGAAGATTTTAACAAGACGAGAAGAAAAGAGAGACAGGAAGTTTACCTGAGTGAATCGAGCAACACTAAAATCCTTTCTGATGTAATAATATGAGAAGTTTCCAAAACCAGTCATCCAGACGTATGCAGCAATGAAGATACGAATTGCATTATAGATTTCAGTTGCAGCAAAGTAATGATACATTAAAAAGAGAACCTGTTAATGATAAACACTTTCTTAGTTAATTTGTTAGGAAATGCCATTTCATTAATGGATAAGCTCTATCAATTTATGGTTCCATAATCAGGAAACAGGCTCTTGGAAAGTTGGATATAACAGAATCAATCAAAGTGCCGCTTCTTATCTATTGTGAAGTAGTAGATAGTTGTTGCACTTCATCTTGGGTAAATTCAGAAACAGCCTTTCTGTTGTCACAGGGGTAAGGCTGCGTTCAATCCAACCCCCCTCCCCCATCCTTACCCCTTTGAGGCAGGAGCCTTTTAGAGGCATTGGGCATGTTGTATGTAATCAGGAAACTGGGAACATTTCATGTCTTTGAACTAAGCATCTCAGTCTTGGTTACATGCTTCAAGGTCATTAACACAAGAAGGAAGCATAAAAGGAATATCGGCAGATAGATAATATAAAACAAAAAAATCACTGAGTTGCAAGATATAGACCTGCATCCATCCTTTCCACTCCTCTGTTTGATGCCGATTAAGGTAAAGCAAGGATTTCCCTGAAAAGGCTGACTTGTCATGATGCTTCTTCAGAGAAGTCATTGCTGAAACTATGATAAGAAGTAGGAACAGGAACACAAAAAGATCGCGACTGTAGCTCTGTGAAACAACTCGATCACAGCAGATAATTAGAATATAATGCAGCTAACAGCCATATTAAGGGGAAAATAGTGCTTCAACACTGACAGAATATGAGAACCAAAATCATATTCTTTCCTACGAAAATAGCACTGCTCATCTTTTCCCTTTTCATAGCCCCTATTACAAAGGCATAACTTCAGTGCTTCCTTATAGATTACAATTGGTGGGGAAGTAAGGAAGAGATGAGGCTAGGGGAGATTGACATGGTGAAAGTCAACCACTAAAAGATCCTACCTACTTACAAAGATTATCCATTGATAATATATTCATATGCATTTTCGTAGTAAAAAAGCTTTCAAAGGTGAAACAGGTAACAATAAACCAATCTCCTAAAACCAGTCAAAAGTATAGGTTAACTACATTAGCCAATGATGCTGAACTGCTTCACTAGGCAATTTGCATGTGCTAATGAATTTGCATGGTCAACTTCAAAGAGAAAAATGATATTCTGGGATGATTGAAATTACACCAAACTTCTTTCTTAGACAATTTTCCAGAAAACATTTTACACGATTATACCTTCTGCAATAAAATGATTCACTAACACATAGTACTTTCATGTATAATTCCATATTATTCGTATTCCAAGATGACACAAATTTTAATGTAGTTCTTGATCACTAAAGAGCATAAGTCTTCAGAACAAGTCAAGTCGATGCAGTAATTACATGTGAATATTATAATATTGGAAACAAACATTGTGTGGATTGTCACTCTCAAAACCTATAATGCAAGAAGGTAATAATGATATGACAGATACAAAAAAAAACTGTGTACCTTGGTAGAATCGGCAAAAAAATTTGTCCGGTCACATAAGTAGAAGTAAAAGAGAATTCCCCCCAATTCAGATCTACATTTAAGACGTGTATCACAATACTAAAACCTGAAGATTAATCTATGCATGCAAACATGACAAAACAAACTTACATAGAGCCCTGATCACAAATGCATTGATATCGATATTATTAAAATAAGTGAATGTGCACCAATCTGCCAAAGCTTCTCCTCAAAAGAGTAAAAACGTAAATTAAAATGAATTGGCGGGAGTATAATACTGCTGAAGAATATTTTAAATTTTCAAACATCAACCTGAAATGAAAGAAAATGCATGTTTCTGCTTCTTATGTTATATATTTTTCGCACAGTTAAAGGGAATCTCAATTAACAGAGAGAGAGAGAGGAGAGAAAGAGAGAGAGAGAGAGAGAGCGAGAGAGAAAGCTGTTATATTATTACGGCCATTATTATTATTATTATTTTATTTTATTTTATTTTTATTATATTTATTTTATTTTATGATGACATGAAGACATACATATATATATAATATTATTATTATTATTATTATTATTATTATTATTATTATTATTATTATTATTATTATTATTATTATTATTATTATTATTACATATTATTATTATTACATTATTATTATTAATATTATTATTATTATTAAGCTATTATTAATATTATTATTATTATTATTATTATTATCAATAATAATATTGACATTATTATTATTACATACATATTATTATTATTACATATTATTTATTATTATTATTATTATTGACATGTACATATTATTATTATTACATTAATATTATTATTATTAATATTATTAATATTATTAATATATTACTTATTATTATCAACATTATTATCATTATTATTATCATTATCATTATCATTATTATCATTAATATTACATTGTATTGTCATCATCATCATTACTACATTATCATTAATATCATTATCATTATCATTATTATTGTCATTATTAATATTATTATTAATATTATTATTATCATTTAATATCATTATTATCATTAATATCATTAATATTATTACATACAATACATATTATTATTATTATTATTATTAATATTATTATTATTGTTGATATTATTATTATTACATTATTATTATTATTATTATTATTATATTATTATTATTACATTATTTAGAGAGAGAGAGAGAGAGAGAGAGAGAGAGAGAGAGAGAGAGAGGAGAGAGAGAGAGAGAGTAGAGTGAGAGAGAGAGAGAGAGTGGGGAGTGGTGAGGGAGGAGTGGAGGGAGGAGGGAGGAGGGAGGAGAGGGAGCAGGAGAGGGAGGAGGAGGAGGAGGAGGGAGGGAGGGAGTGGAAATTACATACACTTTAGAAGGGAATGATGACCTTCTATATTCTAACCACTCTGAATATAACCATCCCACAATGACTGGGATGATTCCAAGCAAAAATGACACCTGAAGGATACAATGAAATATAAAGTATAAACCATGAACACAATGAAATACAAATCATTATAACCCAATCTTTAATGCTTTAGGCATTATTCTACAGTATGATTTAGATGAAGAACCAAAATAGTCAATTGAGAAGTTCAAAGTGAAAAAGAAACTTAAGTACTTTGTAGTTCAAAGGAAAAGTTAAAATTTGGTTTTTAATCAAGATTATAGTGTCAACGGTATCTTGAGTTTCTCTTTTGTTCCCATTCACATGCATAACCTTGCAGCTTCATTTGAAAGTATCTCCGACTCCCACTAGAGACTATTTTTGTAATGGTCTAGTAGCACTACTAAATTGAAGGTTCTTAAAACTCAAAAAGAGGTGTGTGTCCTGTCTTGACGCATCCACTCTTAATCTTCATCTTTTTCATTTATGAAATCAGCTCATTAATGGTGATGAAAAACGATAGTTGGGGGAAATTTGATCTTAAGAACTATACCAGCAATGATAAATCCATATCACAGGAAACTATAAGGTTCACAGAATACATAACTTAACTTAAATGTCCACTGTATACTGTACCTATCTTTCAACCACATTGATAATTCCACAGTTACTTTGCATGTTTCCTCACTAGTAATTCTAGTCCACAATCATGTTCAACCTTACAGGGAAAAAACAAGAAAAAAGGGTTTTTATCACAACTATAGCGAATTGATAGATCACAGCATTAAGATTATTTGCTTTCCCAGCAAGTATTGTATAAATTTGTTTGCTTTCATTTTGGAACAAGTGCACTGATCCATAGTTAATATTACTTTCCTGAACAACATTTCTATCATATATTACCCAAAACGCACCACAATACACACAATCTAATTGATCTTTGGGAGGGAGATTAATTGTTATTGTTTTATTGTTATTCACTGCAAGAACAATGCCTTGGACAAACGAAATAAATTTTCTGTTTCTCACTCTTAGCTGCTCTAGTCATGCTACCATCAAATTATTGCCGCCATACGCACCAGTAGGCCTGTAAAAGAACCTGAAAGCTCAATTCGAAGTTTGGTTCGAACCTCATTTTTAGGTTCTGCCGAGCTCAAGCCGAAGGCTCGGTTCGGCTCGAACCACATAAATTTATAATTGTTTTTTTTATTTTTTCGTATTTTATCATTAAAATTCCAATTTTCCTCGGACGCACTCTCGAACTGAACTCCTCGAACGCTCGGAATCGAACCTTCGAACTTCTCTTTGTGGAACCACCAACCCTACTTTTTCTCCGATTCGGCCAGGAACCTCGAGTCTAATCACCCAAATCCCTAATCCTTTGCTCGAAATGAGCCGAACCCCTGCTCAAATTCGGTAGGGATTCTCGGCTTTGATGTAAAGTGGGTTACGCACCAGCACAGATTGACATCATTTTTACAGACTACAAATCCTCCTAGCCGCCTCTAGTAGTCTAGTTCCACACTCACAAATGAGAACCACTATAAACCCAATGATAAGTTCAAACAACAAAAAATCCTCCAAACGAGTAAGAAGAAAAGCCAAATTCAACGTCAATGTTTCTTTTCATCAAAATGCACATTACGGAAAATGATTTAACAATGTTTTCATCAAAACCGAATATTGAAAAACAAAGTGGAGCGTCTTGGGAGTAATTTTGATAATTGAAAAGGGTGTGAGATCACATGTATGCATGTATGTGCAGTGGCAGAGCTTGCACCGAAATTGAGGGGGCTAAAATCATTACACCTTTAGAGTCATTTGTTGTATTTAGGGGGGGCAATTGCTATGTTTTGTCTAAAATTACTTATATTTGAAGGATAAACTCCAAAATTTTCAAAATTTAGGGGGACAGTTGCCTCAGTTGCTCTCTTCTAAATTCCGCCACTCTGTTTATACCAAATCTTTACACAAGAAACGTGTCAAAATGTGAATCAATACTCATAAAACGGTCCCCCGTTTTTCTATTTTTAAAGGCACACTTGTCACACTCTCATTCGTGTGTTAGGAATGGAACAGGGAATGAAACAGACAAATGATCTCTTCTAGTGAAAAATAAACTGGACAATCTTTTGGGACGGAGTGAGTATAAATAAATGATAAAAAGGAAATGGACAACTGAATGATACATAAATGATACCTGACCAGCAGTGAGAGGTCCAGAAACTACTACAGCCATTGTGTTGTACGAATCTGAACCTTGCACAATAAAACTCCTACAGAATTATGCAGATCAAATCAGGCACATTTCATTTTATTTGATTTAATTGGTTGAAAATAAATAGTGAAAGCTGTTTGAATGTATGTCTATATATCAAAGTGGAAAATGATTATGAGGAAAGGAAAGATCTGAAGCGAATTAGTAGGTGAAATGGTTACGTTTTGGTTTGGTTTAAGGATTGAGAAAAATGTTTTTCTTCCTAACGGTAGATGCTTTCTGGTGGTTTGTCCTGGCTCTACTTTTATACAATTGCCTCATTTTTTGGTATGTGGACCACACGTGTTACTCAAGAAATGCTGCATCGATAATTTAACCCTGAGGTATAAAGAAGCAAAACAATGCCATCCAAGTAAATCTAATGTCGGGCATCGAGCCGGTAACCCCTCACCCACCTAGTATCCGCCTGGGATAGACCGATAAGCACGAAATGGCATCAGCGCTGCATTTTTCCCTCGAACAAAGAAATTTCTGATATTTATTCAAATCTCGTTAACAAATTGTCACCTTTAAAAAATATTATAAAAATATGTCCAATACATAACTCATAAATAAAGATCAATAACATTATTCAAAAAGAATTGGCTTTCATGGTTTATAGATAATTCCCATTTGCTGCTACAAGAGTTGTGTACTTTTATTTAACTATTTTGGGCTTTTAATTTTTCAATTAATTAATTTAATTTGAGAAAATTTTATAAAGATTTCCAGCTGGGTTTTATTTGAAAATTTACAAAGATTTCTTTTCAAACTTCGCTCGATCAACTTAACGAATCGATCTCGGGGGAGCGGATCAAAGTTTTTTGATGGTGTTGGGGGAGGTTTTTTTTTAATTATTTTAAAATATTTCAAAATTATCCCGTATTTGTAAGTGTAATATTTAAGGAAGTTATATTTAGAGGTTAAATAGTCATTTCATATTTTGTAATGAATTCATGTTTGTTTAAATATGAAAATTGGATGTTAGGAGGCATTTGAAACAAGAAAAATAGTTTAGGTGCGTACAAGATAAATACTCGCGGGCAATCAGACACAACAAATAGTTTAAAGACCAAATAAAAATAAGGCTTGGCCTACAAGCCCCTGGGTCTATCGCGATACACCTTTCTATGCTGGCCCCCTCGAATTTATTCATCTCTTTGCCTGCAAGCAGCCTTGTACTTTACTTTTGTTTCAGCACACCCCCTCGAACTATCGCTTCAGATGATCTATTACTCCTAGACCTAATTTTCCACATTTAAATAGTTAAAATGACTATTTTAGCCTAACACTACCAAAAAAAATAGGAACACATTTTAAAATATTTTTCACAATTAAAATAAAATTAACCCTTTTTCTTTTTAATACCCCATCCTACCCCTACCGCTACCCGTACCCAACCACCCCCTCCCTCCACCTTCCTCGTAAATGGACAAAATGATTCCAGTTATTCTTAGCATCTTCAAATGACAGACCAAAGATAAAATGAATCACAACAATACTAAAATTATGGAACATTTACATGACCAAAGATAAAATGGCCATCAATAGCAAAATATCCAAAGATCAAATTATAGTCATTCACTATTGCCTTTGGAGCTTGGGTTGTTGACTTGTTGTACTTTGTGCCACACCTTATGTACTACATTATTTCTCCGGGACCAAAGATGAACTTCAGCTTGATTTTTAATATTTCCGATATTTTCCGATTTTAATTTATTGTCATTGATTTATGTTTAACTGTTACTAAATCAATTGGTTGAATTATTTTTTCTGAAACGATTTCAGTATTTCTGTTGGATTCTGATTTGAGCTTATGGGGTTATGATTGGAATTCTTTCCGATTCTAGACTCCCCTCCCGATTAAATTTGCTGCAGTGATGGGGGGTGGGGGTGAGGGTGGGGAGGCTTGTTGTGTAGGGGGTGGGGGCTGTGGTGGTGTGCTCTTGGTTCTGCAAAATTTGATTTCATCGATGGTGATGATGATGGTGTTTGCTGGCGAGGTGTTTGGTGAGGGTAGGGCAGGGGTAGGTGGGCATGCAGTGCCACAAGAGTGGGGATGCAGCGGCAGTGACAGTGACGCTAATAAGAGGGTATGGGTAAGGATGGGATGGATATGTTGAAGAAAAATGGTCAGTATGTTAAAGAAAAATCGCCACAGAATTTATTTTAATTATGTAAAATATTTAAAATGCCATTTTTATACTTTAGTCCCAATAATACTATCAGAAGTGTTTACAAATAAAATAGTGATTTTAATGTAGGGGTAATATAGTTATTTCACGTTTTGTCTCTTGTGGTATAAAGTATTTTTAATAGTATTATGTTATTTACTGCTTTGTCTCTTTGTGGTATAAAAGTAGGGATAATATAGATAATTTACATGTATTTTAGTGGGAAATTATAAGCCCCTGGTGTGTTCAGACAAGAAAAATAATATAGGGCCACCCATAAGATGAATAGTGCCCAAGATTACATAAAAATTACGTAATATTTCATGAATGTTAGCCAAAAAGCCTAAAAAATAAACGATAGTTAAGAAGTCAAACTACAAAATTAGCTTAATCATTATCAAATATTCTTAATAGTCTGGTACTTTTAGCATTTCTTTGGGCCGAATGAATTACGGAATATATAATACCTATCTTCGTGTGAAGGCCACAACTATGCCACGAAAAAAACGCCATTAAATTACGATGCACGAGTTATACCTAACTCATTTTATATTAGATCAGATGAGCAATGATTTGATTGATTTTTACAACAATAGTATTTTAACATGATGAAGTAATTGTTTTAATATGACATTGATATTCCCTCCGTTCTTAAGAAAGAAAAAATGTAATGTTCTAAAACTTTGCAAATCGCATTGAAGATGGAATGTAACATTACATAGAAGAGCCTTTAAACGACAAATCATGTGATGAGTCTCTTTTTTCCGAAGCTCTTTAGATGTGCCGAGATCTAGGTCTTAATCTTTGGATTAATCAAATCTTTCTTGGATGATGTCTTGGTGTCCTCCCGGTGGGACTTGTCTTCTATTTCTTTCTTGGGTTGATCTTGTTCCTTTGCCCGGCCTTGAAGGTCCCGAGGCTGGGCGTTCCCCGACTGGGGGTATTGCCCCACCTCGCCCGAAGCCGGGGTCATGTCCTGGGTTGAGAAGTTGCTCCTTGCTCCATTACTTGGATCAAGCGAATGACCCCACGAACTCCGGCGTGATCTCCTCAGGAGAAATGTACCTAGACCATCTAATCGGGTCGCATCGCAAATTAATTCATGCTTAAGTTAGTTCTGCTCGGTATAGCAGTATAAGTATGTGTTGATACAATAAATTTATTCAAGAAATGTTCAAATTAAATTAACTAATTAAGTTCCAATTTAATAAAATTATATGTTAGAATTTAGTTAATTAAATCATGCGGTACAATCAAATATTTACATGTGATGTTTATTATCAAATTATGAATTGTCGCATTGAAAATTGATCGTTGAGCGCGGCCCCGACATACGGGAACGGATCATAATAAATAATTATTTCCAAATAAACATGTGGGAAATAATTAAAGAGCTAGATAATTATATAATTTGAATAAATAAAAGATATAATTTATCTATCAAATCATATAATTATTCTTTAATTAAGTCGGAAGAATAATTATCGGGAGGTCCAAGCCGAGACCAATCGAAGTCAAGCCGAGACCAATCGAAGTCCAGGCTCAAGCCCAAATCCAGGCCCATCACCTAATATGCCTATAACAGAAAGGCTCACATTCATTTTGGGAAAAATTCATTTGTAAAAAAAGAAGACAAAAAAAGAAGAAGAGAAAGCTCCACAAATCAGAGAACTCTTCCTCAACATTCAAGTTGCATCTGAACATTCGAACCTTCAAGTCTTTGAATGTTCGAATGTTCAAGTATTCGAATCTTCAAACATTCAAACCTTCAAGCCTTTGAATCTTCGAATTTTCAAGTATTCGAACCTTCAAACATTCAAACATCCAAGTCTTCAAATCTTCAAATATTCAAGTATCCAAGTTCAAGATCAACCTATTAAGCCCTTGAATTGAAGTGTGCAACATCCAAGTGTTCGAAGTTACAAGTGTTCAACAATCAAGTTCAAGAATACGCTAAGGCCCTTGACTCTGTTGAAGTGAATCAAGAACAAATAAAGATTGTACTAAAATCATAATACTAAATATTTCTTTTCAACCGCTTATTTTCTTTAATTATCATCTTTGATTCTTAAGGAAATTTGTGTTGCTAAATTTGGCACGCCTTGCTGGACAATCTTTTACCTCTCATCTCAACTTCATCTTAAGTAATACTTCAAATTTCAAAGATATGGCCCCCAAAGATTGATAGTTCTAAGATTACCTACTCCAACATATCTTCAAGCTCCTCGCTTGGTATTTAGGATTACATATATAAAAATTTGTTGTATAAATATATTTTATATCATTTTAAAGTGTTTATATACTCGACCATGAATATATGTTATGAAAATTAATCCATGAATAAATATGTGTTTTATACATTATTCAAGTTCATCATGTTTATGTTTTTGATGATTTGAATTTAGATTTGTGTTTCATGAATTGAAAGGATTTTAAAACATGTTTTGATTGAAATCTAAATGTTTTATTGGATTTGAGGCATTTAAAATATTCAGAAAATTCCACCAATTTTCTTTTGTATTCCAGAGGGGACGAGAACCATCTCCAAAAAAATTTAAGTGTCCCAAACATTTGAATTAAAACGAAAAACTGGAATTTTTTGTGAAATGGAGGCGCCGACTCTCTGGGCGCCTCCAGCCTGGCGCTGGCCCGTGACCAACGGACGCACTATTGACGCCTCTAGACGGGCCGTAGTGGTCCGCGTATTATGGACGCGCCGAGGCCGGTTGTTCCGTCGCAGATTCTTCATCGAATTTTGTTGTTAAGCAAACCCTAACTGCTTTTAAAATTATACTTCTTGCTTGTGTATTTATTAGTCAGCTTTTATTGCTATGATAATTGTACCTCATCAATTTTAATGATAATAAGTTTAATTCAATAATCCCTTTCATTATTTATCTTTTATAAATGTATTTATTTGAGGATATAATCATGTCTAGTTAAAAACATAGATATGCAGTTTAACTTATTATATTTTATATGAAATGATTATTGTAATAATTATTTTATTGTATATATGAAATAGTCATTGTAATAACTATTGGACACAAAATATATGTTAATTAATGTATTTTAATTATATATATTTCATGGAATTAATTATGAGATTCAAATTTGAATTTAAATTCCAATCACATTTAAAGTGTATATTTATGTGATTCATTTTGATTTGCTAAATCAAAAATGGAAATTATTTATAAGGGATTGGTTAATCATATATTTAAAATTTGAATTTAATTGAGAGTAATTATCTCAACCTCATAATTAGTATTGATTGCATATTAAGTATATTTTATTATGTATTGATTGCATGTTTATTGCGTATTAAGTGCATGTTTATTATGTATTGATGACATGTTTATTGCATATTTATTGAATTTCATACTTAATTGCATTAATGATTTTTTATGACTTTTATGAGTCATTTATTCCATACCATTTAATGTATATTTATTAAATCCATGCTATGTGATTTATTTCCTTGCATTATATATGGCTTGTAATGAGAACGAAAATGGGATATATTGATATGACCTAGTTTTGTATTTTATTTAAATAATGGCCCCGTTAACCAAGTATTCGCTAAATCCAAATTGAAGTCGTATTTATTTATTTCTGGCTTTATTTATTTTTATTTTACCCACAAGCCTCGTATACCGGCTCTTAGTTGGGTTAGTAACAACATATCACGCGGAGGTATCAAGATGGCGCTCATAAAGACGACGCTTGGGCGAATCCTTGAAGTTTCCAAAAGTGGTAGAATACAAGACCGCATTTTGCAAAATGCCGAATATGACCCCTTTATGTTAGTATTACACTTTGTAAAGTGTTGTAATAAGTCTATTTTATTTTAGGGTCATATCATATATCTCCTGAATGTGTATTATTTATTTTATTTTCATGATGTGCATATTACTTGAGTATGTGCTATATAACATGTTAAATAATAACAAACTAATTTTAAAGTTTCTAACTATCACGCATCACCGGGCACACCGCGATGGCAAAGTGTAATCGGTATCTTGACAAGTATGACAATGGATCGTTGAAGTGATTTCCACCAACATTGTGGGCTTTCGATGATCATCCCCAAACAAACGATGGTTTAATTAGTAGCTTAGTCGGTGATTTCCACTAACGCTGCTGGCTCGGTGATTCATAGTCGGGTAGCAACTCGTTAGGAGAGTGCTACTAACCCAAGAGTTGTGTCGTGATACACAATTGATTAATTAATCTACCATTGTGTTGGGATTCAAAATGTATGCAAGTGGTTGCCGCTTATCTGCAAACTACAGAGATCTTGGATACCTTGTACATTTTGTGAGATTCGGCACGCGTATAATACTTACAATTCATTTGCAATATGTTTGATTGTTTTTGAACTACACCTTATCTCAGAATCGCATATTTCCTATTATGACCGGCACACTACGAATATCCTGTTTATTCACTGATAATTGGGCAATTTAAAACATAAGTTTATTATGTGAAATTGAAATAACCCGTTCCATATAAGCAATTTTTTTTTAATATGATTTTAGTTGCCCGGTTGAGTGTTTGGCGGTTAAAGTTAAAATTTGAATCGAATAATGATAATATGGGTTGAACGATAATATATTTTGAGAATAGAAATTTAATTTGACACGTGTTCGAGTTATGTTGTTAAACCGAGAAGAGAAGCGAAATTGTGAACCAAACGAGACCTAAACTCCACTTAAAAGTCCCACCTACCACCACTAAGTCTTCATCCTTATCACCATTTCATCAAAAAAAAAAAATCTTATCTTCTTTCCTCTGTCAAAGGGCCGAACCCCACAAGTTCCCAAGCTTGATTTTTTTATTTTCTTGGTGAAAGTTACCTTTCATGTGCGTGAGTTAATTCATTTTAATCGATTGCATTGTACATGAAAACATAGAGCTCGTGTCAAATGCATTTAATATAAAGTGAATAGAACAACGAGGTTCTGATATCTTCAAAGTTGTGTCAGTATGTCGAATGGAATGGAATATCTTTAGGTTGTGTTTGAAATTACTAATAACTAATTTTAAATATATACTTGAAATGAAAGTATATATTAATATTATTTTATTTTATTATTTTATAATACGTAAATAAATAAAATCTATTAGTAAATTTATATTACTTTAATATATATTTTTGTATTATTTATTTTATTATCATATAATGAGTATGAAATACGAAATAAATTTTTTTATTTCTTATAATATACCAACAAAGTAATTGAATTGTTCAAAAACAATTCCTTTTACTATGTGCATTCCATTATCACATTTATTTCATTATCTTCACCATTCCTTCGTACTCAACACACCTTTTAATATTTTTCTACCACAAGGTCCATATCATTGTAACTGGGGATATAAGATTCACGATTATTTAGGCTTAGGATATAATATCTCGCATTATTTAGGCTTTCAGATCATATTAAATACATATTGAATATGTCAAAGTACATGTATGTGGTTTATATTATCATAAGCTATTTTTATTGCCAATTGGTGTTAGAATGAAATTCATGAATTTGTATCACATGGACTGCCAGACACACACTCGCCCCACCCAAACGGACTAACGAACCGGCCGGGCTTAATGATCAACCGGGCCGGCCCGGCATCTTTAATTTTTCGATTGAAATCTTGTATTAGCGGTCGCATTATCAAATGAAATTGAGTAATCCTATTCAAACATTTGTAATCATTGGCACATGCGAGTATACCTCCTAAATTTGAATATTGTTATGTTTTTAGCACCCATCTAAAATATATAATTCTCTCCTTGTAGCACTCCAATCTTGATCAATCCAATGACATGTTACAATACATTATATCAAAATCCAAAATACACCAATATCACTAGTCAAACACATTTTATAAGGCAAATTCATAAGAGTGTTACCTAGAAGATTTTCACTTTTAAAATATTTAAAAAGCATAGGTTCGTGAAAGTAGTACGGGATACGATACTTTGGGATTAAATCTACATTTTGAAATCCATTTAGTAAAACGCCATCCATCCACAATGATTAAAAAAGGCAAAGAACTACCGACATAAATTTCAAGAAGCTTCAATCCTAAGCTAAAATACTAAAAAAAAAGTTCTCGACCGGGGTTTGGATATCAATAATTCCTTGTGTACCACCCTCCCACCGCTATCTTTAAATGATCTTGGCTTAATTCGCCAAGTTGTCTAGCAAGATGACTGCTCCCCTTTACCCCAATCTGCTTCCATGATAGAGTAGCCTTACATAATTTATAAGTTGTCGCTTTTGTTTTTCACTTGTCTCCATATAAATATTTCCAAATCCATGAAGCTTTTTTCCTTTCATTAGTAGTATCCGTAGCACTAGATTGAGAGTTAATAACGGGTAGTTCATCCATACGACATCATCCTCTCAAATTAACACATAATCATTGTGGACATAGACATACCTAGCACTAAGCACTTTGAATATTTTTACCAAGATTACGCTTTGATGCCATATTAATTTAGAAGAACAAATATCACAATTTATAAAAAGTTGGTAGATAATACTGAACCGGAGATGGAGCAATGTAAGATTGTAGATTGCAATGAACAAGCTCACGCCTTGAGATAGAATCCTTAGATTTCAATATAATTCTTCAATATAATTCTTGAAACCTTAGACTTCAATATAATTCTTAGACTCAATCAAAAAATAAGTAATGAGTATTGAAATTGTGAGCGCGAAATGAACAAGCGTGTCGAGATTGTTTGCTGTTTTGAGATTGCTTTTACAAATGATTGTGAGCTGTGAGAAATGAAGGAAGGTATTGTCCCCTTTATAGACCTTCTCTATAGTGTCTTTGACTTTCTGGCAGTAATGGAACGTGGTACCGCTTTAATCAAACGGTACTAATGCTTAGTGCAAAAAGGAGCCGTTATATAGTCAAAGCTGAATAAACGTGGGTAAATCGCTTTGATCGACGGTACCACGCTTATTCAAGTAGCCGTTATTAGCATTATAGACGCAAGCAAAACTAGCGTCAAGAGCGAGACAAACGTGGTACCGCTTGAAACAATGGTACCACTTTTCTCGCTCTTGTACACAATCTTCAAGGCAATCGACACTTAATCTCTTTGATAAGTATGGATATTTCTTCTTCTTCAATATATTCAATTTTTTTCTTATATATATTTTACATATCACAAAAATCTCGCTTAATTTTTATGTTGGTAGTTTTGATTCAATTTTTCTTTTAGATGTACAAAAGTTTTTTAGTTTTCACTATTGTAAATACTAATAATTCTAAGACAATTGACAAGAATCTTGGTAAGTTATATTGCTCTTCTTCTATATATTCAATTATTTTTATATATTTTACATGTCACAAATAAATCTTCATTATTTTTCCTTTTAGTAGACTTAATTCACTTTTCTTTAGGATGCAATAAATTTTTATGCTTCCTCGCTCTTGTATACAATCTTCAAGATGAATCTTGATAAGTTCTTATATTGCTATTCTTCAATATATTCAATTATTTTCTATAGTTTATATATACATCTTGTGCATAATTTGGTAATGAAATATTAATTTTATTATTTTATGATTTCGAGCAAGTTTTATTTGGTTTTCCTTAATTCTTTTTTTATTTTAGTAGATTAAATTCGTTTGTTCACTAGGATGAAATCAATTTCTAAACTTTTTCCCTTTTGTAATTGATCCTCCAGAATATTATCAAAATTCTTAATATGTATATTTCTCATCAAACATCGTAGTTCAATTTATTTATTTATCAAAAGTATTTATTTTTAATGAATATTAATATCTAAATTATATGAGATTCTAAAGCAATATCTTAGATTAATGTTTTTAAATTATTGTTTTTATATTATGGAATTATACTAAAATTAGGCAAAAGCCCCCCAATCATCAAGGTTACGTTTGCACTAGGGTTCTAGTTCATCACCCACGCTTCAAAAATGTCCTTTATTCATCACTTACGCTTCAATAACGGAAAAAAATGGCTTCCTGCGGCCGGAACTGCTAAGTTGATGGTCATGCGACTAGCACGGGATTATTTTGAGGGTCTTTTGTAAAAAATTTAAAAAATTGGACAAGGCAATTATTTCATCACACAATATTTGCAACTGCTCCGCTCATCACACACGTTCAAAATGTCCTTGTTCATCACTCAAGTTTAAATAACGGGCAAAAGTGGTTCAACTGTGATATAATCCGTTAAGTTGCTACTTTTTTATCATGTGACTATCATATATAGATTTAATCTTCAAAGTTTTTGAGGGGTATTTTCGTAAAAAAAAATTAAAAAAATTTGACAGAAGGCACTATTTATCACATACGTTTGCACCAGGGTTCCAGTTCATCACACACGTTTCAAAATGTCCTTGTTCATCACTCAAGTTTAAATAACGCAAAAGTGGTCCAACCGGTGGATATAATCTGTTAAGTTGCTACTTTTTATCAAGTGACTATCATATATAGATTTAATCTTCAAAGTTTTTCTTTAACAAAGAAGTATCCAACTAGAAGAATGTGAAATATACATACGAATGCTTCATTTGTATTATCCAAAATGTATCAATGAAAGTTACCACATAAGAATGTTGGTTTGAGTCTTTTTTACATTTTTTTTCTTTCTAATTTAGTCAGTCAATGCGTTAATCACGCAAATCAAAAAAATAGCAACTTAACGGGGTTGGAAAAATTAGAAAGAAAAAAAATCATAAAAACTCAAATCGACAACTTGGGACAAAGGAACCACAATATAAAATCAAAAAGTTATACATCAACAAATAAAGATATTTTACAACTACAATAAGAACTTTCATTACTCCCTAACCTTTCAATCTAAAAAGGCACATTCTTATAAACTTAGCATTGATACATTCGATAATGCAAATGAACGTCGTGTGCATATTTCTTGTTCTCTGTGCTGAATATTTGTTGTTAACAAAAACTTTAAAGATTAAATCTATATATGATAGTCACGTGATAAAAAAAGTAGCAACTTAACTAGATTATATTGGCGCTTGACCACTTTTTTCCTTCCTGCTATTTAAACTTGAGTGAGTTTTAACAAGGACATTTTGAAACGGCGCCAATGAATCCTGAACCCCGGTGCAAATGTTTGTGATGAATAGTGTCTTCGGGTCTAATTTTAAAAAAAAATTTACGAAAATACTCTCAAAATGGTCACGCTAGTCAATGGACCATCAACTGACCCCTGATTCCGCACGGAAGACCATTTTTGCCCATTATCAAAAACGTTGTTGGACGCAATGTAGCCACATTTTCAAACACAAAGCCATTTAACCAACCCAACCCAAGAACACGTATGATTATTGGGGGCTTTTGCCCTTAAAAATTATGAACTACTTAAAAGGAAAAGAATTAAAGTATGGATGGCCCATTGAAAACAAGCTAAAAGTTAAACCCCCTATTTGGTGTTACAAAACTCTAATATTTCATTTATCGAAAGCACATAACTCACTATTTCATTTATTTCTTCTACCATTTCATATATCATTATTGAAAATACCCTTAAATAATCGACATACTCCAAACATCAAAGGTTAGTAGAAAGTAGAAACTGTAAATAAATGAATGATTATAAATACAGATTAATGTATCATATATAAAATATTTATGTTTTTTTCTTCAATTAATTGTAGTATAAATAAATATTTTCTTTTTTCTTTTGTAAAATTTAATTAAAGAAAAAAGAATAAATATGCCTTTTTCGATTATAATAAAGAAACTAATGCATATTCTCGACATCGGGTTTTAACAATTATAAATGAATATTATTTTATGAGGTTTGCTAATTGTTCTTGCCCATCAATAAACCACATCTTGATTTAAGAAACTAATGGAGTACTATATATGAAAAATGAAAGATAGTAACCTTAAAATATAAGAAATAAAAAATTATAAATGATAGACAATGAAATATGTCGATACTCTAAATCATAAAATTGAAATTCAAGAAAAAAAAACTAAATATGATTAATATTGTATTCTTTAAAATTTGAATACAAAAAAAAACTTTAAATTATGTTTATTCTAATCATCTATTAGAAGGAAGGACAAAATTTTACGTTATCTATCATCCTAAGATATTTATAAAATATTTATTTGGAGAAAATAAAAAATTAAATACTGATAGTTAGCTAACACACAAATTTATCAATATTATATGCGTTAAATATTACATAAACATATAAAAATAAATTTAATTTCCTAATCCATTTTTTTCCACGTACAACGCACATAATATATTACTAATACTATTAAGTGTAAAAATTATCTATAAAAAAAAAGTGTAAAAATTATAGATTTTCTGATGTAACAATTATAGACCAAATTCGTTCGGACCCATCACAAAGCCTTAGTTCTTCATCGGAAAAGTATTTTGCCCAAGTTGTTATTTGTCATGGCTTAAGTAACAAACAGTATAGCCTACAACTTACAGTATAAAAATGAAAACTATGCTACTAATGCTCTAATAAAAGTGTTCACCTGACCGACCTGAGATTAAGACAAGGTTTGATGGTTTGATCCTTGCCACCAAGGCATCAATCAACCTTAATTACTAGATTCAATCAAGTTTATACTGAATTCGGCCCTTTACCCTTTGCCCTTTGACGTCTACAAAAGTTTACTTCGTATCACTTGCCATATGTATGTATGTTACACTATGTATAACACTCTATATTACACTCTGTATAGCCTATGTGACAGTAATGCAGATACTCTTAATGTAAGATCCAGCCTTTTCCTCATCACAATTGAGAACCTGCCAGACAATAGCATTGATAGGAAATACCCTAAACAGAGATTTAGAAAAGAGATGGCGGCCAATGTACATTTGAACATGGATATAGCCATCGAGAACTTTTAACCTTTCTTTCAAACTACATAACGAATAGAAGTGAAGGTAGTTTTTTCCCTGAATGACTACGAAAAGTTACATTCCAAATAATCTTGTATATACATCGCCTGAAACGGGCATCTGAAATCTCATGTCTCCATAGCCCGGGAAGTACTTGCTGAATCCTAAACTCCCGTTTCTCTGAATATCTGGCATGGACACTTCATTTCTCAGTTGGTCATCTGAACTGTACTGGCAATTACTTGATATGTGTCCATTCGGAAAGTTCTGTTGAGACAATGAAGTCAACGAAGATGGATCATAAGCCTGACGTTGCTCAGTCAGCCTCGACGAGAAACCATACTCGCCATCCAGGTTAGAAATGCAGTCTCCATTCTGACTACGATGCCAAGTCTGCTGCTGTGTTGAGGGGGCTTGGGGCAACAAGGACTGAGTCAATTTGAAGTCAATGTGTGCAGAATTTGATTGTTGCATCAAATTCCAAAGCCTTTCCTCATCTCCAAATCCATTCTGCGGCAATGGACTAGTTCCCTTCAGTTCAAAGCCTATGCTACTCAAACCATTTGCTGTTCTACTTTTCCCACAAGTTAGTATAGCAGGATCATTAAAGTCTATATCACCAAAAGTGCCATTGTTCGTTGATGGATTCTGAAGAAAGGTGGTCAGGAAAGCAGAGTTGTCCATCAAATGATTTCCTGCAAGTAGGTTAAACATGAAATAACTATAAGCGATCAAGTAATACTTGTAACAATATAAGTAGAGGGTGATTCAGATGGTACCTGAGGAGACTCGCGAGAAGTGGTCTCTTCTCTTGGATGCAGGAAACCCCAAAGGAGGATCTCTTCTGGGCTTTGAGAATCCTGGTGGAGCTATGATCTGAGGCTTGGATGCTGCGAATACGCAGTGAGATGGATAACCACAAAACAAATGTAAAATTAGCATTTCAAGGCAAGTAAAAAAATATTTGGGCTATTCTGACAGGTCAAATAGACCCATTGTAAGAAAAAGTAAGGACAGGCAGTGTTGTATGGAAGTGGTCACAAAGACAAATAAGTATAATTCAGTAAGAGAATAACAAGCTGAAGAAAACAAGGAATAAAGGAGGGAAGAGGACATTATGTAAACAAACATAGATCATGCAATGATCATTAGAACTCACTTGAATAATGAGGAGAAAAAGTAACTACCTGGAATCTGAGATTTATACGAGTAGTGGTCCTGGCTTTCTCCAAGATCAAGATGGAGAGAGCAGTTGCTCGACATGTGCCTACTATTATTACTGAAAGAGGTTCCGTAATCAGCCATCTGAGTTGCATAGA
Source organism: Lithospermum erythrorhizon (assembly GCA_019722365.1). NCBI lineage: Eukaryota > Viridiplantae > Streptophyta > Magnoliopsida > Boraginales > Boraginaceae > Lithospermum > Lithospermum erythrorhizon. The sequence continues at coordinate 29,012 of JADFUC010001062.1, read as the reverse complement.
TATCTTGCTTCACAAATGGAAAACATGTGTTGTCACTATTCTGGGAATTCCAGGAGGGACTGTGATGGAATTTATTGCTGTCATCATCTATCTCAGATAAGCTGTTAGGCAACTTCGATAAATCATCACCAATATCTAAAATCTCTACAAGACGCCAGAATTACTTTTCCAAATCAGCCAAAGAAGAATTTCTATCACCATTATTCCCAATTATTTTGCCTCTACTGCCTATCCGCCGTAGGTGTTCTACAATTTCTTCATTGGAAAATGAGTTTGAACCTCGGTAGATCCTATCTGTTTTGGCTGAACTCTGGAATTTCGTCTCAAGAAATCTATCATCTGGTACTGAATTCACAGATGTAATCGATGGAGGAGCTCCATCTTCCTGGATGGGAACTGAATTGTGCTCCTTACTATAATTACTTGCACTGTGAGACATTTCATACAAAGAAAACTGACCAACAGAATCCTCTTGAATATCTTTAGGACAAGATGTATGAAGAAAAGATCTATGACTCATATGATTGCAACTATTTGATCCTTGAATATTCAAATATCTGAAATCTTCTCTATAAGGTGCATTTGGGATATCAGTAGACTCCACATGAAACCCCTTCATAAGATGATCCGAAGATGAAGCCTTATATAACCTATGGCCAGAATATGGCTTCTTATCATGAAGATCTTTGTCGAATGTTAGTGAAGACAAGTCAGAGCATAAATTCAGAATCCTCTTATCTTCAACAATATTTCCATCTTTTTCCGAATCAGAACTATTGGGCCGCCCTACTACATCCACAAATGTTGTAATCTTGTTCGGAGCTCCAATACATACATCCTTAATGTTTGACTGAAGCATATTAGAAACGTGACAACTGGAACTCATCCCAACAGGTGACGGATCCTGAATGGTTACACCAAATGGAACCTTAATCTGTGTCTAGCTAACTAGTAAGCAATTAGAATATATTTGGGCATACAGAAAAGAATCATGCAAGTAAAAAACAGATTAAAAATAAAAAAAGTGTTCAAACTAGAATTAAAGAAAAAATCAGAAATACCAAGTTGCTTGCACTGGTAGTATTGTTCAGTTCATCCACTGGAGGTGGCAAGACATTCCCTGAACGCCTAGTGAGAGTTATTTGCACGTACCAACAACTTGTTGTAATCTAATCCTTTAAGATGAAATAGAAGTCGACAATATAATGAGTTGTCAATTTGTAATCCATGTTAGTTTCTTGAATATATTTGAACATATGCGCTTAATGTCTAATTAGAAGTTAGAAATGTAATGAGTTGGCAATTATACAGGCATCTAGAACTTTTTGCTAAGAATTGTGAGCTCAAGTATACTATGAACAAAGGACATTGTTCATATTTGAGAAATCTTAAACAAAGTAAAACATATCACATTGCGGACTAATGAAAGACTGGCTAAATGGGAAGAAGTAACAATAAAAACCTCATATCCCCAGTCCTCCTAGTAGGTCACTACAGATTGATGTCAATCTTGCAATAAGTCAAACAAATATATACAATTCACAAAATGAAATGGATAGAATTTTTGCATGACATACCTTGTTTGGACAGCTGCAGCTTCGTCTTTACTGAAACTATCTTCTTCAGCACCAAAGCTATGCAAGTACAAACAACCAGGATTGTTGCAAGGCTGGGCAATAAAAAGGTTCTCTATTAATAAAATCAACCTTAACTCGAACAATAATAGATTAGTTTCTGAAATTCAATGAGTATAGGTAGAATATATAATGGATCCATACCAGGTTTCTCAACCAGGCATGACAATATTTTGCAGTTCCAAACGATGCCCTGAAATAATTAGTCAATCAGAAAAGTGTATCTGCATCCAACCAAGAACGCAGAATGAACAGTTGCCAACCTTAAAAGTCTGCCATCCATGTTGAAACCGTGAATTGACTGAATACATCGAATAGCGTCCTCTTTTGAATATGTAATGTATCTGAAAATATGAAATAACAATCATTGTTGGCAGAAACAACTAACTAATTCCAGGATAAGCTCAATAACTCAAATAATTTAGGACATCTTGCAAACATTTGATGCAATAAAAAGCGGGAGGGGTGTAGGGTGAATCCAGAAAAGCTGCAACCCCCAAGTCTTAGTATTTCCCTTATGCATAAAACACTATTTTAGTTTTATTTGCCAACAGTGTGCAGTCTTTAAAATGCAACCCTTATAAATTACTAAGAAGTTGAAGCCATTATCAAGGCATACTGTATGTCTAAAAGGCCAAGACTTGAACATTACATAGAGTAAGCACCACACGCTACATGTGCCATACACAAATTAAGAACATTCCCACCCAAGAGTCCGAGATAGGAGATTTTAGTAATCTTTCCATATTGTCCAAAAATATCTTTCTGTAATATCTGTTCAATATATAAAGATATGTATAAGAAGTTGAAGTAAGTTAATATTATATTTGGACCATTAACTCCAAAAACAGAAGGAATAACAAGTTAAAAACACATAAGGTTAGAGAGAAATTTATAATGAAGCTAATGAGAAGGTAGTGGAAAAGAGCTTATATCTTCATCAGCAAGATCAAGAGGAAGACCAATTACATAAGCCATTTTCCGCTTTGATCACTCTAATATTTTAGATCCTTCTTTACTTCATTTTGCTTTCTGGGCTTCGCTTTTGGTGGTTTATTTTTTCTTGTTGGAAATCTTTGGAAGCCATCCTATATGTAACAAAAGAGGTTATAAAAATTGAAGAACATATCGACTCATTTTAAACAAAGATGTATAAAGATGAGAAACCATGTCAGCACATGATTGCCTTTCACAATTTGGTTTGCATTGTCACTATATCTTTTCCTTTTCATATCAGTCCGACAAAGCGTGACACCACCCTCAATATCATCTTTCTCTGCCATGTCCATTATGTGATGCCAACACCAAACGCACACCTATGAAATTCAAAGCAACTATGAATCAAGTAACATGTTCAATTATCCAATTATACATTTCCATGTCCTATGGAGTCGAAGATTGTTTATTCTTTGGGTCTGGGTTATAATGGAATATATGAAAATGGCTCGGTAGTCGATACACTACGTACGCTTCTTATCTATTCCTCGGGTTATAGATAGTGTTTGGCAAATTAGCTCTGGGTCATTTAGGGAATGTACCTCCTCGCTTCCACAGGATAAAACGTACTCATCCACCCCCCCTCCCTACCTTGCTTAAACAGAGCCTCTTCTCAGAGGTAACGGGCACGATGTAAATTGCCAAGAAAATTGCCTAAAACAAGCTAGAGATGATCGCTACCAAAGACATCATTATTTCAAGGTCTGCCATAGTTTTAATACAAGTTTAAACATTCATGGAAATACATGACTTATTATCTCAATGTTAAATCACATGCCTTTGATAATCGATGATTTAATTAATTTGGACAGTGTGTTTATCTTGTACAGATTATGAATGATTAAATGTTACTTATTAAAAACTTTTTCCCCTTTAAATACCATGATTGTATATGCGTTGACCATTTATACGACAAACTTCCAAAAGAAGATGGTACATCTTCATTATTGTCTACTTCTAAAGAGAACACATTCTATGATCAAGGAATTTTATTTAGGAAAAACTGATGCCTGTTTTGAGCTAAATGAAAGGTGTTTTCCAAATTTCATTATTTGTAGCCGCATGTGACTCGTGACATGCTACTAATTCATATTCATAATTAATCCTCACTACTAACATTACTTTTCTTACAAGCATATATGTGCTGCAGCAGAAACAAGACCTGTTACCGTTAAATACATCAGCATGACATTCCTAAATGCTACTACAACATGACACCATTTAGACAATGTTAGGGGCTCAAGTTTTCCCTAACATCCTCATTATAGCCACCACATGTTTTAACACATTTTAAGAAAGTATATGCACAGATAATACTATTTATGAGAGTCCATCAAGACATCAACATGAATATGTTAATTTGCAAGATAAACATGACAAGGCACCCTTATAACCGGGAAAAGAAATAGACAATCACGTAAAAGGAAATAGACGTATCCATTAAACTCTAACAACTCACGTCACAATTCGACTAGCTACAGGAACGAGAATGACATTCGACAATTAAAGTGAATCAAACAAATTGCACCGAAACATCCGTTTTCTAGCATTTAACACAACTTTCACCTCGATTCGAAACATTGATACTTAAAATCGAACATAATATTATCACTCGATTCAAAACATTCATACGTTCGAACATAATATTATCACTCGTTTCGAAACATTCCTACGTAAAATCGAACATAATATTATGACTCGATTCGAACCTGATAGCCACATTTGCACGGCTTGAATTGCTGATCGGTCCAGTCCATCTCTTCGGCACAGAGAGGACACCTCTTCTCGTCTTCGTTGCTCATCATTTCACTAACTTAAGAAAAATTCAAACAAATCAATCAACATTTTTAACAAAATAATTAAATTAATAATTAAACATACAAAATCAACAAATTCAAGCTGAAAAAAACACTAAATATACATTACACAAACATACATTCATTCAATTAACATTTTTAATAAACAATAATTTTACAAAATCAACAAATTCAAGCTGCAGAACATTCCACACATACACATTCCGAAATTCAATAAACCCTAAATTAAAAATAATGCACAATTATAAAAAATAATGCACAATTGTACAAAAATGCAAAAAAAATAACAAAATAAACATAAAAAGATTACATTATCTTCCAAATCAGCTAGAGAAAAAAATTATCACATAAAAAACAAAATGTACCAAAAAATGTGACAAAAAAACAATTAAATAAAATTGAAACACATTAATGTATATACATTAATACATAAACGTACAAAAATCCGAAAATATTTGTCGAGAAAAAGATGAATATGTGGGGTTTTGCAGAAGATAAAATTGAAGAAATGGTGAAATGAAATGAGAAGTTGTTAAATTGCTGTATTTGATTTTTGAGATTTTGATTTAATTGGAAGAAAACCACAAAATCGTGAGTATGCTTTTTCATGTTCATGTACGAAAAGAAGTTTTATTTCGAGTTAATTGTCGATTTGATCCTAGATTTAATAAAGTTGTAGTTGAGTCTTGAATAATAATTATATTGTTATTTGTTGATTAGTCGCTGAAAATGAAATAAATGTTCGTTATATATTAAAAGTGTAAAGCGTCAGCTAACGGATATTCGAAGTCACTTGAAGCTTTGGATAACGTAGGCAAGTTAATTGCGGATGTGTACCGAGTACTTATGGCTCCCCAATTAACTTTGCTCGATATTGTATTATATATTAAAAAAGTAGCCCAGATGTTCTTGGCGTTATTTGTATATTAAACCTTAAAAATATGGGCAATTTGTAATATTTATATTATTTTTGGGAGTAATACTCTGGCTTGATATGGCCTCTGAATTTAAATTACGATTTGTCTCGGTGTTATCTTGGAAGCGATGGACGAATTTGATCGGTGCTATCTTGGAGCTGATGAATAATTATCATTAATTTGAAACTAGAAAAGGTAATGTTGTTATTTTTAATTTATTTTAATTGATATTTTAAATTTGATAAACCTTACGTCGGTAAAGTCGTTTAGTTGTTTTCATGATTGACTTTTAAAATGTTAAAATTTAAAATACTCCTTTCTGAAAATTTTCTTTCATGAAATACGACACAAGACTTGTAGTGTGGCTATCAAGCTAATCTGAGTATGTCATATATTATATAATATTTTATGAAAAATATATTAAAAGTAAAATATTTAATGCTTGTTCGGACATATAATTTTTGTCATTATCTATATCTTTAACATATATAAAAGAAATGCGAATAATATTTGTGTTTCTTACATTTAACACATTGAGTTGTAATAGAACTTAATTACTAATTATTCTACTTTTTAATTAATAATTCTACATTTTTAATTGACAACTCGCTTGAACTCGAATAGGAATTAACTACAACAATAATGCCAACCTTTTCGTTAGGTTTCCGTTTTTAAGAATCATGTGTTATTATTGTTTTTTAATTAAATCATGAAGAAGAAGCTTCGAATTACAAGTGAAACCCTAATTGCGAGTCACCATTCGCTTTAAAAACTTGTAGGAAAAAATAGGCGCCGAGCGGATTGGCTGCCTTAAGGGTATTTATATTCAGCGTAGAAGCATTTGGGCCGTACATGGCAGCACTTCTAATGGTGGGAGCCTATTTGACCCGCTTGCCCAGGCTTACGAGCCATTTCCTTTAGCTTACCAGCGAAGCCGTCTAGAAAGAAAGTACAATCTGAGAAATCTTCGAGGCGTACCACGATGAACAAGCAGTAAGCAGAGAGAATAATGAAAATAAAGTAGACTTTGTATGCGATTTGAGGGAATGCGCTCACCGATCGAAGCCCAAAATTATTTGATGCGGATGTCTAAGGGATCACGGCGAACTTCAGTACTTGCGTACTTTTCTTCGATGGCACATGACTAATCGTGTGAAATTAGCCTCGCGCGTTACATGTTAGATGATATGCCCATTTCTCGCCATGAGTGAGTTATCGCGTTATCCATGACTTGCATGGAATCCGTCTGATGATTACGTTCTCCGCTTCATCTGAGCATATCACGGGGCCGTCATAAGCGCGATAGGTCAGGAGTGAAAAGTAAAGCTTGACCTTAAAATTTATGAGTAGAAAGTCTTGATAGCACTTACCTCACATGATCACGAAAAATGCCAGCGCCTCGAGGCACCGCAGTGCGCATATGAACCATCCGTTGAGTTTATCTGCGTCTTGGTAGGTTTTGCGAATGAGAGAAAGCGAGGGAGAACATTTGACAGATTTTATCCCCGACTTCGTTGAGGGCTTGTTCCCTGACCGCCACGAGCAATGAGACATCCGTGAGCTTTGGATGGCATTTAACATTATCAATGATAGAGATGATACTAATTTGAAAATTATCATGACGAGCTCTATTCCGGCTTCTCCATCACGCCCACCAAATAATCAAAGGAATAAGTAAACAATAATACTCACTAGTGCGATGAGCCTTGTTCACCTAAGTCATACAAATCTGCCAAACCCCAGAGTCATTTTGAGGAATAATAGAGAAAAAGGGGAAAAATAGTTCCAAACACATGGCAGCGGACTGAGGCAGAAGATATGGTTGATTAACAACAAAGGAGCAGCAATGAAGCATTTGGAAGAACCGCATGCCACGCTTTTTCTTTTCAATACATCATATGATAGGAACTGACCACTTTAATAACCTCAGCGTGAAGCGAGAGGCAGTGGGGATAGCGTGCCAAACATAAGCTAAGCTGCGGGTGCACATGATTATGAGACGAATTTTTATTCCCCGTCGACTTAATTGTGGAAGTCTCAGGTGCATTGTGCTTTTCGAAGAGCTTTATCTTTGGTAAGTGACTAGCAATATGGATATTAGATATGAAGAGCAACTATGCGAGGCAGGGAAAACCTCCATAATTTTGGCAATGCTCCAAGATTGATGCGAAAGTTATGCGGGGAACAGGGAGGGCGTTTAAGCGAGGCGGTAGAGACGAGCCGTCCATTGATCAAACAAAATGAAATGTCGCCCATACGGTATGCTCTAGCAAATAAACTCTTCACTCCTTTAGTAGCAGTTTCCGTTGTAGAATCATAAGCTTTATCTTTGCATAGTATAAATACTCTTTCCCCACTTGATGTATTTAGCGGAAAAAAGCGAAACTCGTATTATCTGTTGTCGCGGAGTCTCACCGTACTTTCCTGTAAAGCATCTTGGATGTCCTCGACTTTCATCACGTTGAGACCTGCATCCTCACAGTACGGATAGTACATATAGTAGCGGTGCGAGCTTGTTCTCGGGTACACGACTATAAAATCGATTAATAATGCGTTGATGCGGGAGATAAGCAGATAAATAGAGAGAACGAGAGTGTAAATGGGGAGGAAGTTTTGTTAGTGTTTACTGCGTATAAATAATATTCTAGCAATCTTGTTGGATACGAATCCCATGATCATTTCTGGAATTGTATAAACAATAATTAAAGAGGCAGAAAATATGGTAATAGTTCTTTTGGAATAAAATATGGCAGTAGCGGTGGAATATTGTGATGAAGATTAAAATGAGTATCTAGTAGAATCTTATAAGATTGTCGCTGATGAAGCAGCCAGTCCGCCAGAGGTTTTACTTTAGAACCCGTTAATATATTGAGCTATGATCGAGTTAGGCGAGAAAATTGATAGATTTCAGCTCTTTGCTCGACCAGAGAGAGAGAGAGAGAGAGAGAGAGAGAGAGAGAGAGAGAGAGAAGAAAGAGAACACTGCTTTTCATGAAAGTATTTATCGAAAGTGAATGAGCAATTTTAACCGTGGAAAAGTGAATTACATTTATAGAGTTTAAAATCACACCACTTTTTAGGCTTTTGTGAAGTGTTTAGCAAAACTCTACCCTCTTTTATGATGAAATAGTCATTAGAAAAGCATGCATAGGGTTAGAGATTTATCGAAACCTTTATCGCAAGAATTAAGCGCGTTTGTGGTTGAAGAATATTAGAATTATCATTTTTAAAATAATTCGAATTTCCATCCTTTACAACTCTTTTGAGTACTACTAAAATGAAGTGGGAAAGGTTAGATTTTACCGACTAGCATTACTAAAATAAAGAAATGTATAAAGAAATTTAAGTAGAATATTTGAAATACGTGATTCTACAAAAAGAAAATTTCGAACTCCTTGTACGTATTTCGAACATGGAGCATAGTCCACCGATTGAAATTTTCCCCCGATGCTCTTCATGGTTCCGTACTTAAATCCGAAGTTATAATTAGAATTATGACTCGCTTCGTTATAAATTGTACTGACCTCTTGGCTCGATTGACAAAAGTCATGTACTAAATAATATTAACCGATCGTTATATGTTAAATGCATTGATTATGAAAATGGGCCACGATGGTAATGCTTGCGTTATTGGCTAGTCATTAATCCTCTTTTATAATAAAAATTACATTAAAGTACTAACATTTGCTTGATGACTTACTGCTGATGCGCTTTAATTGGCATTCGGGCACAAGAATCCAAGTCGAACCAAACCATTTTATGTGTTTCATTGCTTAATAGGCGTTGTGTAAGAATATCTCTAACTTATTAAGTTGTTTCGTATTTGTGAGAGAATGGCTTTTGGGTTTTTAATTGTGCTTTTAAATCGTTTTTAAATTACTTGATTGATAAGTCCTTGTTGTGTTGTTCATGTTTGATTGTCGATTGAATCAATCTCGAATCTTAGTGTAATGACTTGGTGTCATTTAAAGTGAGGCGGAGTGAATCAAGCAGCAAATCAGCTTGAAAACCACCGATCCATAAGAAGACCTCCATTGAAACCTATGGCTACCGATGATTTTCTCGATGAACCAGAAAGCCTTGCTTGAGCTTCGTCGAGGAGTGCTTCATCGTGATCTCGAGTAGTGATGAGCGCTCGATGAATAGAGGTCGGTGAGGCTCCCAAGGTGCATTGTGTGCTCTGCGTCGTGTGTCTTGGGTCCGCGATGAGGCATGATGAATTTGTTGGCTTGTTCAGTCGAAATTTCATCGGCGGCTTTCATCGAGGGTTGTGGCCTTCGATGGCCCCTGATGAGGTTGGCAGAATCTGACAAGTTAGAACTACATCGTGACACCATTAGGTTATTGACAGCGATCACGATGAATGCCGATGGAAATGATTCGAGACAGATTTTTCATCCACTATAAAAGGGAAATCATCCCCGTTTAAACCCACTTTTCTGAGCTTATCGAAATTCTTAAATGCTTGAATATCGAAAGCGAAAGCCATCTTGATATATTTATACTTTACAATCTTAATTTGTTGTAGGTTTTTCATAGAGCTTAATTGTAATACTGCTGTTCATCGTTTGGGGGATTAAAACAAAGGGAGTTCTTCGCTTTTAGAAAGGGTTGACTAGTTGCTTAATTATTAATAGCTAGAAGGTTGTTGAGTTGTGTAGATCTTGAAATGATAGCGTAAGGAGTTCCGCAGTAGGTGATTTTTTGTTGCCCAGGTGAGCTTCGATGTTGCGTAATGGGTCGATTGAGCCTTTTTTTTTGAGATAGGTGTTAAGCAGACTAGCTAAAACTTTAGTGAACTTGTTGTGGGTTCTTCTTTAATAAGTTGAGAGTCTTCAAAGGTTGATTGGGATGTTCGGAGACTCGAGGTTGAGTCAAAAAAATGCCAAGCTAATCAAAGGAGCTCGTGGTTTTTTTTATTGTTATATATAGGCGTTTGTAAGAAAACTTCTACTGGCTTTAGTATATGTTGTTTTAAGTATGAGTAATGACTTTTGCGGTTTTAATCTTGGGCGGTTTTTAGATTGATGGTCAGTAGTTTAATCTGAGTATAGATTGATTCATTGTTAATGCTCGTCACAAGTGGTAGTGTCGTTTAGTTCGAGGTGGCAAGCGATCCTTATCTTGGAGGAGCATGCATCGAGACATCCCGGAGAATTTGGTCTCGTCGGGGTCTAGATGATCGAGACCCCGTCGAGAGGTAGGGTCTCGATAGAGGTCCCGATGATCGGACACGGACCTCTCGATAGGTTCTCTGAGGCTGGCTTATAGCCCAGGTTACCACTTGTATTCGGTACCGGCGGGCATCACAGTACCGATGGGGTCTCTCGATGCGTGGCCGTTTGGCTTTATTTTGTCTTGTTATATAAAGTCTCTTTTATTTTGAAAACCACTGCCTTTTGACATCCTTGACATTTAATTTTACTCTCGAATTCAAAAGGCAAAAGTTAAAGCTACCGTATTTAATCTTAAAACCGTCTTTAGTAGAGAGTTTCCGTTATTGTGTCTTATTGATTTGCCGTTCTTAATTGTGATTAAGTGGAAAATCCTTGTGAGTGTAGCATAGTTTTCTATTCTTAGTTGGAAATGATTAAGTGAAATCTAAGAGTGTAGTCTTGGGTTCTACAGTCTTATTAGATTAGGTGTTGAAAATCCTTAGCGTGGAGAACTTTAGGTCGACAGTTTGGAAATTTAGGTGTTTTGATATTAGTCTTGGGTAAGTTCTTGTGTACTTAATCAAACAATTCTTCAAATTTAGTTATCATACCAAAAATCCCGAGGTTGGAAAGCGGCGAATTAGGCATTAGAGGCAAAGTTAAATGTCATTGTCTACATATCTCTTTGCTTTCAAGTATTTATGTTATTTTAGTTAATCATATATTAGTTTTTATTTCTTGACCTGTCGTTCTCGAGCTTGGGTAGTTAATTACATCGAATTAATTTATATTCCTTATAGTTGTTAATTAAAACATCAATTAAAACTCGAAAAAACATAGAAACATAACTTAAAACCTTATTTACTTTCACTCTAGGTTATATTTAGTCTAACAAGTGGTATAAGGCGAATTCTGCAACTAAAGCTTCGAATCTTGTAAGTAAGCGATTATGGGTAGTAACGGGAATATAGGTAGGCTCGGGAACCTTTATTGTTGAAGGTGGAGTCAGTCTGAGGCCGCTGGCTGCTTGATGGATCAAACTACGACTATTGGTGTAAGCAGCAGTATCGTGTTGAAGCAGTTACAAACTTTATGGAGGGTGATCGTGAGGTCATTTCTCATGAAATATCAAATACTCGAGCCGGAGCTCATAGGAAGCTTGACGAGGCGGAGGAGGCAAATATAAAAAGAAGTTAGGTGCCGCCTTAGTGGATGTCGATTGAGGGCGTGGATAAAGGATGATGGAGTGCTAAGGGATAAGGAACTTCGAAAGTGGAGTTAAATTTCAAAGCCATTAAATGTGCTTGATACCGTGTCGTAGGAGGGAGTATGCTTTCGAGGTCAAGGGATCGTCTCGGCCCGAGGATATATGGAACATAGAGAAACCGCCCGTATTGGTTTCTAACAGTGAAACTGAGTTCGACTTTTGACTAGAGTATCAAACCTTGAGAAATGTATGCATGGAGAATTTTATCGAGGACATCGCGAAAGGTTGATACCGTCATCGATAACTTGGATTACCAGGAAGACATTCTCCTTAGAAGAATTGAATGGGAGAATTATTGAAATAGTGAATCCGGAGTTTGGTCAAAAAGTATATTATAAATGAAGCCAAGGATATCGAGGCTCTTTCCTTTCGAAATTTCGTTGGATCATGGCGAAAGAAGTGATTCTTAAAAGCAGGCTCGTGAATTGAGGGACAAAAGAAAATGAAAGCTCTTTGTGGCGAAAGCACAAAAAGTTGTTGAGAAAATTGAAAGTGACGAGGATGATGAAGGTATGGCCATGTTTGCTAGAGACAATGATGATCGTGGACATAGAAGCTTGAGAAGTATGACAAGCTATGAAAGAAAGTATGAAGGGCAAGAGAAGAGGGCAAAATCGAAAGAGCTAAAATGTTTTGAATCACAGCCAATCAGGACATCTTAAGATGGATTGTTCTCACTCCACAGCTAAAGGTCTCCAATCGAAGTATGCAACGAGGCCGGCTGGGAGGATGAATCGAGGCGAATCACGACTCAGAGTGGAGACATGCGATGTAGTATTATTACCATTGGCACCCCGGTCTACATGGAGGTACCTCTTGAATCTAATTATAAACTTTGGATGATGAGGCTGCGTTAGTGATGATGAACACTCATTAGTAGTTTATTGACTAGTATAAGCTATAATGAGTTGTTAGAAGTTTTGAAAAATTGCTTAAGGAACAAAGAACTTTAAAAAGCGAATAAGCTTGCTTCTTTAAAACTACTTCTCTGAAAAATAATTTACATTCTTCAAAACGACTCGATCTTAAAAATGATGGAATTCTTGAAAAATTAGAGCTTAAACAACGTCTTAGTAAGGTTGAGTTGGAAAATGTGGAACTCAAAAAGTCAGCAACTTGTATTCATGAGAGCAAACAAGTTGAATAAAATTCTTGATCTTTCAGCGTTATCGACAATGAGGAATGGAATTATTAGTGATAACTTCTTATTCTTCTAATGTTCTTCACCGTAAATTATTAAATTTATTAGACCACATTTCACTTACCTTTATTGTGAAAAGGAAATCGTAGGTCTTACAGATGTCCGTTCAAAGGTTAGTGAGATTGGGCACTTTATGTCCCCAATCTCGAACTTCAAATGGATTGTGAGGAAATGTTTCCTTCTTTAACCCCCGGACCCAAATCGCATTGGGTACCTAGAATGAGAGCAATTTGTTGTTTTTGTGAGGCATTTCAAATCCGTGAAGAGAAAATATTTGGATGGTGGATGTGGTGGATCTTTCAGGCGCGTAGCGGGAGATCTTTCATTCTTCTAGGCTTAGTAGCAGTAGGAAATGTGAAGTTCTTCATGAAACCTCCAAAATCCTAAGTAAAAGATGCATTATTGGTAAGAAAGGTTGGTTTAAGATTAAAGATACTTTGCTTGTTGATGGTGTGAAGTTTAGTTTGCTTAGTGTGAGTCAATTATGCGAAAATTTTGAGTCGAGTTTTCCAACACTTAAGTATATCATTCGAATGCTTAAATCATCATTTGTTGTGCATGGTTATCGGTTGAATAATGTTTACTATGTAAATTTTGATAAGGTTGAAGCAAGTAATATTTGCATGAATGTTGTTCATGATGATGTGAGTTTGTGGCATCGACAGTTGGAGTCATCTTAACATTGAAATGTTGTCCCAAATTATAAGCATTTGCATGTAAAAGGTTTACCAAATACCAGTATAAAAGGATAAACTATGTGATCTTTGTTAACTTCGATAAAATGCATAAATCATCTTTTAAATACATAAATCTTGTTCGTCGAGCCATTGTGCTTGATTTACGTATGGATTTATTTGGTGAGATGGATGTTGTGAGCTTAGGCGACTCTAAATATGTCTTTGTAATTGTCGATGATTTTCAAGGTTTACTTAGGTAATTTATGCTGCTAATAAAGTGATGCGTTTAAAGAGTTTGCTAGAAGTTGTGTAGAAAGCTCGTGAATGAGAAGGACTCCAAAATCAAAGCCATAAGAGCGACCATGGAGGTGAGTTCGAGAATGAGGAGTTCGAAGATTTTGTGGGGAGTATGGAATCAGCAACTTTTCGGCTCAGAACACCTCGACAAAATGGAGTTGTGGGCGAAAGAATAGGATTATTCAAAGTAGATTCGATTCGAACAACTTTTTTGAAGGTAACAAATTATTTAAGCGAGACTAAGCTCACGTTTGAGTGAACTTGTTATTAGGTTTCTTAACAATAAGTTCAAGTGCTTAAAGGGTTGGTCGGGATGTTCGGAGGCTGGTTAGGTCAAACAAGCGTAAACTAATCGAGGAGCTCGTGGTTTTTATTGTTATAGGCGTTTGTAAGAAAACTACACAACTTTAGTATATGTTGTTTTAAGTATAGGAAGTAATGACTTTTGCGGTTTAATCTTATTTGGTTTTAAAATTGATAGTCCAATCTAAGTATAGATTGATTCATTGTTAAGGCTCGTACAAATGACAGTGTGTCATTTAGTTTCGAGAATTGGCTTGAAACGATCCTTTATCTTGGAGGAGAACCCGTAGATATCGAGGACCCGTCGAGGAAATTTGGTCTCGATCAAGGTCCCGATGATCGAGACCCGTGAAGGGTAAGAGATGCCGATAGGGTCCGATGGTCGAGACACAGACTTTCTCGATAGAATACATCAAAGGTGGCTTATAGCGGATTACCCGTTCTTAATTGTGATTAAATTGGAAAATCCTTATGTAGTGTGGCAGCCAGGTTTCTTGTTCTTAGTTAGATGATTAAGTGAAATCTAGAGTGTAGTCTTGGGTTCTGGTCTTGGTAGATTAGGTGTTGAAATCCTTAGCGTGGAGCTTAGGTCGGCAGTTTGGAGCTAGGTGTTTGATATTAGTCTTGAGAGAGAAGTTCAGCATGTGTAATCAAAGAGACTAGCGAGCTAGTTATCCTTGCAAAATCCAGGGTTGGAAAAGTCGTGATTGACGTTAGGGGGCATTCGTAAAAATGGTGTGTATTGTCTACTACTTATCTCTTTACTTTTCAAGTATTATTATTTATTTTAGTTAATCTCATATAGTTGTTTATTCTTGACTAATCATTCTCGAGCTTGGGTGATTTGATTACATCGAATTAATTTATATTCATATAAGTTGTTAATTCGACTTTATCAAATTAAAACTCGAAAAAGATAGAAGCAACTTAAAACCTTAATGCTTCCCCCATACAAGGTTATATTTAGGCTGCGCTCGATTGTGTGGATTCACTGCAAGAGATAATTGGAAAACTGGTTCTAGTGGTATAGCTAGAGAAGCGTTGTTAGTAGTGTTGACGCCGCTGCAGTGGTATTCGAGGAGTTAACTTGAGGAGATTCTCGAGTGGTTGCCTAGAGGCGTAGCTAGGTGTCTAGTGGATTACTAGAGGTGTATTTTGAGTTGATTGCTTGTACGCCAAGAGTGGTGAACTCCGTACATTATACACGAGGTTACATTTCCAAATCCCAAGGTTGGAAAGCCAAGGCGAGTACTAGATTTATGAAGCTCGTTCACATCGTTGTGTTCATTCATTATCTCTTATCTATTTACTTATCGTCAATTTATATTGTGTAATTATAGAAATTGATATTTGGTAAAA
The DNA here is from genome assembly GCA_019722365.1 of Lithospermum erythrorhizon. Taxonomy (NCBI): domain Eukaryota; kingdom Viridiplantae; phylum Streptophyta; class Magnoliopsida; order Boraginales; family Boraginaceae; genus Lithospermum; species Lithospermum erythrorhizon. The sequence continues at coordinate 13,388 of JADFUC010001062.1, read as the reverse complement.
TGTATTTGAGTTTAAGTAATTGTGTGAATTGGCTTAAAGTTTTATATTGGGAATAGTTTATATTGGGATAGTTTAATTTGTCGAATTAATTTATATTCATATAAATTTTGTTAATTCTGACTTTATCAAATTAAAACTCGAAAAAAAGATAGAAAGCTTAGCTTAAACCTTATTACTTCCCCCATAAAAAGGTTATATTTGAAGCTAGCAGCTCGATTGTGGTTCCTAGCGAGATAGCTAGACGGTTCTAGTGGTATAAATTTAGGCGTTGTTTAAAGTTAGTGTTAACTTAAGCGGCTCGGTGGTATTCGAGGTATGAGGGAGATTCTCGGTGGTTGCCTAGAGGAAGAAGTAGCTAGGTGTCAGTGGATTACTAGAGGCATATTTTTGAGTTGATTTAACATGCGCCCAGTGTGGTGAACTCCGTATATTGAACCTGAGTTACATTTCCAAATCGAGGTTGGAAAGCCAAGGGCAATCTTAGATTGCGAGGCTCGTTACATCGTTGTGTTTTATCTCTATCTCTTATCTATTTACTTATCGTCAATTTATATTATTGTAATTGCTAGAAATTGATATTTGGTAAATTGTATTTGAGTTTAAGTAATTGTGTGAATTGGCTTAAGGTTTATATTGTGAATAGTTTATTAGACTAGTTAATAACCATTAATCTTGCTAAAACTATTTACTAGCTCAATAATTGAAAAAGAATTCATTATTATACCTTAATCCTAATTAGCCTCTCCTCTTTTGATTGCATATAGTCTAACACCCAATGTCATCTAGAATATCTAATACGAACATTACTACATAATCGAGCGTATATCGAACTTAAACTTAAATGAGTTAATCGGTTGTCTGATGAATTGTTCATGAACACTATTTCAAATATCTCATATTTCTAACAAGTTTAAGCATGTAGTGTATCGTCCCGATTGAGCTTCGCATCGGGAGGCCATCCGCCACTAATTTTTGTTAATCAGATTCAAACAAAAAGTTCGTCCACGTCGTAGAAATAACCCGTTAAATAGAGGCGCTTAATATTATGACTAGAAAGTGTCATAAATATTTCGGGTAAAATAAATATATCGGTAGTATTAAATGAGTAGTATTTTGTTACACGGATAATAATATATTTAGGATCGTTTCATTAAATTCAATTACAAAAGTGGAAAAATAAACACAGCATAAACTTGAGACCTAAAATAACTTACTACATAGAATATCCTTAACCCCAAAAATATCTTCCCATGCTACATCCTTTTAACCTGTAGCAGAAAAATCATCATCATCGTCTCATGAATTTTAATTTTTTTTTGTGAAGTCTCATTTTAGTTCAAGCTTTAAGTTTTCCCTAAATCCCAAGTATCCAAGGTATATGATAAAACTCTTTAACCTCTTCTTTTCATGTCATAAAACATCTAGATGATATTTTATGTTTGTTTTATAATTGGAAAAATTTAGAGAAAATGAATATTATGTTAAAAGATTGAATCTTTATATAATTAATGGTGGATTAAAAATTATATCTTGTTATGACCGATATATTGGAATATTTTTAGGAGTATATCATTGAGAAATAATCATATTATGTATGGGTTTGATTTTGTTTTCTATTTAATTTTAAGAAATGAAAAATAAATAGTAAATATGTTTCAAAAATCATAAAATTTTGTTTTTAAGTAAGTTTTGTCATAGGGAGTTGACCTATGAAAGAAGGTTTTGATTTTGAAGTTGTTTTGTATTTATTATAAATTTTGGAAGTTAAATGGTAGAAAATGAAATACAAATGGGAACAAATATATATTTTATGAAATAATTCAATTGAGTATTTTCTTTGGGATTAGCTCTTGTAATTCCGAAATTTTCACAAAAATTTGGAATTTTTTAGAATTGTTTACTATTTTGGTGATTTATACAAATGATATTTAAATCGAAATAAATTATTTTGATATTTTAAATTGAAGTTTGTATTTTTAGAAACCTTGAAGGTATAAAAGATAAAATTAATAAATTTTGGAAATTTTAAAGGCGATTTGATATTTATTTTAAATTATGAGATACAGAATAACAATAATCGGATTTAATGGAAAATATAGTTTATTGCATAAAATATTAGAGCGTAATTTTAGACCATTTTACTACATTTTGAACTAGGATAATTATATGGGAGTTTTTGGATTATTTTTTTATGTTTATTTGAGGTTTAATAGATAAAAGGGAGATTATAAAATGATAGTAAATAGCATATAATTACTTTGGATAGGAGTTAGTAGAGACTGTGGCGTGGGTATTAGAGATATTTTAGTTCTTTTCTTTGAGGTGAGTCACAATCTCGCGTTAGGCAGCACTCACGTATATTATGGTTATATATTTGGTATATATTGTCATATGGTTATATTGGGATGTATATTGAGTTGTTGAGATTGATGTTATGAGATTGTTGTAGTTGTTGTGATTATACTATGAGTGTTGTGTGTGATTGTGTTGCGTGTGGTTGTGGATTATTTGTTGTTGGTTTGTGTATTCTTTTGCAGGTTGATTTGGGTGAAATGATATATATACATTGAGGGGGGGGTAGCCTCGACCGGGAGGATTGTGATATGCATATTGAGGGGTAGCCCCGATGTTCGGGAGGATTGTGATAATGGCGTATTATTGAGGGGGTAGTCTCGGTCAGGAGGATTGTGATGTATATATATATATTGGGAGATGTGTGTATTGGTGGATGGATGTGTGGTTGGTGGATGAATGCGTGGATGGAAGTTTTGATGTTATGTATTTTGTTGGACTAACCATTATTGATTGTGTTGTTTTATTTGAATGAATATTTGATTATGCGTTGATGGTTTATAAATATGTGTATAGAGTATTATGTTTATCTCGTGGTGATGTTAAATAAGAGGTTATTATATGTAATTTGGAGGCGGTTATTAATTTAGTTAGCCTTATTAAGGTTATGCACATGCTCGCATATATAAGTATGATTATATATGTTTGGATACCGTTAAATGGTATTTGTATTTACTAAGGCCTTTGAACACTCCACTTTTCTTTTACGGCGGGACGTTTATGCACAGGGTTTTTAGGATTTGATTGTTGGGGTTGCTAAGGAGGCTGCGTTGGTACGCGGATTAAGATGTCGTAGAGTGGCGATGGATGGTGGCTAGGAGTCGCCAGTAATCCTTCTCACTGATGTTTCCTCTTTGTTATGTTCTAGAACTTAGATGTTGTATATTAGAAATTAAATGTTTGTACATCTGCCTCTTATGATGTATTGTGGAACTATGTTGTGTATTGTTTTGGTTGTATTATTCCAAGTTGATGTATGATTATGTTGATGATCACGGAGAATTGTGGTGTGTTCTTAGTTCACCGCGATGAATGAAAGTGCTATTATTATTATTAATGTCAAATGAAGTCATTTTATGTTGTTATCAAATGATTGTAGTGACTACGGGTGTACGGAGTTGTTGATGATCTTACTTATGAGCTGACGGGGAGAATGCGTTATGTTTGGTATCGAGCCTAGTTTTAAGGTCTTTTGCGGTCCGTCAATTTGGCGTGAACACTTTATCCATGAAAATTACCTCGCCGCATTAAATGATAGTCGGCCCAGGTATTCAACTTACGATTATCATCTGATTAATCATAGACGGAATAACCGTCGTGATAATGCTGCGATAGTTACGATGCGCGTTTCGGGAGAACTTCAGCGGGTCGCCGAAAATATCGGTGCGAATTGCCAACTAGCTCCGTATCCTGCGTCAGCTCCATTGATCGAAGTTCCATGAATTTTGTGCGTTTGTATTTTTGTTTAGTATATGCATGGTAAAATTTGGTATTTTATTACCGTCGAACCCGTTGAGCTCTTCTTCCGATGCGTCCTGCTCTATTCTTCATTGACTTATGGTTAGATCATCTCCAAGGATCGATTTTGGCCTACTCGGAATGATAACTTTCGGCTACTCTTTAAGCAATTTCCGACCTCGGCCTTTTGTAACTCAATAAAATATTTTAGACTCGTTAATGTTCCGTTGTTTAGCTCCGTAAAAAGCAGGTAAAGTTTCTCACATAAAATTACTAATACCCTACTTATTCGTTTAGTAACTTCCAAGCATCACTAACCGCTGATGAAGTCTTAAGTAGGTAGTCCACATATATTTTAAAATTTGAATGAAGATTTATTACCCCGAATGATCAAAAGATAACTTCTACAAGAATGAATGTGGTCAGAAGTGAGTGCGTGTAAAGATGAGAAACTTTAGACTAGAAAATAAATCGATCAAGCCGTATTCGCGATAGCGTAATTCGAGGCGAGTGAACATCCTGCCATTAGTATGGGTGAAAGACCCCATTTATACCACTGGTCAGTTAACTTGACAATTTTCCGAGCCTCGTTGAACTCATCCATCGATTAAACATTGGAGTTGAAGGCGTGAGCCATTGCTCATGGGTCCCGATAATAGCGTTAAATTCTCGATGACCGTCCATTGGGCAATGCGGCCTGAAACATATGCTAAACCGCCCCATAAAACTTCTTTACTCAAAATATGATTACATTTAGCATAGACAACGATTGATGTAGAAGTTCCAATTAACGATTAAGATTGTGATACCTCTAAATGAGCATGTGTTCCTCGTTGTCGAGGACATAAACGACATAGTCGGGAATTCCTGATAACCCGGATATGATTCGCATTTTCTTGAAAGAATTTGAATCAGTTCAGTAGATAACACTTTATGTAGCTGGGGCCAGACAAGGTTTCTGAAATCTGAAAAGGAAAAATGAAGCTCGGCACCAAAGGAATATCTGATTACGAGGCCAAGGGATATTCCCGACCCCTCGAACATTCCAATTTAAAATCTTAATCATTTAAAAAACTAAAAAAGACAAACATAAAGATAAAGGATAAAAAGGATATAAACTATAAAGGATCGTAATTTTTGTGCACTTTTGGGACTGCTTGAAGTTGGTGAGCAGTTATAGATGAAGATGGATAGAGGCTCACCGAATTCTTTGACCGGCCCAGGCTACCACGATTTGGGAGTATTTCTCCGTTTGAATGAATAAGGAATATCACGAGTAAGCGCGTCATTGCTAACTTTAGTGCTATCATTTTTTCATCCACGTATTCACCGATCTCAAAATGAGTGCACTTGACCAGATGTTAATCAATGAATTCTTATTTGGAATAAGCCGATTGTCGTTAAGGCCGAGAACCTCATTGAGTCTATGCTACGGAACATCCACACGAATAATCTCGTTTGTTGATTCTGTGACTTCAATTAGATGCCCCTCATGATTGGCGTAATGGTTTCTCCTGGCTCAAGAATTAGGGACGTGATCGAGATTTCATGGGGTATAATTTCTTGGCGTCACCTAAAGGCCTTTATCTGGTTAGCGTCTCACGACCCACAACTTGGAAACTGACATTAGGAGGAGAATAAATCAAAGTAATATACCCGTTGACCTTGGAGATCAAAAGCTCTCACTTGTCCCCAGTACATCTCGCAGCGACATCAGTTTGAATGACCCATTTATGCAGAGAGACATAATCGAGGAGAGTCAGCTATGATTCTTTGCGTCTTTATCCTTCTCACGGACATAATCTCATTTATTCTTTTCTTTGAAGTTAGGACGGATGGCTCTAATAAAGGATTCTCAATTATACTTTGAGCGTTAGCAGTTTTGATATTACCCTTGGTCGATGTTACCTTCTTTAAAGAAATTACACGAATTTAGAGGCGGCAGCCGGTAGTATTACAGACAACTTTAGGAACATAAACCTCTAGTCTTTTCTTGTAGGAGGCAACTGTTGAGAAGTGTTTATGCATTATTCAATAGTATCTCACCACCACTTTTGGTTATTAATCAACTTCATGACTTTACAAACTTTTATTATGACCCGAGGTGTGATAACTTCTGATAATGAAGCTTTGATTCTTACTCCGCAGTTGGTTGATTACCTGCCGTTAGGTTGTTTGGTAGCGTCGTGACAATTGTGAGCGAACTTCCTCGAGGGCACATGAGGCGTGACTTGACGCGTACGCAGGCCGCCCCCGACGCTTTACCGTTGAATCGTGGGTTCGTCCGTCTGAAAGAGGCCTCCCATTGAGCTACCAACAAGAATAGTGCCTCCTTGTCGAGCCGGTAGAGTGGGGTAGAGGTGAGATCAGCCGGAGACGATTGGCGATTCGGTCGGGTAAAGTCGAGAGTCCATTTGATAAGTCGCGTATAGTTAGCTCAATCGCATAGATTCCTTGATAAATGTCAGTATAATCTTCCTCGAAAATCAACCTCATTGCTCGAATGTTCGGCTGACAGCAGATAAATTATATCTTCTCTCGAGCCAATTTTAGAATCGATCGCATAAGTCGTCTGAGGCTTTCCGTGTGTAAACTTCCCAGCCAGTAATGACGGGCATCTTGTGCATAGTTGTTGGTGCTCGATATGGTGATGCGTATCTCGAGTTTGCGCTTTTGTGAAAAGTTGGTTGTCGAATAGTGTGTTGAAGTTGAAGGCATTTTCAGTGTTGGAGATGCGGGGGGTCTCGATCGCGCTTGAGTGGAGCAGTGCGTATGGAGGCACATCGAGGCGTGAGGGGGCCGTCGGCCGTCGTCGGGCTCAGGGTCCGATGAAGTGCCGATGAATGGCGGTTCAGTAAGGAAGATTATGTCATAATTTTCTAAATATCCAAAAAATTCAATTTCTCTCGGCTTGTTGATTGTTCCAAATTGATAAGAGTTGTTCTCTACTTGATTAGTATTATTTATGTCATTTAAGCTAAATTTAGTGTATAGATTTGTCGTGTGATACTAAATTATAAAGTATTCTTCAATTGGGCTTGGATTTGATAGGGCTTTGTAACGATCGTTGTGAGTTCGTTAGTTGATTTAAATGACAGGGACGTACCTTAAAGAACTGTATAAAGATGCGGGTGTTATTTACTTTCATTATTTTCAATTGTTATTACGTTGATTACGTTGAGATATTAGACTCGTAGAGTTTGGGTGTTGATATATCTGCGTTAAATTTCCCAAACGATTGGTATCAGGCTTGGTTGAAAGCAGATGCAGATATAGTTTATACGAGAGATTGTGTAGAAATGCGAAGGTGTATCGGCGTATGTTGTGAATAAATTGATGGGGTTGATTTAAACCGTTGGAAGATGAGCGTGGAGGATTATTTGTATGGGAAGAAGCCATGAAGCCTTTAGAGAGGCCGCCAATCTGGAAATTGAATAGTGGAGCAGGCTAGATAGACCAAGTCTTGGGTATGAGTGAGACCGTGCTTGCAGGAGCGTTGTTGCAATCTTGAGACCACGATAAAGGCTAGCGATAGCTTTAGCCGGGGTTATATGAAAAAACCATCAGCGACAAATAAGGTACGGTTGATGAAGCCAGCGGCCCATTTCACTTGAGGATGTCGATAGATACTCAGATTCTTGAGCACACTAATGATTTCAATAGTTTGATAAATCGGTTGTCTCTTTATTAAAGTTAACCGAGGATGAATTCTGAGCATTAATCTTATTGGCATCTTTGCGGATAGTTGGGAGCGATGAGGGTTGCGATGAGTAATTCGATTCGGGAGATGAAGTTAGACTTAAAAGGTGGTTGAAGAAGCGTGTCGTCGAAGTTCGGAAGATGATGGAGTTGAGAGGATTGCGTTAGATGTAGACGGGGATAGGAACTATGACAAAGGAAGCGACAAGAATAAATGGAGGTCAAGTCAGAGAGGAAAGAGTAGTCGAAGTTTGGAGGACGTACTCTAACTTAAGTCTTTGAGGATGTGTGAGGCGGATTTACGTGTTGCGGCGATCTGAGGCATCGGTAGTCGAGAGGGGCAGCCAGGCCGATGTGAATGTTGTTGTTGTTGTTGACTATCGCGGATGCTACACTGCTAATACATTGATTGCTCGATAAATTCTTGGATTCTTGATTCGGGAACATCGTTCATGCTAAGCAGCTCGGGATATAATGTTGAATTATATGAGTACGGAGATTATGGGTCAGTTAAATGCTGTAGCGGTGAGCGGCTAAAGATTGAAAGGTATGGGAGATGTGAACTTAGGCTGGCGTTGGCCGAAATCGAGAGAGCTTAGGTTAGTTCCACAGATGTTGGGACGCCGGCTTTGTTGGTTCTGTGGGAGGTTCGTGTGTTATGTAGCTTCATTGATGATCTTGACGAGAAAGTTTGGGTTTATTTCTACGAAAAATAAATGGAAATTGTATGAGAGTCTTCAAGGAAATGGAAGTATGGTTGAGAATGAGGCAATTTGAGGAGTGAAGTGTTTGAGATCCGGCCAGTGGGGTGAATCTGGGTGGTATGGATTTAGACAATATTGTCTTAGAGAATGGAATAAGGATCTGCGAAGACTATTCGGGAACACCAATGAGCGGCATAGGCGGGGAGAGGATGAGCAGGGCGAATGAGCGTGTAAGAAGTATGAGGTTACTGCTTGTGGTTACCAAGCGTTACAGGCGAGCACTTAATCAACCACAGTGCATGATAAAGCGAGGGACGCGGTCTACGAGATTTAAATTCGAAGAGAAGCGGAGTTACAGAAAGGTAAATTATTAACTCACGAAAGTATTTGGTTGTTTAGCATATGTTCATGTTGAAGCAAATGCTAGAAATAAACTTGAAGCTAAATCCTAACATTTTCTATTTTATTGGTTATGGCGAAGCTGGGGGATGGGATCACGGGTTCTATGATTTGAAGGGCGGAAGATAAATCAAAGCGAGAATGTGGTCTTGATGAGCAGTGTTATACAAAGTGAGGGCGAGAAAGTGTTAGAGGAGGAGAAAGTGGAAGGAGAAATTCACAAGCTGAAGTATTGGGAAATCAAATGCGCGGGGAGAAGGTCGTGACTCGGGTTCACTTCGAATGACATGTCTTAGATGCGTGCCCTGCTCACAGAAGATCGACACGAAGATCCTTTGGCGATATGCCGCTTTAGAAGAGAGATGGGTTCGGATGGAGGGAGGCGGCAGAGTCACGATGATAACATTTTAAATCGTTGATCAACGAGGAAGAGATTGTCACGATGGTGATCGAGATGTAGAGACACAGTGGAAGAGTATCGATGTCAAAACCAACTCGAGAGGTATTAAGCCTGGCAACTTCTGCGTTAGCGGCGGTGATTGCTGGTTATGTCGAGCGGTCTGATGTGATGGAAGCAGATCAAGTGGGAGTTAGCGATGAAAGAGGAGATGGAGTCATTGTTGACAAAGCGTAGCGTGGGAGTTGATAAGACCGCCCGAGGGAAGCGGAGAAGAATATTGCGAATAAATGGGTCTGCTCGAATCGAGGAGGAGCAGGGATGGAAGCGAAGCGGTATAAAAGCTACCGTTTGGTTGTCGAGGATTCAACGGAGAGGTAAGGAATTATTTATCTTGAAATATTAAGCATTAGTCGAGCTTGTGACAATAGGCCCCATTGCAGGATTGGTAGCGAGAGATAATGCGCACGCCGTGGGATGGATGTAAGCGCATTTCTACATGGTGATCTAGATGCGAGTTATTCATGAAACTGACCTCAGGCTTTGAGTTAGAGGAAAAAGAAGATTTAGTGCAAACTTGGAAGAGCCTACTGACTTGAAGCAAACTCGAGAAGCGATGGAATATTATCTTTGATAACTTTATCAAAAGGTTGAAGTTTGTAAGTTGTGAGGCCAGGCCAATGTTACATAAGGAAGTTTCAAAAGATTATGTTATCTTACTTAACATGTTGATGATATGTTGATTGTGGGAATTTGATTTGCAAGGTGAACATGTTGAAGAAAGAGTTGTCGGTGGGATTTAGATAAAGGACTGGGTGAGGCGAAGCAAGTGCAGGGATGAGAATAATCGAGGAGATCAGGATTTTACGAGATTGACACAAGAAGAATACACGAAGAAGGTAATCAAGCGATTAATCTTTGGATCTGGCTTGTAAGTATCAGATTAATTTTCGTTTTAATTATCGATCTGACGTTCACACGAGGCGAAGATGATTTAAGTATATGGATAAGGTGCGTTAATAGCCTAACATTAGGTGATGCTTATGTATCTTATGGGTATGCATGGCTTCGATATTGCGCATCTTGCATGGGAGTTGTCGGTAGATAAATGCTCAACCCGAGGGAAGACATTGGGAAATTTTGTGAAGTCGGAGTGCGATTTATCGCTAAAATCCGTGTTTAAATGAGAGGACAAAGCACGTAGGATTTGAGGTTCCATTCGTACGATGCAATATTGGAAATGGGAGTCTGAAGCTTGACCGAGATTCTAGGAGATCGAAATCAGTGATATGTTTCTGAAAGGTTGTAAAAATGATGAATAAAGCTGGTGTGTTCGACTTGAGTTAACGCCGAACGAGTAGGCTCGAAGGTCTTTGCTGTGAATTGGAGTGCTGGTGGCCGGTGATTTGAAAGGCTTGAGTGGGAGATTGTTGAAGTTGAAGGCGTTTTGAAGTGTTGGAATCTGCGGGGATCGAGACCCGAAGTCGAGACCGAGTGCCGATGGGGAGTCTCGTGCACAAGTGAACCGATGCGTATGGAGCTTATAGGGACCGTCGGTCGTCGAGACGTCGTCGAGACGAGAGATTAAGATGGGGATACCGATGAATGTGATTGACTGACGTAAAAGGAAGATTAGGTGTAATTGTGCAAATATCCAAAAAAAATTCAATTTCTCTCGACTTGTTCGGTGTTCCAAATTGATAGAGTTGTTACCTAGCAGTTAGTATCGTTTATTATTGTCGTTTAAGCTAAATCTAGTGTATAGATTTGTCGTTGAAATCTTAAATTATAAAGTATTCTTCCGATTGGAAAACAGTTTAATAGGGCTTTGTAACGATACGTTGTGAGTTCGTTACAGTTGATTTACTGGCAATGACAGGGGCGTCACGCTTAAAGGGAGCACTTGTATAAAAAGATGCGGTGTTATTTATTTTTCGTTATTTTTGATTATTGTGTGCATTCAGTTACGTTGAGATATTAAATTCGTAGGTTTGGGTGTTGATATATACGTAGTTATGCTCTGCGTTAATTTCGGCATGGTGGAGCAAGGCGAGCGGAGGAGTGAAGCAAAGGACAACCCGCATTGTGTTTTGGTGAGGAAGAATCAGGAAGTTGAGGATAAAGTGGTGGAGGGTATGGCACAACAATAACAGATGCAAATTCTCTCAAGAGGTATTTTATCAAACAGATGAGGGCTTTGGATGGGGTCAGTTGCATTTAAAATGGATGGAGTCGTAGTTAGCTTTGTTTTCTTCATGTTATTATTGGTATATTGTCTTATTAGTATTACCTGTAATTATTATGCATCACAATCGCTTAAAGGCAGTGCAAATAATAATACTAAAGAGTTTGACCTGACATTTTGATCAATTGTTCCAATAATCGGAAAGCTAATACTCCCTCCATCTACTTATAAATGTGAGTTATGTTTAACTAACTTTTCAGCATTCTTAATTATTTTATTATTTTATTATAATATTTTACATTAATGAAAAAATATGTTTCTAAAATTTTAAAAATGACTCTTTATGATTGATAATTAATAAGTCGCAAATTTTTCCTGCAAGCTATTTATAATAATTAAATACATGGTTGGAGTTATCTCTTCTCTTATAATATGTCTGATAGTTTCTGGCTTCCATCTTTTATCTAATTCACGCTATATGCATTATCAATATCTTGGTCGATTATAAAAAATGCTCAACATATTTGCTCGATAAATAAAAGTGTTTGATATAATATTGCCTTCGATTTTCAATTTTATCATAACAACAAGTAAATTCCATTTTAATACAATGAATTAGTCTACTCATACTAACATTTTGTATGATAATTATTGATCCATAAATTGAAAAATAATTTTCTAATCCAAAAATTATAAAAAGAATATATATACAAATTATTATGTGATATTTTGTATTATATTTCAACAATTGAAATAAAAAGCGTCAAGTGAAATATATATCTAATACTCCTAAATCCCCGATAGATTGTCGATGTTTAAATTTAGTTTTTCATAGATTACATGTTAAATTCAAATATTTATTTTTTGTATAATATTTTGTGAAAATTATTAAATAATAATATTTTAATGTACTTTAATATTGATATTAAATTTTATTCAAATTAAAATTATGTTTATCGATGAAAGAGTAAAAAGTTTGTCAATTTGGATCATTAAATCAGCATGATGTCGTTAGTATGGAGGGAGTAATAGACTGAATATTTTATTTTAGAATTTAATTTCTTTTTATTATAATATATATAACATGTTAGTTTTTATGATTAAATAAAATAATTTTATCTATAAACTATAGATGCAATAATTAATTAAAGTTGAATTCAATATAAAAGAAATTAAAAAATTCAATCTTTACTATTTAATATTGATTAGTAATTACTAAACTAAATAAGAGTATATTATCATAATAATACTTATTAGTTTTACTCTATATGAAATATTAATCATCAATATTAATATATTGTGGTCACAAAAATACATCGTAGAATATGCTTATCTTATAGGTATATGTCTAACTTTATTGATGAGCGTTAGATATCTGGTCGATACCACTTATCTTGTTGAATGGGTTAACATGGCCTTTTAAATTAAAGTTGTTAATATTTATGTCAAAATTTTATAGTTGCGTATTATTAAGTAATAATGTGTCAGCGTATATCTCTTTATTAAGGTTTAATTTTTATTAAAAAATTTATTGCACAAGATATAGTTATTAAAGAGATATGTAAATGCTTTTATTTATTTGATTTTAATATAATTCGTTTGGAGTATTTGGAGATCACAAAACAAGGACATCCCAATGTGTAGCGCTTTTTTAGTTGTTACTATTAAAATTTAAGAATTTTCATAAAAAAGGTCTTGATATTCAGTTTATGCAAATATTATTGAGTCAGTCATCGATTAAAATATGTTAAAATGAATACGTAAAATAAAATTGAATAGTAGAACTATAACTTATACTACTAATCAATTGAGAAGTGATATTTTCTAATAATAAATAAAATAACATAAAGGTACATTTTTATTAAAGAGACAAGTGATATTTTCTAACATAATAAATAAAATAACATAAGGTGTATTTTTATTAAAAGAGAAAAGTGATATTTTCTAACAATAAATAAAATTATATAATGTGCATTCTTTTATTAAACCTTGAAAATGAAGAGTAGTATGGTAACAAAAATTTTAAATTTATTATTAAAAATTATAAGGGATCATATAACTATGAACCAAATAAATTATAATATAAATCAAAGTATAATTTATAAATTTACGTAAATAGTTAACTAATTTATTTATTATCTCAATTGAAGTGTTTAGGCTTAAATACTTACGTGCGACAGCAATACGTAACTGG